>CM061152.1:28056781-28546781 GCA_030710495.1 Labroides dimidiatus
CTCCGTATTTACTTCCACTTTAAATCTCTCGGGTTTTTCAGAAAAGGGTCACTCATTTTCAACTCGGCCGTGAGGGCAAATTCTTGACCCTACAAATATAAACTTGACATTGACGGATTCCTCCGCCCGTCTGGATTTTCACGGTGCGCTCGTTTTTCTGATAGCTATAACGGTTTGGCCACAGCGAGCATTTGTTCGGACACATGCCTCATCCCAAAAAACGGCAGAGAACAGCTGTCACAAAGAGGTGTCCCTTGATCTCCACAGCTGCTCTCAGTTAAATCGTCATGGAAACCACGCAGCTCTACATGAAAGATGACTCATAAGGACAAAACTTTGGACCGCTTCTCCTCCCAGAGCTTTAAGAAAACCCCAACAAATTATATATCAAAACGTGCGGCTCGGTCCAGAATGGCGTGCTATGACTTTTCTAAGAATTTCAGTGTTTTTTGGCCGAAAACCCCCCCAGAAAAACCGACGAAAAAGTCCTATAGACAATGAATAGGGAGGCTTCCCGAGAACACCAAAAAAATACACTTTTTCACACTGCTCCTGCCTCGCCATACTTTCAGCTAGAGACGTCATTCTTGCTTCAAAATGTTGACACATCTGTCCATAGCTTAAGTTGCTAGGGGCATTCTGCTATCTTCAACAGTTTTTGAGAAAACAAAGGTAAAGCAACACAAAGTTTTGAGTTTTTTCACTTAAAACTCCATTTTGAATCTCTGGGGTTTTTCAGAAAAGGATCACTCATTTTCAACTTGGCCGCGTGGGCAAATTTTTGACCCGAATAATACAGAGATAATCTACTCTAAATCCTGGTTGAAATTTAAAGACATACTCAATATCAGCTTATTCTTATGTAGCATTTCAAAATAAAAGCCCTTTAAATTCCAGAATCTGAGCTATAATCTTGCCTGATTTCCGATTAGCATGAAAAGGCTAAAACCAATAATCAATCAATGATTCCACTTCAGGCTAATAGTACACCACCTCAGGATGCAATTCAGTTCATTTCAACCAATGCTGATGTAGCATTTCAAAATAAAAGCCTTTCAAATTATTAAAAATGAGCTATATTCTTGCTTGAAATCTGATTTGTGTAAAAAGGCTAAAATCAATAATCAATCAATGATTCCACTTCAGGCTGATAGTACACCACGCCAGGATGTCATTCATTTAATATCAGCTGTTTCAGGTGTAGCATTTCAAAATAAAAGCTCTTCAAATTCTTAAAACTGAGGTGTATTATTGCCTGAACTCTGATTTGTGTAAAAAGGCTAAAACCAATAATCGATCAATGATTCCACTTCAGGAAGATAGTACATCACCTCAGGATGTGAAGAAATGAATTTGAACCAAGACTGATGTAGCATTTCAAAATAAAAGCCCATTAAATTCCAGAAACTGAGCTAAAGTCTGATTTCAGATTAGGATAAAAAGGCTTGAATAAATATTCAATCAATGATTCCACCACAGGCTGATAGTACACCACCTCAGGGAATCACCCAGTCAATATCAACAAATTCTGATCTAGCATTTCAAAATAAAAGCTCCTCAAATTCTCAAAACTGAGCTATGTTCTTGCCTAAAGTCTGATTTGTGTGAAAAGCCTAAAATCAATAATCAATCAATGATTTCACATCAGGCTGATAGTGAACCATCCCAGGATGTCACTCATTCAATATCAGCTGATTCTGATGTAACATTTCAAAATAAAAGCCTTTCAAATTCTTGAAACTGAGCAAAAGTCTTGCCTGAATTCAGATTAGCATGAAAGACTTACATAAATAATCAATCAGTGATTCCAATTCAGGCTGATAGAGGTCTACCTCAGGATGTGACCCAGTTAATTTCAACCAATTCTGATGTAGCATTTCAAAATAAAAGCTCTTCAAATTCTTAAAACTGAGGAATGTTCTTGCCTGAAGTCTGATTTGTGTAAAAAGGCTAAAACCAAAAATCAATCAATGATTCCACTTCAGGCTGATAGTACACCACGCCAGGATGTCACTCAATCAATATCAGCTGATTCTGATTTAACATTTCAAAATAAAAGCCTTTCAAATTCTTGAAACTGAGCAAAAGTCTTGCCTGAATTCAGATTAGCATGAAAAGTCTTAAATAAATAATCAATCAGTGATTCCAATTCAGGCTGGTAGAGGTCTACCTCAGGATGCGACTCAGTTAATTTCAACCAATTCTGATGTAGCATTTCAAAATAAAAGCCCTTTAAATTCCAGATACTGAGCAACAGTCTTGCCTGATTTCAGATTAGCATAAAAAGGCTAAAACCAATAATCAATCAATTATTCCACGTCCGACTGATAGTACACCACCCCAGGATGTCACTCATTTAATATCAGCTCATTCTGATGTAGCATTTCAAAATAAAAGCCCTTCAAATTTTTAAAAATGAGCTATATTCTTGCTTGAAATCTGATTTGTGTCAAAATGCTAAAATCAATAACCAATCAATCAATTATTGCACTTCGGGCTGATAGTACACCACCACAGGACGTGACTCAGTTAAAGGAAAGCGTAGACCGCCTATGTGTACATGTGTGCGTTTATGATTGTGATTAAGGGACAATTAGGGAGAGGACACATTACGAAGTATATCAGGAAGTATATTTAGTATGCCAGCCGGCATGCGTCCCGAGCCCCTCTCACGATTTCCGTGGAAATTGTCTAGTTTCTTTTTCATCTTCCGTCCAAAATTTCGGACCGCTTCTCCTCCCAGAGCTTTGAGAAAACCCCAACAAATTATATATCAAAACGTGCGGCTCGGTCCAGAATGGTGTGCTATGACTTTTCTAAGAATTTCGGCAATTTTTGGCCGAAAAAACCCAGAAAAACCGACGAAAAAGTCCCATTAAGAATGAATGGGAAGGCTCCCCGAGAACACCAAAAAAACACACTTTTTCACACGGCTCCTGCCTCGCCATACTTTCAGCTAGAGACGTCATTCTTGTTTCAAAACGTTGACACATCTGTCCACAGCTTAAGTTTCAAGGGGCATTCTGCTGTCTTTAATAGTTTTTGAGAAAACAAAGGAAAAGCAACACAAAGTTTTGGGTTTTTTCACTAAAACTCAGCTCTCACAGTGCGTGACATCATCAGTTAGAGTGGGAGCAGCAGCTCATGACACACAAGGAATTTCCCAAACAAATCGCTCGTGGGACCACAAATTTTACTCCACGGTCATAAAAATTACATCAAAACGTAGGTATTTCCGTTGCGCTTCTGTCAAAGCAGCCTTTGAAGTCATAGGATGGAGCTCTTAGTCAGGAAAGGGCCAACTGTCAGCCAAACCTGACCACCTCTCTGTATTTGCTTGCATTATGAATCTCTCGGGTTTTTCAGAAAAGGGTCACTCATTTTCAACTCGGCCGTGAGGGCAAATTCTTGACCCTACAAATATAAACTTGACATTGACGGATTCCTCCGACCGTCTGGAGTTTCACGGTGCACTCGTTTTTCTCATAGCTATAACGGTTTGGCCACAGCGAGCATTTGTTCGGACACATGCCTCATCCCAAAAAACGGCAGAGAACAGCTGTCACAAAGAGGTGTCCCTTGATCTCCACAGCTGCTCTCAGTTAAATCGTCATGGAAACCATGCAGCTCTACATGAAAGATGACTCATAAGGACAAAACTTTCGACTGCTTCTCCTCCCAGAGCTTTAAGAAAACCCCAACAAATTATATATCAAAACGTGCGGCTCGGTCCAGAATGGCGTGCTATGACTTTTCTAAGAATTTCGGTGTTTTTTGGCCGAAAAAACCCCAGAAAAAACGACGAAAAAGTCCTATAGACAATGAATAGGGAGGCTTCCCGAGAACACCAAAAAAACACACTATTTCCCACTGCTCCTGCCTCGCCATACTTTCAGCTAGAGACGTCATTCTTGCTTCAAAATCTTGACACATCTGTCCACAGCTTAAATTTCTAGGGGCATTCTGCTATCTTCAACAGTTTTTGAGAAAACTAAGGTAAAGCAACACAAAGTTTTGAGTTTTTTCACTAAAACTCAGCTCTCAGAGTGCATTACATCATCAGTCAGTCACAGCAGGACTGACGGAAGATGGAAACCATGCAGCTCTTCATGAATGATGACTCATAAGGACATTCTGGGGCATTCTGGGAGATCCTGGCTATATTATCAAAACAAGTACACACACACACGGCGAGAGTGAGGATTCCTTTTGAATGAAATAACTCATATCAAACAATATATTATCAATGAAAGCTTAAACACAGAGGTTTTCTTGTCCTTGAAGGGGCATGTAAAGCGCGCAAACGTGTATGTGTGTGTGACTGTATTGATGATGTTTAAAGTACCTCAGTTCACACAAAACACCCTCACATTCTAGCGCGTAATGCTCATGTCTTTGTGTGTGTTAGAGTGTGTGTGTATGTGTGTGAGTGTGTGTATGTGTGTGTGTGTGTGTCTGTGTGTGTGTGTGCGTGTTTGGCTGAGCATGTGTGTGTGTGTGTGTGTGTGTGCGTGTTTGGCTGAGCATGTGTGTGTGTGTGTGTGTGTGTATGTAGGTGTGTGTCTGTTTTTCTTTGAACAAAGTTTTATCATTGAAGGCCATTCACAGGGGGATTCTTGTCTCTCAAAAGGAAAGCGAAGAGCGCCTATGTGTACGTGTGTGTGTTTATGATTGTGATTAAGGGACCTCAGTTTACACAAAACACCCACCACATTTAAGCACGTGTAGCGTGCATGACTCTTTGTGTTTGTGTGTGTATTTTTGTTAATCAATGTTACACCATTCAAATCATCTCACAGAGGGGTTCTTCATTTTGAAATGGCGCGCGGAGCGCGCCTATGTGTTTGGTGTGTGCATTAGCCCATGAGTAGCTTTAATGTTCCCACAACAGTTAGGGAGAGGACACATTACAAAGTATATCAAGAAGAGTCAGCCGGCATGCGTCCCGAGCCCCTCTCACGATTTCCGTGGAAATTGTCTAGTTAGCGAGTGTGAGGCTGCGCGCCTGTCGCTCTGATATCACAAGATAACTGAAAAGCTCACTGACGAATGACTTGATTTCTGGGGTAATATGCAAAAAGAGGACTTTCTGCTTTTCACTTTGCTTCATATTACAGCTTTCTGAACTGATACCACACCTGCAGCAGCTGAAGCGATTCAAGGTGTACGAGTTATTATTTTAAAGAGAGGCGGTTCTTATTTGGAACTTCAGAAGAAAACATAAAGTGTGAATTTTCCAAGAAAGCGAGGAAAACACTTCTATTCCAGTAAAATAAAATCCTCTCAAAGATTAGCAAATCTTCTCGACTTCCCTGAGAACTTGTTTTTCTCACACCTGACTCCTGTGATGATCTGACGCTCGGTTTCAGCCGCATTTGACTTGAGAAGCGAAGCCACAAGCTGAGCTGAAGCCCAACCGCTGTGGCGAGTGTGGCCCCGGTACAAAAAAAAAAATCCCCACAGCAATGTAAAAGTTGAGCCAAACAGAAGAAAAGTTACAGCACTGTCTGTTAAATCATAAAAAAAGCTTGAGTGACTCGCCTAAATTATACAGACAGACACATTTCTCTATTTTGAAAACCTCGAAAACACACAGAGAACTGTTTATGACAGAGCTGATTTGGATTTATGAGGTGTGTCACTTTTCCTCAAACGGAGACAGAAGATCAAACGTACAGTTTCCTTCTTGTTAGCTGATGAGGATGGATGTCATTTGAAACTCTCTGACAGAAACAGGTTAGCTCTTTGCTTCTGTCCTCATGCTAAGTGAAGCTAACAGCCGTCACCTTCACATTCGCCCTGCAGACCAAAGCAGGGGCGTGTCTGCACTTTTTCATCTCCAGGTTGTTTAACTGGGACAAAGACTTTTTTTAAAAAATTTTCAGAGGTGGTATGAAGTTTGTGCACAACAAAAATATTTGGTGGTGCAGATTTCAGACAAACGCTCCTTGTTATATGTGTGCAGTCCGTCTCTATTTCCAACAAAAAGAAATGCTTATGCCTTATTTTTTTTCCCTTTTTGCAAGCAAATCAGATTATTTCGGTCTTTTGATATCTTGAAATATGACATTTTTATTGATTTTTTTTTTTTTTTTTTAATTAAAGTGTCTGTGGAATGGATTAGGCTGGAATCGTGCGCACACTGTTGTGATGACATGACTCTTAACAAGGTGTGTGTTTGTTTTGGAAATAAATGGAGATCAGATCTTCTTTTTAACACTACTTTTCTTTGTTCAAGACAACTTTTTACCAGATACAACGTGACCAGGTAAGGTATTTATCAACAGTTAAACAGCGCTGTTGTTTGAAACATGACAACAAGTAAACTTTGTCAGTTTGTTCTGTAGTTTAGTAGCCGGTGCTCTGAGACGTATCTGTAGGCTAACGTGTAACATTAGCGAATCCTTCTGTCCTGCTCATCTACCAATCAGAGCTAACGTAACCTCACTCTTCATTTTATTGACAGACTCTCAAGTTTGATCAGATCACTGCAGAGTAACTGCTGCATGTGGGTTGGACTGAACATTATCACAAACAGATTAGCTCGTGTTTTAGCCTTTAGCCTGTGCTCTATCACTCTCCTGTTTATCTTTCTTCTTCTCTTCTGTCCTTTTTCTGTCCGTCAGTTCAGCTCCAGTCTCCACCATCTCTACAAAAGTAATCCCAGAAATCGTTTTCAGCAGAGAAAAACACGGATCTCACTTCTCTCTGCTAAACTTCATCAGCCGGCGTGGTGTTGTCATGGAGACTTCAGCATGCTGTAAATCAATCCAGTCCTGTCCGACCCCATCAAGAAGCTAAGAAATATCATTTATAAATAACCTCTATTGGTGCTGATAATCTCATTTTAAATTGTTGATTAGGATCAGGCAGATATCTAGAAGAGAGACTTTTTCAAGATTCAAGGGACTTTAAAATTAAGACATAAACACTTGTTTGGATTTCAGTTTAAAAAAGAAAAGAAAGAAAGAAAAAAGAAAAGAAAAGAAAAAAAGCGGTGCTGGAACTCGGTGACCCCCCTGCTGTATATTCCCTTTGGAATAAACTAATAATCTGATCAAAGAAATGTGGAAAACAGATTTTAAAAAAATTCTGTTTGCATGGTTGAAATGTAGAATTTAACCTTTATTTTTCAAAAAAAATTTACAATAGTGAATGAAACATGCAGCTGCAGATACTTTTTTTTGTTATTAATATTTTGGAAAGCGTTTTGCATCCAACTCATCATGTTTTGAGACGCCCACTTTGGGATCTGCTGGTCTAATGGTGCTGGTTCAGCACAGAGAGCCCTCATTAGATATTCAGTGGACTTATACTCGGTCATTGGCACGACTCAAACCAAGTAGATTACACTGACTAAGATTTGAGATGTTCTCTTTTGAATGTTTTCTGGGAAATACGGAAGAGATTGAATATTTCTTGTCAGACTTTCTGACCCCTTCTGGGACCGGCCCCAAGAGGCTGAACCTGCAGACGCTCTGATGATGCAGTGCAATCTTCCCCCCTCCGGAAGCTTGTTTGCTTGATGGACATCCCTTGAACATGACTGAGATTACGCAGCCCAGGCGGGATGTAGTGTACATATTTGCAGGCAGCACCTCCCCTGTGGGATTATCAACTGCCAGATTAACTGGAAGCTTCTTTAGAACACAACACAGAGAAGGGAAAGAAAGGAGAGCCTGTGTGGGAAACTGCACGCAAAGCTCCATATGCAGTCCATGGAACCAATGATTACTGTCTGCTCTCTGCAGGGAGGTGATTCTTTGATTCTAATCATGCATTTTGAGCCTGATTGGGAGACTTTTGGTAATTGTGTCACAGAGAAAATACTGCTCTGAGACAAACTTAGGCACTAATGTTGGACTAAGACTGGTCAGAGTGAGCGTGCTTTCTTCATCTGAGTTAAATCAAGCTCCTTTGCTGCGAGCGAGGAGCCGTGTAGTTATAAAAGAGCACACACTACAAACCCACTGACCTGGTAACACTGCGCACACACACTAAACCAGCTCCCACAATAACACAGCAATAAAAAGCAGACGGCCAAACCCTCCAGAAGAGCTGCAGAAAAATGCAAAGACGGGGAAATAGAGGCAGGGATGCCTGTTTGCTCAGAGCAGAAAGTTTGCTTTGGGAGGTAAGAAAGTACATACTGTTCAGAGGACTCTTCATTACTTAAAGAGAGGGTATTGTGCTTTTTTAAAGGGTTTATTCTGACCCTCTGGTACCCCTGTTACAGCTTTTACATGATTTACAGCTCAAAAAAAAATCTCTCACCCAGATGTTTTATAAAAACCTTTATTTCAGCCTCCGTCTGTTTTAGCTGCTGTTTCTTTAAGGCCCCACAAACCCCCTTCCGTCTGATTGGCTGGCCCCCTGGAGGCCTGTGGTGCACACCTTGGTGTCTAAGATCTCATGAAAAGACCGTCTTTAGCAGCACGTGAAAACACGTGAAAGCAGAATACCCCCTCTTTAACACAGTTTTCACACAACACAAAAAACTTGAAGCTTTAAACCAAGAATGTCATAAATCAGTAACTTCTGGTATCTATTTGCTGACTTCCTCTTTTGCCTTTGTGAAAACCAGAAAGCTGCCAGATCCTCATCCTGATTTAATCATCGAAACTACAGAGAAAGATGACACTGCAGGAGAATATCTAAATATGTGAGAACACACGATTGCTAAACGGTGTAATGGATGAGGTTGTTACCTTTCCAAAGTCTCGAACGTCAAAGAGATCAAAGGCTTCGAATAAGTCGCTCTTCTTCATCCCGAACACGTCACAGCAAGACGTCAGGAATGTGCGGATGTTCTTCAAGCACAGGAACTAAAAAAGAGAGAGAGACGCTACTGTGAAAATGAAAACCTACACGGGTCTGTTCCTGGAAATGACACAAAGAGAGAAACAGATATCTTGGCGATTAACTAATTATCCTGTTCAGGGTCACAGGTGTCTGCAGCCTATCCCAGCTGTCTTAGGGTGAAAGGCAGGGTACACCCTGGACTGGTCTCCAGCCAATCACAGGCCGGATACACAGAGACAGACAGAATAACCAGTTAACCTGATGAGCATGTTTTTGGAGTGTGGGAGGAAGCCAGAAAGAGCCCACGCATGCACGGGGAGAACATGCACACTCTACACGGAAAGGCCACCAGGGGAACCGGGATTTGAACTGGTGACCTTCTTGCTCTAACCGTTGCACCACCATGCAGCCTAATGTGTTTTCTACAGCAAAATTAAAGATACAGCCTGTCGATCAGTGCACTCAGTGTGGGTTACATTTGCCTTCATAACACCTAAAGCTGCAACAATTAATCAAATAACTGATTATTAATCGATTACTTAATTTAATCATCAGTTATTTTGGTTATTCGATTAACCATTTAATTAATTACTTAAGAAAAAGAAGTCCAAATTCTCTGATTTCAGCTTCAGATATGTGAATATTTTCCAGTTTCTTTGCTCCTAATTATTCATTTATTTATCTTTTTATTTATTTATTTATTTAAAATATGCAAATAAAACAAATATATAAATGAAAATTTATGGAAGCCAAATAATAGTAAATATCTTTGGTTAGTGGATAAAACAAGACATTTGATGATGTCATCACAGGCTCAGAGAAACTGAGACTTTTCACCATTTTCTGACATTTTATGGACCAAACAACCACTCGATTAATAAAGAGGATAATCGATAGATTAATCAATAGAACATGAAATTAATGGTTAGTTGCAGCCCTAATCACACCTGTCTACAATTAGTCGGGGTGTCAGATTTGTCAGTGCACCTCAGAGTTAAAATTTTAAAGAAACTCTGCAAATTGTGATTTCTCTGCAGAAACAAAACTGCAGTAATAAAAGACGATGTGAATGTATTTTTCAAAGAGGATGACGTTTGATTTTGTGAAGATGATCCAGGTCCAGTGACCTCGTTCCATCATTACAGACTGATGAAATCAAAGCTCACCTGTCCCTCAGGTGCCTCTTGGTCTCTTGATACCAGATGATAAGTGGTCAGTTTTCTGTTACATGCTGCGTCAGCATCAGCAAACTATGCTTCTGGCCAAGGAAAATGTTCTCCACTAGGGGGCGATATGGGACAAATATGTCGGGATGCTTTTATGTCAGGATCAGGATCTGGATTTTATTTTTAAGACTATTTTGACCTGCAAACAACATTTTAAACCCCAGATATTTCTTATCATACACTCTGAACTATTTTATGTGCCAATTTTGGTCTTCTCTGCTCTGTTTCATAACTTAAATCTAGTCTTGTGTCCTCTATAGGGCTGCCACATACGATTATTTTGATAATCGACTAGTCACCGAATGATTTTTTTTTGCGATTAGTCGACTATTCGGATCATAAATTGCAGCTTATTGCACCAGCATACAGCTAACATCATTAGCTTCCAGCTTCAAGTGTTTAAGGTATGTGCTAACTAAAAATGAAGACAGTTAATATCATAGTTCATTCAGCTTTTAATGAACTTTGCAGCTTGTAGCAGCATTTCTGACATTTTTTTTTTAATGTACCAATTTTCTATTCAAACATGACGTCGCTATTAAGTAGGTAGCTCCCTGTTGACGTTAATGTTAGCAGCTAACTAGCCAATTAGCTTACCGAGATTGTCATTCTTCGTCAGAAAATAAATCAGCCACGGCGTGCTGTCTTTTCAGATGCTCGTGCATCGCCGTCGTGCTGTGATGGAAGGACATTTCTGCTTTGCAGATTTTGCATTGCACACTTTTCTCCTTTATTTTGGAAAAATGCTCCCAAACTTTCGAGCTCTGTTGCCGGCTAGCCATGATACTGTTGGGCATAACTTTTCCGGTGACATCACAGGTTACCCTGGTTGCCACTTCTGCGTGTATGCCTTAAGGACAGAACGGCAGACGAGACAGGTGAAAGTACAGCAACAGTTTTGAGGGAAAAATAAAGTTTAAAAAAGTATTAAAACGACGACGTCGATTATTAAATAAGTCGCCGACGAATTTGATCGTCGACGTCATCGTGACTAGTCGACTAATCTTGGCAGCCCTAGTCCTCTAATGTGGTTTTTGAACTCTCACATTTTCAAATCATGATGAATGTATTCATTTAACGTCGTCAGCTGTAAGAGTTGTTGAGTTTCTGCAGAATGTGCAGAGATTTAGATTCATACAGGTAATCTACGCACAGTTCAAATGTAGTTTTTAGGATGCACTTGTTGTTTTTTCTTTTTCCCTTAGATATATCTGAAGTTTGGAGGCACAGAGAGCTTTGAGACCTCATTAGAAAATAAAAACACAGACTGAGAATGAGAGCTGTAAATTTCACACTTGTTCTTTCAGCATCACTTCAGCCCAACTTTTAAATCGACCAAGTCCACTTGTAGTAAAAAAAATTCTTCACTTATGACAGAAAGAAACTCAAACACACAAGTCATCCTCTGGGTAAACAAGCCAGCGTTCGTGATGACTCAACTATGAAGTGCATTCATCATCTGCAGTACAAACAGAGCTGTGGAGAGATTCTTCAGAACAGATAGGCTGCTTTTTATCACGTCAGCTCATCGTGGAGACGCCTGTAATCACCCAGCCGCCCCCCTGGGGCCCTGTGCGTCTGTGGAGGAAGTGCATGAACACGGCAGCTTAACACCCCCACCAGGCTCCAACTCCTGACTGCTGCGACAGCTTTGGTGCATGTTCGCTTTCTGTGACATGAATCAGAGAATAAACTCTGCACAGTGGGCTTCATGTAGTGAAAACTTTACCTTTAAAGAGCGGCTCTTTATTTGGAAATCCTGCTTCAAACGTTTCCTGCTGTTATGTTTTAATACAAAACTGTAAATGATTCTTACTTCCTTTAATCTATAAAGATAACTCTTACGGTCACATCCATGTTTTGCGTTTACTCCAAACCCTTTAAAACCTCAACTTCCACATGCATTTCCTCTGATGTCGTCCACTCCATTACCTTCGTGCACTTGCCTCCATTTCCTCAGATCTTAGGTCAGCAGGGCACAATGAAAGAGCCATTTAAAATCTGCAGCCTGCTGACATACATGCCTCTCTGGACCATAACTCAGATGGCCTACAGCTGCAGGCGAGTGCTATCTATTGTTCCTCACACTGTGCCTTCAGTTTGCTTTCACTGTCCATCAAGAACATAAAAGATGAGTGGACGTGCACTGTCAGAGAACTGGCACGACAGCACAGTTTGGAAGAGATTTTTTTCAACCAAACTCAGGCTTTTCATCTTTTTATTGAGTTGCACAGTTTCATCATCGACTAAAATAATCATGTTTTCTGATTTTTTTGCTCTCTCAAAACAAAAATAAAACTCCCAGTGATAAAAAAAATTCCATGAATCAAGTTTTGCCTCTATTTTGTCAAAATATTTTCCCAAACCAAACAAAATTTTTCTCTTAAAGTTAAAGTGTGTGTCATAAAGCGTTGATTACGAAGTTCAAACGTCGGCAGGTTTCACATAAACACTCAAGGCTGAGTATTTTCACAGTATATTAACATGAAACTCTCTGATCAATATTTAATCTCATTTTTAAAAAAGCCTTTAAAAGTCCTCGTATAAAACCTGACAGGGATGAAAACTACTTTTTTTTTTCAAACATTGTAACAACTTACAATCAGACTGAGGCAGGAAAAAAAATCTCGATTTTTTTAGTTTTTTAAATCTTCTGCAGAAAATAATTTGAATTAATCAATTTAATAGATATATTGCCCTGCCCTAATTTGTACTTTCAAAATCTAATCTTTAGAGTTAAGTCCGTAAATTAGTGTGACTCCGCTAAACTCTCTTCCCAAGACTTCATCTGTTTCTGTGTCTCCTTTTGGATCTTAGGTGGCGAGAAAATTTCTTCTGTATGTTTGTCATTTTGTTACAATTTGCTCCAAGTCTTAGGTATGAAATTTTTGATTCGTGGAGCTACACAGGAATCTCTGTGCATCTGTCCTGTCAAGTGTCTGTGCAGCAAACACATCTATTCTGCTCTACTTGGAATCCTGATTAAACATCGGACAATATCTGCAGATAAATCTTAAACAGTGAACCCTAAAACTAAGGTAATGCATTAATTTTGCACATGCAGTGACAACGTTTTCCCACAAGTGATGCAAAAAGGAGCCCAAAAAAATCAGCAACTTTAATATCACAAAATCTATTGTGCATCTTGAGAGCTGTCATCCTGAAAAGCACAGAGGGGGTCTCTATCTGAGTCGTTTAACAAAGCCGAGGAATGACGCAGCAATGTTTATCCGAAGGTTAAAGAGATTTATATCTTGCTTTTGGGAGGTTATCAATTTGCAATGCTTTAATAATGCAAAAAGGAGCAAAACATCTCGGTTCGTCACTCTACATAACCTTTCACCATGGTGCACAATGCAGGCGTCTGCAGGCTAACGATGCCTATTCTGCACTGAACCTCACAAGTAGCCTTCACTGAACTGCAGAGCTTTGTCGTCAGTCCCTAACAGCATGCATTTTAAGTCTTTGCTCGTATTTTGTGTATCTTCTATAAATAATGTTTTATTTCTGCGCAGTGACCCTGAGAAGGAATGCACATGACAAAGCAGTCCAAGTTTAGAGGTTGAGGTAAAGAAATACTTTGAACTGAAGCTAGATTTAAAGACAGAGGCAACATGTTTGGAATCGATGTTGAACCGTACATCACAGTATCGTCAGCGTAGAAACGTAAACGTGCACTAGAGACTCTGTGATGCATTACATATTGTAGAAACGAAATCTTCATTAGGGCTGCCAAGATTAGTCGACTAATCACGTTGATGTCGACGATCAAATTCGTCGACGACTTATTTAATAATCGACGTCGTCGTTTTAATTTTTTTTTTTTTAACTTTATTTTTCCCTCAAAACTGCCGCTGTACTTTCACCTGTCTCGTCTGCCGTTCTGTCCTTGACGCATACGCGCAGAAGTGGTAACCGGGGTAACCCGTGATGTCACCGGAAAAGTTATGCTCAACAGTATCATGGCTAGCCGGCAACAGAGCTCGAAAGTTTGGGAGCATTTTTCCAAAATAAAGGAGAAAAGTGTGCAATGCAAAATCTGCAAAGCAGAAATGTCCTTCCATGACAGTACGACGGCGATGCACGAGCATCTGAAAAGACAGCACGCCGTGGCTGATTTATTTTCTGACGAAGAATGACAATCTCGGTAAGCTAATTGGCTAGTTGGCTGCTAACATTAACGTCAACAGGGAGCTACCTACTTAATAGCGATGTCATGTTTGAATAGAAAATTGGTACATTAAAAAAAAATGTCAGAAATGCTGCTACAAGCTGCAAAGTTCATTAAAAGTTGAATGAACTATCATATTAATTATCTTCATTTTTAGTTTGCACATACCTTAAACACTTGAAGCTGGAAGCTAATGATGTTAGCTGTATGCTGGTGCAATAAGATGCAATTTATGTATGATCGGTGACTAGTCGATTATCAAAATAATCGTATGTGGCAGCCCTAATCTTCATTAAAGGGGTTTTTAAAAAAGATGTTTTAACATCTGACTTTTTAGCGTACGTGTCTCAGACTCAGTGACATAAATCACGGCTAACAGACTCAGTCCCAACAAGCTTCTGCACACGTAGTAAAGTCCCTTTGCTAATGGGTGGATCAAAGACTGGATTTGTTATCAGGCCTCTCCAGTGGCAGAGGAGAGAATTATGGGTAACGAGAGGTCAAGGCTTTGACCATCCCTTTAGGTTTCAAAGGGTGATGGACATTTAACGTTCCCTCAGTACATCAGAAGACTAAAAATCACTTTGAGATGATTTTTTTTTTACACATGGGCACATGTATTAGGAGGGTCAAATGTCATGTCATCCTTTCTGACTTTCTGTAGCAGTGGTTATTTCTTACTGTGTGGCTCTGCAGATTATTACTGATCTATTTACATGTTCTCAAAAATCTATGAGGAGCTACACTGAAAATCTGCTGCCGACTTCATGCAAAATGTTTCATATTCTAGTGATCCGAAGAGTTTCTTAATAGCTTATTTAAGCGCTTCCTTTACGCACATTTCAGCCACAAGTTCCTCTCAAAGCAGTGAAGTAAAACTCGAGCTACCTGCGACATCTGTGGCCGGAGGTTGATCTCCTTCAGGTTGATGGTGTGACACCTCAGGTTGTTGAGCAGCTGGCACAGCAGCACCCCGTCCCGCAGGGTTTGCGCCAGGTCGAACACCTGCGCCGAGTCCGCAGTCACTCGGTGGTTCGCGGGCAGCACGTTGCAGCTGATCAGCCACATCGCGCACTGCCTCCAAAACTCCATGTCTCCGGATAAGAGCTGGAAAGTGCAAGGTAGCGAGAAATGTCAGAACTGGGTCCCCGTGTTGAGCCCGTTTTACGGCATGACAGCTGCACTCAGCGCGGGCGGGCAGCTCGCCTCTCTGAACTCACGCGTCGCCTCTGGAGGACACACAGAGCTGCTGCACGTTAAGAGCTGCACAGCTGGGCCATGCAGGCTGCGTGAAACCCCCCTCTGCGCGTGCAAACTTCCCCTTCCTTCTTCTGTGATGTTTCCACAGAGGTGGTCGTTAAACTCTCTTGAAATCTCTTTTTGATGCACAATATTTCCTCTTGATTCTGTTACAACTTTCCATTTGCAGAATGGAGGAAACAAGCCCTGCAAAACCCTGAGCAGGGTGTGACATATGTGACTTTTATATTGTCATCTATAACTGATTAGCAATACATGAGTTTGAGGGTTATTGACAAAGTTTTGCTTTCATTTTATCTATTAGTCTGACAATAAAAACTCAGTGGGTTAAAGTGAGTCTACTAAGAACAAAACAGAGACAAAAAACTGCAACAATCCAAATAAGACAGAAAATCAACACCAGAACAACATGATTTGTGTTTTTCTCTCATCTGAGAGGCTGCAACAAGCAAATTTCTAACTGTTTTTGTTCAAACACTTCAGTAATTATGACTGAAAAGTAAAATTAAAGTTGTTAACACTTGTCAACTGACTTGAATTAAATCACAGCGCTGAATCAGAAATTTTTTCTTTAATCCCTCTCCCTCTCAGTCCTCCTCTCTCAGCTGACATTCCATGTGGATTAAGAGCAGCTGACAGGTGACTTTAATCTGACTTTCTGTGTTGTGTATTTGCTGTGAAGCTGTTGGGGGGCTAACAGAGGCAGAGAGAAGGAAACGGCTGCCCTGGGATTCACTTGTACATCTCTGTCATTAAACCCATGACATAAACACAGGAAGGAAGCCGAGGGATCCCAGCTTGTTTCACCCTGAGTCAGGGAGCCAGATGTTTCCTTATATTTCAAGCTGGCTAAACTGGAAAAATTGTCACACGGATGGTGTTACAGTACAATGATGACAACAAAGTATCTGATAATATTTAGCACTTAAAGCCTATTCTTGAAGGTGTTATGAGGTTTATTTAAATAAACACAGGATGATGTGATGAAAAGAAGAATAACTGAGTGAAGAAAACCATCCCATCATGGCCTTAACTGTGCTCTACCAATGAATTATATAACCTGCACAGGTCATAGCATAGATCCTTGATTCAAGCAAAAGGGGCCCCCCAAAATAACATTAAAAAATGTAGGGGAGAACAGGGTTAGTTGTCACGTTCCTTATATCTCGCCACCAGAGGGCACTGTCTCTCTTTACGGAATTGGGATCAGAGCACATGCACACTTTCAATGGACAAATATCTATATAATATCTTGGTGCGATATCTTTTGGAGGTACTAATCACCTCTAATTTGTGTAATATAACCACCCCAGCTTGCTAAGATGTTTATGTTTACACGGTCTATTACTGGTCATTCTTTTTGCACTATTTATTCTGTTGTTTACATTCTATTTTTACCTACTTATTCTCCATTGCACTGATAACTATTTTTTTAGCTCTCGTATTTTTTTAAGTTATATAAACTATATTTTTTGTAATGTTTATACTGAATCTCACTACATACCTGCTGTAACTTGAGGCCAAGCATCGACATTTCGTTGCCAAGATCTCACTGCTGTGTTTTTTTTTTTTTTTTTGTGCAATGACAAATAAAGGAAGTCTAAGTCTAAGCTCACCCACATTGTCTTCCCTGGAGTAACACAGCTGAACTTGAGGGGAGAGTACTTAAAGTGTTTTTCATGTCAAATTGTAAACATTCAGCTCCTCTGTTTTTCTTCCAGTCTTTAACACAGTGGGTTTAAAATGAAACAAAACTGTGAAGGGTTAAAGCTATGGTTTCAGTCATTATTAGCCAGCTAACTAGTTGTTACACTGTTGTTAGCATTGATGCTAGCAAGAAATTCCAGTTTGAGGTTGGTTGTCACATATACAGTATATATATGTATAAATTATATACAGTAGGTTGACCTAAAGATGTGTTTCCTGTTCATGTTCCTTGCTCAGTTTGTGTTCAGATCATAGACTGTATAATTAATGGACGTAGTCTCCGCGACGTCACCCGTCTGTTTCTGAAATGGGCTTTTGAAGCAAAACGGCTGACGCGGCCTATTGGAAATGAGGCAGGCTGTGAGTCTCCACAGTAACAACCATAGGACGCTCCACAGTCACGTGATCTGAGCTGTGCCTTTGACTGGACGAACTGGCGAGCTTAATATTGTGGAAACTGACGAATTAGAAAAGAAACATATTTTCAGACTGCAGGTTGCCGCTTGGTTCAGATGCATTAAGTGATGTATTTGTCAACTTGTCAATGCAATTAAACTTTTTAAATTTAGTTCTGCTTTCTTGCCTTTTTAAAAAATATTTTCCCAATAAAAAAAAAAATGACAAACAACCCTACAGTGTGTGACAATCATCCCTGTGATGGGGTTGATTGTCACAATATGTCAGAATGTCTTTGATTGTTAATTACCTCTTTGTTACAATGAGTCTGAGATGAGAGGGACACACATTTCAAGCCGACACATTAGGCTTCAATTTAATGGAGTAATGACGACTGAAAGATGTTTTGATGATGAACAATTCACACTAGAGTAAAAAGTGTGACCTGTATAACCTATTGTCATGCTGGTAGTTTCTTTTCCTTTATATCATTTTAGAATTCATCCTTGTTTTTTGTCTTGTGCTTCCTGTTTTATTTTGTTACTTACCTTGTGTCTCGTTTCAGATTGCCTCCCTGCCTGTCTCCTGTGTCTGTGATTACCTCATGTGTTTCACCTGTGTGTAGTTGTCTCCCTTCCCCCGTGTATTTAGCCGTCCCCAGTCCTTCCCTTCCCTGCCAGTTTGTCTTTTGCCCGCACTAGTATACTAGCTCTTCCTTGTGTCTTCTTGTCTGGTTATTACTCGGTTTTTGGAACATTTACCTAGCTTTCGCCCGACCCTTCGGATACCTTTGCTTGTAGTTTTTTTGGATCTCCATGTACTGACCTTTTTCTGATTAAATGGACTTGAACATCTTATCTGCGAGTGGAGTCTTGCATGTGGGTCCTTATTTGGTTTAGTGTAACACCTGTCATATGGCCCTTAAAGTCTCCCATGAGTCAAGTATTAAGATCAATGGGAGTAGATGGGTAGCCAAAGCCAGTAATTCACCATTAGTACCTCTCATACAAAAGTTTTGTTCACCAGTCTCAAAAGGCCTAACGGGGTCAAGAAACTGAAAGCAAAGAGAAGTGTCAAACTCAAGATGCAAGACAGAGGACAGTGAAGGTAGAGAAGCTCAACAAGAAGCTCCTCCCTGCCAGGTTATCTGTTTGTCTACCTCCTCTCTACTGCTGGGTTAGAATTTCCTGAAGAACACTACACAAAACGAACACCCTGAGGTATTAGACCAAGCATGCCCAACGTCAGGCCAGGAGGCAAATTGTGACCCAAGGTCCAATTGTATATGGCCCTCAGCTCTCATCTTAAAATGTATTAATAATAGCACTGATATTAATCACATCCTAAATGAAATGTTACATACTGATTAGTGACCACTTTCACACGGAGATATATATATATATATATATATGTGTGTGTGTGTATATGTGTATATGTATGTGTGTATATGTATGTGTGTGTGTATATATATATATGTGTGTGTGTGTGTATGTGTGTATATATATATATACTTTTTAATATTATTTTTGGTATTTATTTCTTTCTCTTTTGTAATGTTATGTTATTTTGGTGTTATGTTATTACTTTTGTCATGTTATTTTATTTATATATTTAATTATAGTTTTCTTTTTAATTTTCATATTTTTGACTGCTGCTTCTCTCTTTTGTACACATCAGTTATTATTTTATTTTTCATCTTTACTTTTTTATTTTTTTGTGTTTTTATTTTTGTATTTTTCTGGCTGGCCTCTCCCATATGTTGTCCTTTAATGTTTGTTTATACGTATATACGTAATACATTTCATTTGTATTTTTGATGGCTGCCCCCCCCCCCCCCCCCCCTCTTTTCTAATCATCCTTTGGTTTTTTTTTTTTTTTTTTTTTTTTTTATTCATGTTTTCCTTTTGTTATATTTTATTTTTTTAGTTTCGTAGTTTTTACGGTTGGCCTCCCTCTTCTGCAAACGTCCGGTGAAGAAAAAAAAACAAAGCGAGCACGACACCGGAAATGGACGGAGTAAAAAAAAAAAAAAAAAAAAATAGAAGCTGAGCCGTCAAAACATAAACAGCAGTCAACCTTGTGTGAACGCAGCTAGCTGACTTTAAGTCTTTCTTTTACACAAAGCTTATGCACGCTTTACTAATGTCGTGTTTTAATCGTAAAAGAATTCCTAGTCGAGGCACTTAGCTCAGTTGCTGAGCAGTGGAGTGGAGAAAATCAATCTGCAGTAAAGATTAGGACTAAACTAAGAAGTACGCCTCGTCCGGCCTTCGAGTAGAGGTAACGCTAGCTGTGCTAGTTAGCCACCATAAGCAGGGTTAGCTGCTTTTTTTGACAAACAGCTGTTTGGTTGTTCAGCAGGGCTGTCAGCATTTATACTCTCGGTTTCTGTTAGCCTTAACTACTCAGCATTAGCTCACACCACTAGCAATGACAGGTATTTGGAGCTCTGCAGAGGACAATACACTTATAAACATCTAAAAGCAAGATTAGTCTCAAGTCAGGCCTTTGAGCCAGGAAGCTGCAGAGTCAGTTTATTTATGTCCTGCATGAGGTTAACGTCCGGTAAGTTTAGCCTGGCTGGTAGTTTTGCAGCTAAGGGGCTAACAGGTAACTTTGCCTCTTGGCGTTTGGTGCAGCGATTGTCGACGACAGCGAGTGCAAGCAATGCTGTTTGTTTACTTATGCATGCTTTAAGTTAATTTTCTTAACCCAAGCCTTCCAAAGTTTGGTGGATCTACAAGATAAATTGTGCTTTTTATATGATTTAAAGGTTCTCCCTCGGGTCGACGCAGGACAAAGGAGACAGAAATGGCAGAAGCTGACAGCAAATCCACTGTGCTTAACGGTAAAGGATCAGCGCCAGGAAGTAAAAATATCCATAACTGTGAGAGGTAGTCAGAGCTGGCTGATAATCAGTGGACATGTTTGGTCTTAATCAGGTGGATCTGAAGAGAAGGAACCTGGAGAGGATCAGCACAATGAGGAGGATGCTTCAGGAAGCAAAGAGGGACAGACACAGTCTTCTTCACAGGATGGTGACTAGTTTTGTTTCATAAAAACACTCAGTGTGCAAGAAACATATAGTATCGGTTATATTTTATTTGAGGATGTGTATGTGTTTTTACTTTCTCCTATTTCCTCCAAAAGTAGCGTGCTGCACTTTAACAACTTTGCTTGAATCTCCCTGTGAGACTTTCACGCTCTAACCTTCCTTCTCTGATTCTGGCCTTCTCTATTTCTGCAGCTGCAAGAGAAACAGGTGAGGCGTCTGGAGACAAGCCCATGCCAGATGTGGAAGCAGAGACAGTCGACAACAGAGATGGAGAGGAGGAAGAGGACACAGACAGCATGGACGGAAGCGGTCTTTACTCCCTGACTGAGGACGGCGAGAGAGAGAGCGAGGGGGGCAGACAAGAGAGAGTGAAGGACAAAGATGGTGGAAAGAGAGCAGCCAGAAAGAGGAATAGACCTGGCGGCAGCACCAACCACTCCACCAGCTCAGATGAGGATGATGATGAGGATGAAGAGGAAGATCAGAAAGATGATGAAGATGATGATGAGGCTATGGAGGCATGGCTGGGAGCAGAGCTCCAGGACCTGCGTGGGCCTGTATGGCGGGCCGTACCCTCACTGTACTCCAGAGAGATCGGCAGAGACTCGCACCAGTTTGTGAGGCGTGTGTGTGGAGCTCGGGGTCTCGTGCAGAGGCTGGAGCTTCAGGGTCGGCTGGAGAAGCACACGGGCTGCGTGAACACATTGCACTTCAACCCTTCGGGGACACGTCTGGCTTCAGGGAGCGATGACTTAAGAGTGGTGATCTGGGACTGGGCGATCCGTAAGGCTGAGCTGGAGTTTGACAGCGGTCACAAGAGCAACGTCTTTCAGGTACGGAGAACAAAAACTCTCCCTGAGCGGAAGTGGCGTTACCGACTCTGATGATAATCAAAAGTAGAGGAGAACACTTGTTAGAGAGTTAGAAAACTAAAAACAAACTTCTCTTATAGGCAAAGTTCCTGCCTCACAGCGGAGACTCCACCTTGGCGATGTGTGCCAGAGACGGTCAGATCAGAGTGGCTGAGCTCTCTGCCACACAGCGCTGCAAGAACACCAAGCGAGTAGCACAGCACAAAGGGGCCGCACACAAGGTAGGTGTGAAATGTGAGGCTCTAAAAGATCCCAGGTTAGAGTGGTTTGGAGAGGATTTGTAAGCGCTTTGCTTTGAGGTTAACAGATCTGATCTCTACCTCACTGATGCTGATAAAAAAAAAAAAAATCTTTTTTTTCATTTCTTCTTAATCTGCTTCTTTTTTGTTTTTCTTTATTTTTCTCTAAGTTTCTCTTTATATGCGTAGTGAAAACTGAATTTCATAACCTGTTCCGGTAAGGTATTTTTAAATCCGGTCTGTCGCTTTCTCTTCCGCTTCCAGTTGGCTCTGGAGCCAGATTCCCCTTGCTACTTCCTGTCGGCTGGGGAAGACGCTGTGGTGTTTGGTATTGACCTGCGTTTAGACCGTCCTGCCAAGTGAGTGATGTCACTCTTGCTGTTTAAAGGAAGTACATTTTACATTGAACCTGCTGCATGTCCTCATTATACCCAAACATCTTCCTCTGTGTTGCAGCAAACTGGTGGTTGTGAAGGAAGGTGACAAAAAAGTCGGCCTGTACACCATCTTTGTTAACCCGGCGAAGACGCACCACTTTGCTGTGGGAGGAAGAGATCAGTATGTGAGGTACGAGCTTCACTCACGACTCAGATGTTTGACCTTCTGTGTTCAATAACCGTCCCTGGTGTCTAAATTTATTTTTATTTCTCACGCTTCCTCTGTAGGATCTACGACCAGAGGAAGATTAATGAGAACGATAACAACGGGGTACTAAAAAAGTTTTGCCCTTCTCATTTGGTATCCAGTGAATCCAAAACCAACATAACCTGCCTGGTGTACAGTCACGATGGCACAGGTAACGAAACATCATGATCAAAAAGTGTCATACGTGTTTTTTTTCTTAATACAGATATCCCTATGAAGTGCTCTGCCCATATTTGGGAAACGGTGAATGTAATGAGCCCTGCACATGATCCTTTGCTTTGATCGTGGTCGTAAAAAGCAGAAACTTTGGCTTTTCTCACCACTCCTGATGCAACCACAAAGCAATATCAGAGACAGTGACACACAAAGAGGTCTATTCTTACTGAATACAGAGCTTCAGTTTATCCTCATTTCTGCCGAACAGCAGTTTGGTCAGATTTTAGAGTATTAAAAAAAGAGAGAAAAAACTTTTAGATGATTTTTTGAATCTTCTCTGGACAATAAAAATAATCAGGATTTGCATAAAAATGATCAAAAAAAAAAAAATTATTTCACCCTTTTCATCCACGCAGAGCTCTTGGCCAGTTACAACGATGAAGACATCTACCTGTTTGACTCCAACCACAGCGACGGGGCCGACTATCGCAGGAGATATAAGGGACACCGCAACAATGCTACAGGTGCTTCATTCCTGTCCGCGTTGTTAAATTTAGCGGACAGAATCTTGTAAATTTATGGGCCGGTTTTTCTTAATCTCCTCCTCTTCCTCCTCACAGTGAAGGGGGTGAACTTCTACGGGCCGTGCAGCGAGTTTGTGGTCAGCGGCAGTGACTGCGGACACATCTACCTGTGGGACAAATACTCGGCTCGCATCGTCCAGTTCATGGAGGGCGACAGAGGCGGAGTGGTGAGTCAGAGACGTCGTAAAATATACATACGCTCGGTCTAAAGATAACTCGTGATGGACTGGATAGAAACCTGTTCTCTGTTTCTCTCAGCACTCAGACTGGGCTGTAAATTCCTCACTTCCTTTTGTCTCCTTGGTTAACTACAGGTGAACTGTTTAGAGCCACATCCACATCTGCCAGGAATGGCTACAAGTGGGTTAGACCACGACGTCAAGCTGTGGGCTCCTACTGCTGAAAACCCCACAGGACTAAAGGGTCTGAAAGAGGTATTTATTGACTTTCTGTTTGTTTGTTTATTTATTTACTTGCAGTTCCAGATGTTTATTGGTGGTAACAGTGAGATTTCTCAACTACACATTTAAATGTGCCTGAAATCTGAATTTGATTTCATTTTCTATATGTGCAGTAAAGTATAATATTCAGGTATATCTCATGTGCTTTTGTACACTGCTATGAATTACTGATTGTTGTTTATTTATTAAATTTTTCAAGGTGATGAAGAAAAACAAGCGAGAGCGGGATGAGGACAGCGTGCGTCACGGTGACCAGTACGACACCCAGCTTCTGTGGTTCCTGATGAGACACATGAGAAACAGACGGCCCCAGAGGGTGAGCGCCCGGTTATCAGAGTCTTAACTGATGTGTTCGGGTTTGGAGTTTAGAGACACGGAGAAGTATTACATGACTGTGAAGGAGCCAAAGATGATGTTAGCTTTAAGATCAGTAAATTTCAGAGAAGCTGTTATTGATGACCTTTGTAGCTTTCCTCCACCAACAGCTGCAGTGTGCTGGGTTTTGTAATGAGTCCACAGGGGCAGAAAGAGGAACTAGAAGTTTGTGAGCAGGTTGGCAACTTGATATAATGAGCAGAACCAGGCCAGGAGTCAACTGGTTGGAGGTTTAACAGTCCAAACAAGAATGAGCAGAGGATCATTAATTAGAAAATAAACCAAAACGAGGTGCAGTGCAAACTGCTCTGGGCTAACAGCGAATAATAGCTCTTTTTCTCAGGGTCTTAAAAAGTCTTCAAACATCTAAAATCCGATAATTTGAATTAAAGGCCTTAAAATGTCCAAAATTCTCCAAAAATCTCATGAAATATCTTAAATGGTGTTTTTAAAGGTCTTCTCCCCTCTGTTATCTACTAATATTTCAGTTGTTGTATTTTGTGCTTCATAATGCTCCATACATTTTCAATGGGAGACAGGTCTGGACTGCAGGCAGGTCAGTCTAGTACCTGCACTCTTTTACTACGAAGCCACACTGTTGTAACAGGTGCAGAATGTGTCTTGGCATTGTCTTGCTGAAATAAGCAGGGACGTCCCTGAAAAAGACGTGGCTCGGATGGCAGCATATGTTGCTTGTCAGACCACAGCACACTTTTCCACTTAGCGTCAGTCCATCTCAGATGAGCTCGGGTCCAGAGAAGCCGGCGGTGTTTCTGGGTGTTGTTGATATATGTCTTTGTCTTTGCATGGTAGAGTTTGAACTTGCACCTGTAGATGTAGTGATGAACTGTGTTAACTGACAATGGTTTTCTGAAGTCTTCCTGAGCCCACGTGGTAATATCCTTTACACAATGATGTTGGTTTTTAATGCAGTGCTGCCTGAGGGGTCAAAGGTCACGGGCATTCAGTGTTGGTTTTCAGCCTTGCTGCTTACGTGCAGAGATTTCTCCAGATTCTCTGAATCTTTTGGTGATATTATGGACTGTAGATGATCAAATCCATCAATTCTTTGACATTGTACGTTGAGAAACATTGTTCTTAAACTGTTGGATTATTTACTCACGCAGTTGTTCACAAAGTGGTGAACCTCGCCCCATCCTTGCGTGTGAACAACTGAGCCTTTCAGGGATGCTTCTTTTATACCCAATCATGACACTCACCTGTTTCCAATGAACCTGTTCACCTGTGGAATGTTCCAAACAGCTGTTTTTGGAGCATTCCTCAACTTTCCCAGTCTGTTGTTGACCCTGTCCCAGCTTTTTAGGAACGTGTTGCAGCCATCAAATTCAAAATGAGAGAATATTTACTAAAAAAAAAAGTTTATCAGTTTGAACAATAAACATCTTTTCTTTGTAGTGTGTTCAACTGAATGTAGGTTTAACAGGATTTACATTTTATACGTCCCAACGTCGTTGGAATTGTGGTTATACAAAGAGTTATAAACACTGTCAGGTTTAGATTTCCTTGTAATTTTGCACAAATAATGAGCGGTTACATTTCTTTTAGTCACGCAGTTTGAGCTCACAGACTCACCCTAACTTCCTGTGTTCCTCCTCTTCCGTCTCCACTCAGCCTCGTCAAGGCGACGCCGACACAGACGACTCTTGGAGCTCTCCAGATTCCTCTGATGAAGAAGAGGGAGGTCCAGACCACGTCCAGTGCATGTCCTCCTGAGCCACACACACATACATACACACATACATGCACTTACACACACACACACACACACTTTATTGCCCTTGAATTGATGCACATAGGCAAGCACTATTGACACACTGGCACACTCAAACACTGACGAGCCACAGACTTAGGTTGTTTTCTTTTCCTTTTACACACTTACAGACTCAAACAGACACACACACACACACACACACACTGTTGTGAGTGTGTTAATGACACTTCCAGAACCCTGATTTTTTTTCTTTTTTGAGGATTGTGCAAAGAGTTGTAGTGAGTGTGTTCATCCCTACAAACTACAAACCACTCTGAGGCACGTCATACTTGTCCGTACACTCTCTATAAGCTCTGCCTCACCCCAAGAACGATGTACCGTGTGTGTGCGCGTTTGGCTGCAAGCACCTTCCTTTTGTAGGCACCCGACATCACCAGCACACATCCCCCTCACTTCTTCTTCTTCTTCTTTTGGAGGAAAGGTGTTAATTGGTACTTTGAAAATATCTCCTTGAAGATCCATCAGCGTAGAGAAATCCCAGCACCCCTGAAGGCATCACCCGGCCTCATGCTTGATCTCTGACCCTCCACTTGTGCAGCTTAGCCTCCACAGTTTTTCTCCTGAAGACTACTAAACCCCTACATGCTGCATCACCTAACATGCTCCTCCTGCTCCCGGTCACTACGGAGTGCACTTTGAATCAGGGATGCTTTAGTTTGAGACAGAAAAATGTGCACTGCATGCGTGATTTCGGGGGTTGGAGTTGTTTCTTGCGTTTAAGTTTTTTTTTTTGTTGGGGATATTTGCACATTTGCTCTTTTTTTGGGAAGGAGGAGGAAGTTTCTTCTGCTTCCACCTGCTCTTTTTTCCCCCCTCTTCCTGCTTCTGACTCCCCTCACTCTCAACATGAAACCTTCACTTTAAATCTCAGCGGACATTAAAACACAGATGTAGTAAACGTTCAGCGTGTGCATAGGTCATAAGGAGAGATAATGTGTGTAAATTTGCAGAGCCGGAACAGACCTGGATGAAATCAGAATTCAAAGACTGCTAATCAAGAGTGAATACATTTTCTTTCTGCGACACAAACCGGTTCGAATCTTTCTCTGAGTGGCGTTTTTTTTTTTCTGATTATTTGAACCAGGTCTCGCACACGAGTTGTGAAGATACTTTTGTCTGTGCTGTGTGAACTTTGGCTCAAAGAGAACAGGAGGAGGCGGCGGGGTCAATATGCTTGCCAGTCATTTGTTGTGTGAGAGCGATAAAGTCCAGCTTTTCTCATTTTCTATGAGAACTCTAGTTAGTTGAATTTATATGTACATATATAAATATATATTAAAACTGTAAAAAAAAAAAATCAACTTTAGAAAATGCTGTTTGACTTCCAAAAAAAAAAAAAAACATGTCAAAACATTTGATTGGTATTGATGCAGAGGTTTATATTCTATATGAGGACAAAGTACTTTTAAAATCCAGAAACAAAACAAGATGACTCGAGGTACCGTTTTTGTTCCGTTTCCCTTTTTCTGAATGCCATCCCTCTGTTAGGAACAGAATCGCTGTCATTTCCAGTGTTAAAGTTTGATTCTTTTCTTCAGTAAGAAAAGAAAAATAGTGTTTCCTTTGTAGAACTTAATCCAACATTTGAAACTGTTGTATCCAGATTTTCCCACTGGCTATTTTGGATCATCTTGTATACATGATGAGGCTTTTGAAGAACTGTTTATTTTCCACCACTGCCTAATATTGCGTTATACCAGTTCAGTTGGAAAAATGTACAATTCGTGCAATAAACAGAGACAGTGTACTTCATGTTGTCATTCTGTGTTTTATTCAAGGAGCAAACAGTGTGTCCGGAAAGTGTTCACATCGCTTCCTTTTTTCCACATTTTGTTGCGTCACGGCCTCATTTCCAAAATGGAATAAATTCATTTTCTCCCTAAAAATTTTACACACAACAGCCAATAATGACGACGCCATTTTTAAAAATTCTTGTAAATTTCTTAAAAATGAAAAAAAAAAAAAAAAAACAGTCGGTTCTCCCTTGAGCGGGTGGCCGGGTCGAATCCAGCCAGTGGCCTGTTTCCTACGCCACTCCCTACCCTCACCCTCTTGTTCTCACCTATCGCTATAAGTGCGATTATTTTGAGCCTGTCAAAATCAAGACAATAGTCAATTGATTAATCGATCATGAAATTACTCGTTAGTTGCAGCTCTACTTAAAAGAGTCAGAGATCATGCTCTGAAAGCTCATCTTCTCTTCTTGCAGGAATGCTTTCAATTTTTTTTCTCTTGCCCAAATTGTTGAAGAGTTACGGTAATAAGAGCAGCTTGCATCAATTATTGCCTCTGATTGAAATGTTGTTGCAAATGAATTCCTACCTCATACCGTAATACCCAGGATATCAACACAAAGCTCATCTTCTTTCTTTAACAAGCTGTTTGAATCTTGTTGGTAGCCCAAATAGTTGAGGAGTTACGGTAATTTAAAGAGGGCTTGTAAAATGGTGGGTTTGATGGGTTTTAAAGAGCACCATCTGAATGACATGACAAAACAAGACATTTGATGATGTCATCTTGGACTCTGATACACATTAACATTTTATGACATTTTACCCATGAAACTACTCGATTAACAGAAAATCAAAAGATTAATCGATCATGGAATTAATCATTAAAAGAGTCAGAGATCATGCTCGGAAAGCTCATCTTCTCGTTTTTCAGGAATGCTTAAATTTTTTTTTCTCTTGCCCAAATTGTTGAAGCGTTACAGTAATAAGAGCAGCTTGTATCAGTTACTGCCTCTGATTAAACTGTTGTTGCATATGGATTCTTACCTCCTACCGTAATACTCCAGATAGCCCAAATAGTTGTGGAGTTACAGTAATTTAACGAGGGCTTGTAAAATGGGAGCGCCGGCACTCTGATGGGTTTTAAAGAGCACCATCTGAATGTACGTTGACATTCAAAGCAAGTACTCAAAAACAAGATCCTATTTTTACATATATTCAAATGGGAACAAAAATCTTTTTGGTCCCCGCTTTCTAAGGCTTATTTGTTGACCATGAACCCCAAACTGGTTGCATTTGTCTTTTTTATTTGTTGGGGGGATCCTAAGTATAACCGTTGTCCTGCTGAATTATTCCTGAGATCATGTCTGTAAAACTCTGTCCGTGCCATATAAGTTAGATATTTGCTACATCAAAGTTTAAAGACAGTGCTGTTGTACCCATGTATAGGACTTGGACTCTAGACTTAATTTTAATGACTCATGACTAGACGTGGACTTTAGCATTAACAGTATGTTGGTGAGTAGACTTGATAAATGGCTATAAAGACCATCCATCGATAAAATAATATATATGGTACAGTTAAACTTCAGAGGAGGAAGACAGGGACTCAGGGACAAAGAACCTGACCAATGATCAGTACATGGTTTTTTTATTCAACAGTCTTTGAGAGGAAATTTCAACTCCACACAGGTTGGCTGTGACAAATTAATAACTCTCCAAACTGGTGACAGACGAGTCACGCGACACATTCACTCTTTATCTGACGAACAGTCTCGCATCACATGAAGAAAAACAGACGAAAACACTTAAAATGAACAAACAGAGGTGTCTAATGACAGAAAACTTCACATCAGAACACACACTGTGGACAAAACAGCTTCTCGCTCACCACTCTCTCTCTCTCTAAATCATCACACCTGCTGCATGCTTTGAAATTGTAGAAATGTAATCCCAGGATACAGCAGATTAAATCTGAAACCAAAAAAAAGTACAAATGCAGCACGCAGCCCTTTTGCAACTTCACCCAACAAGAAAAAGTCAACATCTGGATGATTTTTCTTGTGTTCAAAACAAACATTCAGGAGTGAGCCGCTTCTTTTTACAGTAGGCTACTTTGAAATCACCCAAACAGGCGGCGGCAGCCTCCCGAACCCGTTTGAGTTCATCCGTCGGGCGTCCCGCCTCGTCCTCCAGAATGTCGGAGACGTCAGCTTGCCTGTCAAATACAATCTGCCAGGACATCGGGCAGACATAAATATTAAAGGAGGCACTATCATGAGCTTCCACTTATTTGCACACTCACACAAAAATCACACTGGTAAGAATCTGAAGCGTCAGCTGTGTTACTCCTTGTACTCTAGGAACTGCTGCAATCTTTTCCGGTGCTCTGCAGACATCTGAACAGCGCTGAGGGGTGAAAACATCAAACTGTCGTCAGCTCCTTTAGCATCAATGCAGACAAAGTGAGCTTTAAAGTGAGAGGTCTTACTTTAAGTGAGCTCCAAACGTGGTGGTTATCCTGTAGATGGCGGTCTTGAGTGTGGCTCTGAGAGCGAAGCGCAGCGTTTTGTAGGTGGAGTCTCCCATGCTGCTGCTCGACCTGAGCGGTTTACTGGAGGCATGAGGCAGCTTGAAGTGTCGGTCTACTGCCTGAAGGTGCGGACGTCGAGGTGTTAGAAGATGCACATGTTGTGTTTCTGTCGGCATGACAGCTGTGCGAGGCCAAACACTCAGCACCACAAAGCATCAGTGAACTACAAAAGCTTACCTCTTGTAGCACCAGCATGCAACTAAGAATACTGGGTAATGTAGTCTGCACAACCCCAAACTGGTCTTCTGAGTATGAGGCTTGAACGAGATAAGACAGCCCTGCAGGAGGAAAGCAGAGGATGCTGTGATGTGGATGACGAGTTAGAAAAAGGACGCATCCTCGTGTGTGTGAGACGTGACGTTTATCTTACCTTCTAGAGCCCAGATGTGGGCCTGGCTGTCTGCAAACAGAGCCTGACTGGAGGCTTCTGGAAGCTTTCAGAGACAAGTTTGATTTAATAAATAAATAAATAAAAAGAGCTTTCTGCTTACAGACAGATGAGTGTTTGTAGTGAACGTTGTTGGAGGATGGATTAAAGAGTCTACACTAAGTCATGCATCCATGATTTCAAGAAGACACCCCAAGAAGCAAAGGAGACAAACACAAATACTGTTTCACACACACGGGGAGTGCAATACACATTTTAAATCAAAGGTGATCGACGGGGAAGCACGTGCTGATTCTTATATAAACAGAAACACGTGTGTTACACGACCCCTTCATTCAAGCCTCAGAGGGATTAATTAGTAAGGCTCGTTTTAACAGCTAGATGGATGGAAAGAAGCCACATTAATCAGGTCTACAAAGAAAAGCCTGAAACCAGGAGGTGGATTAGTCAAGCTGCAGGATGGGAGTGTTAGATTCAGTCTAAATGAAAAGCCTTTCAGATACGGCAAGTTCAACACAGCAAAAGTAAATAATATTAATCATTATTATTATTATTATTAATATTATTATTATCACCCATGTATCATTCAGGACGACTGGATCTCTTTTTGTTATTTTGGCCCCAAAAGTAGAGCTGCAACAATTCTTTGAATAATCAATAGTAAATCGATAATAAATCGATCACTAAATGAATTGTCAACTATTTTGATAATTTTTTTTTTATCAGTTTGAGTAATTATTTAAGAAAAATAAGTCCAAATTCTCTGATTTCAGCTTCATAAATGTGAATATTTTTCTGGTTTCTTTGCTCTTTAATATCTTGAGTTTGTGGATTAAACAAGACATTTGATGATGTCATCTTGGACTCCGACAAACATTATCATTTTCTGATATTTGACCGACGAAACAACTACTCGATTAATAGATAATAATCAAAAGATTAATCGATCATGGAATTAATCATTAAAAGAGTCAGAGATCATGCTCGGAAACCTCATCTTCTCGTCTTTCAGGAATGCTTAAATTTTTTTTCTCTTGCCCAAATTGTTGAAGCGTTACAGTAATAAGAACAGCTTGCATCAATTATTGCCTCTGATTAAATAAGTGTTGCATATGGATTCTTACCTCCTACCGTAATACTCCAGATAGCCCAATAGTTGTGGAGTTACGGTAATTTAACGAGGGCTTCATAAATGGGAGCGCCCGGGCCCTGATGGGTTTTAAAGAGCACCGTCTGAATGTACACCCACATTTAAAGAAAATACCCCAAAACAAGATCCTGTTTTTACACAGACACATATATACATATATACATATATACATATATATATATATATATATAAATATATAATTTATTTATATATATATATATATATATATATATATATATATATATATATATATATATATATATATATTTATATTTATATATATATTTATATATATATATTTATATTTATATATATTCAAATGGGAAATTAAAATATTTATTGAGATCAACCGAACAGTGAGCTTGTTTTTAAACTGTATTAAATGTTACCCAATCTGAACCCGAACTAGCACCAGGACCACTTGAGTAAAAAAGTGGTGACATTCATACTGAAGGTGAGAAGTTAAATAGGCGTTACTGTCATGTCTTGAACTTGCCATATAAAAAGGACTTTCACCTAAAGATAATCTACATCAACATGCAGGTAGCCCCTCAGTGTTCAGGAGTCAACAGAGAAGAGCATGCACGGGCTACACGTCCTTACCTTGTTAAACAAATACATAACCAGCACCCGCTTTGCCAAGAAATTTTTAACCTGAATGGAGCAGTTAAGTGCAAAGTTGTTTTAGCTTTCAGAATTTCACAAGATAATAAAACATAAAAACAAAATAAAGGCTTTTCATCCTTTTCAAGAGGTTAAATAGTGGACATCACGTCACAGAACAGATGTAGACACCAATAAAGCTTAAAGATGTGATCTTTGCTGAATGAGAAAGATCTGCATAAGACACTTTCTGAACACGTTTTATTGACAGTCTGTCTGATCTTTAAAACACATCTGGTAAAAAGTGACGGGAGATACAAACAACAGTAAAGAGGACCTGCAGAGCAGTGAGCATCTGCTTATTAGAGATGACGAGCAGAAAACCACACCATTCTTCCTGGTGTGTTGGCTTGACTTGATTTAGACTCATGCTCTCAAGCAATTTTTGTTTTTTTTGCACCATTTTTCTTTGAGAATTATAAAGTATTACAAAAGATGTTTTTCCACAACAAAAATGTCTCCAGGAACTAGACATCTTTTAAGGAACTTAAATTTTAACAGCAGGTTCCAGGATCCAAATTTAGTTCCATGGTAACTAACTCACTCTTTGAAACATTCCCTCCAAGAAGGTACTACTTTTCAAAGGTTTAGGAACTGGTCGTCTGAGAATTTAGCAGCAAGGCTGCTAAAATGACGTCATTTGTCCGCAAGACCTGCGCAGACCTTGTGGACGCGTCAAGCATAAACCAGGCCATTTTCATAACCTTCACAAGACTTTGTTGGTCACAGCCATAAAGCCTTTCCACCAAGCAGTCTTGTACTGATCAGTACAGTTTGGTAAGGGGTCGGATCAGTAAAGCCTGGTCCTGTTTGCATTTCCACAGCCAACTGTGCCCTTTTTGGTCGACAGCGTATCAGCTGGAACGCTGTTTCGTGACGCCATTTCCCAAATAAAAAGAAAGTCATCTTCACAAAGTCGACTGGAAATCTAAACATGGCAGGGTTATGTGATGGTCTTTATTAACTCTCTCAGACAGAAAGTGATGATTCTTTCGGCCAATCAATGGACTGCAGTGTTTCTAGCTCCACCTTCTAGGATCAGATTGGTATGTGGTACCCCAACAGAAGGGTACCAAAAAGTGGGATGGTACGGGTCGGTAATTTGGGGACCAGTCCCAGTTTTAGTCACAGAAAATGGCACAAAATGCATGCCATACCGAGATAAACCCAACTGAAGTTCTTGGTGGAAACAGGGCTCTAATTAGCTACTTGAAAAATAGTTCCTGGTACGTCTGGCTGAAAAGCACCTGTATTACATATCTACTTTTATTAAACCAAAGTTACAAACTGTTAAGTATAAACAAAAATAACTTTGTTGGTACTGTATGTCTCTGTGTTATCAAATTAAGACTAGAGTACCTGTTCTTTTCTGTTCTGGAGGAACTTAGCCAGGAGACTCGGTTTGGATGCTTCCTGCTTCAGACTGGTTACCGAGGCAGGGGATGGTGGAGGACTTCCATTGACCTGTGAATCTGCATGCAACAGATACTTAATGAAAGAATACTTCATTTTCATATGATGAATCTCATGTGATGAAGCCAAGACTGAAGTCCAAAACGACTTGAAACAGCTAAAATAAGTCAGTTTTAAAAACTCCTCTCACCTGTGGAGGTGGACCAGAGTTTCGGCCCTCTCCTCATAACGTGTGGGCTCTGCACTGTGCCGAACCACGGCGAGCATTGATCCACAGGAGCAGTGAGTCGCCGCAGAGCTGGAGACGCAAAAGGGCTGTCCAGGTCGGGGGTGAAGGGAGCCGTCAGAGGACTCTGCTGGTGGCCAACGACAGAGCGCGCAAACACAGACGCTGGAGTTTTCATCAGCAGAGTGGCTTTAGGGCTCATCAGATCATCTGGAGCTGAGATTACTATAGAAAAAAAGGGAGAAGAGTCTGGAAACATTCAGGGAGTTGGTGCCTGACTTGATAAAGACTGTTGATTGGAATACGGAACTATTCCAATTGATTGGAAAGTACTTCAATTTTGTGACTACAGCAGGGTACACACATAAAGATTATTGAGTTGTTTTTGTCCCGACTTTCCACCTACCAGATCAAGGACGGCAAATTCCTGATTATCTTCTGTCTTATCAGATTATCCCATCAGATCATCCTGTGGTCTGAGGTGTGTAAAGAGTGAATTTGTCTCGATATTCGGCTTCAAAACGGGTCGAGGCGAAAATAGTAAGTATTTAACTTGTTCAATATTTATGACCAAAAATCTTCATGTAAGTGAGGAAAGCTGACGACTCCCAAGTCATGACTCTGTGAGTTGTGACGTAGAATGGAATGTAGCCAATCAGGAGGCGAGCTGACTGAGGAACAAGGAAGCAGACGGAAACAAAATGAAGCATGGCTGACCTGACACGGAAAGTCTGGATTTTTCCACAGTCTTTTTTTTTTTTTTTAGTTTTGGAATTTTCCACCACCACTATTCCCTCTTCTATGTCCTCTTCCATGTTGTGTTTTGTGTTTAACTGTTGTTGCTATGTGTTACCGTGTTTCTTCTTCTACTGTTCTGTTAGATCACATTTGGTCACGTGAGATTTCTGTCTTGACGGACGAGATTCTAGATCGGTGGTGGGACAGAATGGTTCTGTGTGTGGTGAACTGTGTTGAGATTATTGGAGCACACCACACACAGAACGATCAAAACTGTTCAGTGCCTGATTTTTGATCTTCATGTGTGGGCTCTCTAACAGATAAAACATCTCTTCAGATTTAGAAAATCCTTGTGTGTACCCTGATTTAGAATAATTATAAAAATTAATTAGCCACTAAGTTTATAAAAAAAATTAACATATGCACAGGGATTCAAATTTCTACAACACTGCACCCAAATACATTATTTATTGGCAGCCAGAAAATGTGACAAAGTGAAATCAACAAATAACACACTATTTTCATCATGTGGAGTCTATTCAGATATATGAGCAGTTGAAGCAATAAATAACCTGTTTCTTTATGGTAGAACAACTTAACTCATTTTTTGAATAATTTCCTGAATTTAAAAACTAAAATCGTGGCACTCTGTCAAACTACACTTCAACCAGACGTAGTTCACCCTCTGACCACTAGATGACAGCAAAGTGCTTCCTTGGTACGTGTGGAATCTGCATCAACAGGCGGTACATTGATACATCATCCACCTCAGCAACATCAAGATTTTGGCTTCAGGGTTTGAAGTGACTTCAACGACTACAGTCTACAAAGGGTTAAAGTTCACCTTTCAGAAACATACCTGATGTTTCAGATGAGGTCTTTCTTTCACTCCCTGTCGACAGGGATTTGGCCCTGCCGTTCGTCGCCACCGTGTCGTGATAAGCTACGAGTCTCTGAGTCAGATCAGTCAGCAGAGACAGACACTCTTTACTGATCGCGTTCCAGTTGTGAGGATGGCCTCCTGAAAAAAAAAAACAAGACACAGATTTTAATTCTGTCATATCTTCCTTAAAAGTACACCCTAAATATTCAAAGTGTGTTTAACATTTAACAAGAGAAAAACTCTTTTTGTGTTTTTGTTTTTGTGTGTGTGGATGAGAACAGACCTGGCTGACTCAGACTGAAGACCTCAGAGCGTCGCGATGGCGAGTGTTGAGACAGTAGAGCCAAGTCCTGCAGAGCTAAAAACTACAATTTGAGGGGAAAGAAGTTGAAACGTTCAATTTTTTTGTGCATAGAAAATCAAAAATGAAAGAAACTGATGTTTTGGGTTGTTTTTTTTTAATCCACCTTTACTATCATTGGCTGCTTGTCGGTCAGAACTTTAGGAAGACACTGATGAGCATCCTCAGTAAAAGATGACTGAACAGGAAAACTGTACACCTGTGGAAGATGGGGGAGTGGTTAGTGAACGCAAAACACCTAAGTGTAATTTTAACTGATCACAGGCCCTGGATCCTGGGATTTTTAATGCTAGTCATATACTTGATTATTTAAAGAAAGCACAACACTAAACAGGTTTAGTGTAATATTAATTAAAACACAATCGATATCTGTTTGCAAATCAATTCTACTGTTTTAAAGCTAATCCCAGGCAGAAACTGGCAAGCACTTATGTTCATCAGAATTGTGCAGTCTGTGATATTTGGCAGCTGCAGAATTTTAACCTTTAGCATGTACTAAATTCAGAGTCAAAGACGCCTGAATGGTACAGAAAGTAGGGCCTGACCCATAAATCCGTTGGCCAATTTAATCGGCCGATTATAGCCTTTTAATGCTTCTCTGCGTGTTTTTATACTTGAAATTTTTTTTTCTGCCATAAAGTTAAATAAATATTGAGGGATGAAGTATTGTAAAAGGGTAAAATGTTCTGCCTGAAATTCACATTTGTTTTTGTCAGCATTAAGGGACCAAAAATTAATATTTTGAAATGAATCAGCCGATTAATCGGTTATCAGAATTCTTCTGCCAAATATCAGAATCAGCCTCAAAAATTCTGTATCAGTCAGGCCCTAACAGAAAGTGCTGCCCTTTTTTGCAGACTTTGAGTTTGTTTTAATTTGAAGTGATACTCATACCTCAGTGACAAAGATCCTGAAGAGCAGCAGTGTGATATGCCAAGTGAAGAGGAGGAAGGTGGCGCTGATCCACAGGTGGTAGAGCAGGGACAGGTCCAGCAGCCCCGCTATGCTGTCAAGCTGCTGGACAGAGCTGGAGATCACAAACGAGAGACAAATATCAGCACAGGAAGCATCACATGGCAGAAGATGAGACCTTTTTGTTTAGAATATGTGACAAAGACTCAGTGCTGACCTGTTTAACTGAAGGTTTAATGTTTTACAGAGCCACGTTCTTGGAATGTAGCCTGTTGATATAAAATTAGACGTGTTAGCTATCATGTATCACTTAGACACAACAACAGCTCAGTAAATAAAGGTGTGTCCATAAAGAAAGTCAGTCTCATTCTGAGACTGAGTTGAGTCACAGAGATCACTTACCCAAGAAGAAATAAACAACAATGAAGTTCCTGACGGAATAAAGTGCTTGAGTGGCGCTGCATCTCACCACCATGAGCAGAGATCCCTTAAACTGGAGGTATTTATATTGCTGTGGAGACAACAACAATACTTTAATAACACTTTATTTGTATAGCACTTTTCAATACAAGTAACAAAGAGCTTCACAATACGCAGTAAAAACAGTTAAAAAAAAGCAGATGAAGAAAGAAAAAAAGAAATAGATCAACAAAAGCAAAACCAATAAAATCCACGATAAAAATTAAAATAAAATCACAAAATAAAAGCTTTTCTGTAAAAAATATGTATTCAGTAATGAGATAAAATAGGGGACTGATTTTGCAACTCTGATTTCCTCTGGCAGGCTGTTCCAAAGTCTAGGGGCCCTTACTGAGAAAGCTCCATCACCAACGATAGAGACAACGACAATAAGTTAACATCAACAGCAACAAACAGCACAGGTGTTTGGTTTTTCTTAAGTTTGGTCAGCCTGTTTTAGAACCAAAAAAACAGAAGTATAAATATCACCCTTTTAAAGGTAAGTTTAACTTTTGTGTAGGTCTTTCATTCATTAAGCTTTTTACTCTGTGCGTTTGTATTTCTATCCCACAGATTTCTTTTGAACCTCAACTTGAGTGCCTAATGACGGTAGACCTCTTTAAACCCTTAAAACAAGTTTAACAATCCAAACAGTCCATCTCTGCTACTCAGTAGTAAAAACAACATCTGTCAGATACATTGGATAAATCTGGTTGTGAACCTGCACTGTGTGGAAAGCCACGTAGTTCATGTTGTGAATCACACCCAGCAGACTGTGAGAAAGTCCAACGAAAGCACCGGCCAGCAGAAGGAAGACCTGGTGCTCATTCAGGCACATCTGAGCGGAGCTGGCAGGATCAAAGTGACAGGATTAAGAAATCAAGACCTTGGATTAAGAAGCATGTAAAACTTAGAATAGCTTTTTTTATCTGGAAGCTTCTTACCCGTCACTCTGCGTGCAAGAGACGCCAAGTGCTTCATATCTTCCCCCGATGGTGATGGCACAACACCAACCCACAATTATTCCCATGATGCAGTGTGCAAGGGAGTTTAACAACTGGTGAGGGTGGAGCAGCTGACCCAGCAGGGCGATCTTTGAGCATGCAATAGTCGGGATGACTGAAGAGAAGAGGAGGACAACAGAGTTACAACCAAAGACCGACATACATGTACTTACATCCCAAGACTAGTTAATTTGCTTGCTTCACGTGCAGTTGTGAACAAGTAACCCTTAAGAAAAAGTTAATAAAATCCTTTCAGTTACCTGAGTAATACTCCAGGTTCAGGAACCCCACCATGAGGATCACCCCAAACAGCAAGATCAAGGAGAAGATGGCACTTGCACTTGTCAGGAGGGACACACATTCTGCACATAGAAAGAGGGGCTCAATGAGTTTTATTCAAATTCAGAAAACAATAAATCAAATCTTCCTGTAACTCTGGAGAATGGGGACTGACCTGATATCGTCTGGATGGGGTGAATAAGATCGAACCTGCTGAGGATTACAAAAACTGCTGTGGTGGGAGGCAACAACAGGACAGCCCAAGCAATGCTGGCCGTGGCTCTCCAGCAAATAACCTGAAAGAGCATACAGGAATTTTTACAAACATAAACAATCATTTGATCACCATTATAAAAATACTGCTGTTAAAATCATGCAACTTATAACTGACTCAAAACAGACCTGTCAATGTCAGAAATGCCATCCTCTATGGTAAAAACAACTGAGCTATTATTCTGTCTTTTTTTTTTTTTTTACATTAATTTTCATTTACGTGTCTTATTATCTTGTAAAAATACCTCCTTATGTGACGTGTCAAATTAGCACTATTCAATATTATTAACTGCCTCGGTCTTAATTTAGATTTCTTGCTGCGCATGCAGTTTGTTTGATTGCTATTAGCGTTCACGTATGAATACTTTATTTTCCATGATGTATAACAATGTCATGTAACAGAACTGTCTTGTATGCTCAAAAAATGTGAAAAATAAAGTAAGTATAATCATAAAAACCTCTAAAATAAGTGTAAAAGGTTAAAATTACTGCACATTAATCTGTGCGTCGCAAACAGTGTTTATGTACTCCTGTGGACTCAGAGACGTATATGTCTACATTAATTACCTTTGGAACCAACTTAAAGTCATACAACGGAAGTAGTCTGACGTAGTCGGAATTATTTTTGAAGTATATATCTGATGTATCTTTTGACTTAAAGCTGTTTGACTTGATAGCACTTCTCATTTTACTCGTCTGTTTTATTAGCTGTTAATTAGCTGTTAATTAGCTGTTTTATGTTACATAAATGCCCGTCACCGTAATTTATAATTCAATCATGATCACTTGTTTTCTTTTATTTGTGTAAAAGCTTTAAAACAGGTTAAAGCTACTCTTAAATAAGCTAGCATCAACACAGGCTACTTTCAGTTAGCACGCTAGCACCAACGGTTACTTTTCTCGTTAAAGAAGAAAAACACCGTTCAAAGACTCACCTTGTGGATAAACCAAGAAGTTTGTTGTGTTAAAAACATTTTTCTAGATGGATCCTGGGCCACACGGTGACACTAATCTCTCCGGCTCTCCTTCTGTCAGACTGTTTTTACTCACTTTCCCATATCCCGCCACATGCGATCAAGGGACCTCTGAAGGACCCCGATTAATAGATGTCCGTACAGCTGCCTGTCGACAATAATCCAGCCACGCGCAATATATTAAATGGGCCCAGAAGATTAAAATATTTTCTTTTAAAAGTCTCTATTTTTCAACAGAATAAAATAACAGACACTAGTTTTATAAGTCAAGTATCGAGAATCGCCGATTTGAACTGTTAAGTGGCAGTCAAACGGTACAAAATCTGAGATAAATATGGAACAGAATTTTAAAGTGCTGTGAGGATAAAGACTCTGTTTCCCATGAGCACTGTCACCCAAGTCTTGAACGCTTACCAAGGCGTGCATTTGTTTTGGAAGCAACTTTTTCAGGACAACTTTTTGTAGGATGCAAAGCGACAAGGTAAAGTATCCAATTGTAGTTTTGAAGAGCCATTGTTTGAAACGGGACAACAAGCAAACTTTGTAAACTTGGTGTGCTCATCAACCAACTCCAACCTCACCAAGCAGAGCAAAGATATCCTCGCTCTTATTTTTATTGACAGTTTGAACAGATCACTGCAGTATAACTGCTGCATGTGGGTTGGAATGAATGAAATCCATGTTTTAGCTCATGCTTTATCACTCTCCTCTTTACTTTTCCTCTGACATCCTTTTTTTCACTTAAGCTCCATGGTCCACCAATACTACAAAATAAATCCAAGAAGTCTTCCAGAAAAAAGTAAATATTTCACTTCTCACTGCTTATCTTTGTCCACTGGGGTAGTGTCATCAAAGGGACTTTGCTGTGAAAAAATTGGCTGTAAGTAACCAAATTTGTCGCTGATAATCTCATTTTAAATTGTAGATTATGAACATACTAAAATAGAAAAGTGAGACTATTTCAATTGTAGGGCCCTTAGATTACACACGCAAGTCCAAAATCCACTTTAATCATTTCTACAACATCCTCCTTTTCCTAATTTCTTTGTCCTTTCCATTAATTAGTAGTCCAAAAAAGTTAATTTTCTCTTTCTCAGCCACTCTAAGTGTTTTTTCCTTCAATTTTGAATTCCTTTTGTCTCATCATGCATCAAAGCTTTCTTGTCGTGATGATATCCATTTCCATAAGCTGGAAAGCTGTGTTTCTCTAACACAGTCTTTCTGTCATGGTCCCGAACGAAGGGCTTGGTCTCAAAGGCGTTGACTGGAAGCTTTTGCGATAAACTGATGGACATCTCGGTTTGAATGGCTTTATGGATGAATGGTTTCTGTCCCAGTTTCTGGTTTATTGCAGGAAGGGCGAGCTGCTCCCTCTGGACCTTCTTGTCTTCCCACAGTTTGAGAAGACGCCGCTGATTATTCGTCATATCCTTAAGATTTTGCTGCAGCGACTGCACTTGATCCTCTAAGAGCGTTTTGGAGGTGATTGCATTGGCTAACTCTGATGTCAAATCATCAATGGTTATACTTAGTTTCCCAGCTTTCTCCACCATAGAGCTGCACTCGCGGTCCTTCTCATGCAAGTCATTGATTATGTCCTTTGTGGTCTTTCCATTAAACTTAGGGCTGGACTCAAGTCCTATCTCTGTACGGAGAGACTTTACTTGTTTCCTCAGCTCCTTGTTGTCCATCGTTAGGGTCTTGAGTTTCTGTTTCAGAGCTTCAGTTGATCGCATCCTGGACTCATACTGCCTCAGCTTCTCTCTGAGAACACTCTCCCTGTGAATGGACTCATCTCTTTCTTTTCTGCATTTCTCCAAAAGCTTCAGTGTCTCAAATTTAGAAACTTTTTCCACTTTCCCACTTGAGCTGGCCATCCTATTTTAAGGTTTCCTCAGTCAATGTTGGAAAAAAAGAGATCAAAAAGACATCTTCTTCTTTAAAAAGGTGTTAGTCAGAGGCTGTTCCAGTAATCCCTGAACATTGTGTCAGTAAATCCTCTTCCTGAGCAGGAGCAGACACTTGAATGCCTGAGACTGAGGCAGGTGACATTTCTCTAAAAGGGTTATCTGTTTGACAGTCAGCTCCTGTGTAACACAAAGCTCGGGCTAGAATGACCATTAATTAGGGCGCCACCATCCCTTTGACACCGTTTCAGGTGACACATTTTTTTTTCTGTTTTGTTTTTCAGAACTCTGCTCATGTCAGTCAATAAATAACACCAACATAAAAGAGGGCTTATGAGTGTAAGATGCTGACCACAAGCTTGACAGCTGTGGAACCAGGCTTTACATACATTACAGACCTTTTTCCACTGCAGGTGATCTGCGCCGCCAAATGGTGACACCACGACAGTTTAGATGGATGAGCTGGAAAAAGTGCAGCAGCAGCCAAATGTCTGCTTTCAGAGTTAGATGCTGTCTTTGAAATGTTAAAGTTGAACCTATTGGTTACGATCTCTCCCTTAAATATTTAAAATGTCCAGCAGTTGAAATGCACTGGCTGACATTGGTGCAGGTGGTGAAGAGTCACGTTGTCCTACACGTGTGAAGCTGAGTCGAGGCTGTCTGACGAATTAATAAACCGAAACAAAAAGACTTCCTCAGAGAGATACATGCATTTAAAAAATTCAGTGGTAAAAAAAACAGGAAGATTGGAGCTGAAATACTGTTTTTTAAAGACAAGCATTCAGTACAAATGCTCATAATGTTCTTAATTAAGTGTGTAGATTACTAATTATTGCCTAGGTAACAAGCTCAAGTTCTGTTTTAAAGATAAAGTGTTGTTAAAAAAGCATTAGAGGTGATGATATGTGGATTTTGTGTTAAATTCTATTTGGCAGGGACAATGCAAATAACTTCACTCAACTTCTGCCTGTTACAGACAGCTGTGGTAACTGATGCTTTAAATAAAAAGATTAGATAATAGCTAGTTTCCAACTCCTGTGCCTAGTTAGGCTTTTAATATTACTCTTTTTCTACTGCTGGCTTGGCTAAGAAGATTGAAGAGACAAGAGGGTGGAGACCAGGGGCGGCGTTATTGGCCCAGAGAACATTTGGGGCAAGAAGTTTACAAAAATGGACGTCAGTTCCAGACAGTAGATGACCTCCATGAAGCCATCTTCACCACTTGGAGCAACGTTCCCACGAGCCTCCTGGAAACACTCACAACAAGCAAGTCCAAACCAATTTTTGAAATAACCAATAAGAATAGTGGAACTACTCATTACTAAGCCCCTTTTTCAAACTTTTATTTCTATTTTAGGGGGTTTTCAGGGTGTCTTTTTGAGTTGTGGTCTTAAACTTTTGACCTGCTGATGAACAACCTATTTCAGTTTAATCGTTGGTTGCAATAAATTGCCTATTTTTTTTTTTTCTTCTTCTTTTCGCATTTTGAAACTATTTAGAACATTTTTTTTTTTTTTTTTTAAATCTAACGGTGCAAAATGTAAATTTGAGTAAAGATTTTGATCGGGTGTATTCACCAAGTTTTGTTTACGTCGCCATGGAGACCACAAAGCTGACGATATTAGCCTAGCTGTCGTACTCGCTCTAATAACCGGCTTTTAAAAGCAAGAAAGCGACAAAATTAACAAAAATAGAGGGTGATGTCATAGTGCTGATGTTTTAAAAAGTTTACACTGAGCCCTGTCTCGCATTTATGATTTTCACACGAGTTGTTTTAAGCTAACTTGCCGGCAGCGGCAGCCGGAAGTCGATAACTGCAGGCGGAAGTCAACACTCATAGGCTTCTGAAGAAACAAGTGGATAACGCTACTACCAGGGGCTAGTACTTTTTTATTTAAATAGATTAAAGTCACAGGCTATTCAGTTTTTTAAATTATGAAATGATTTTTTAAATACTAGAAAAAAAATCAATTCATCCTGTTACAAGGGGCATTCTTGGCTAGCTGAATTTTGTTACCTCATATTTGGAAGGAAGGATATTTTCAGAGAAAAATACCTCATCCCACTTTTTTTTCAGAGGCAGAAATATCACTAACTCTGAATATTTGTTGTAAAATAAAAAAGGCTGTTCCTTCAATATGCTGTTAATATCATCTTATTTCTTCACAGTGGTTACAAACATTTAAAATGACTTCATGTCAATAGTCGGCCTTATTGCTGATGAGTTTTTTTGCCTACATACATCATCAAAAGTCCTTTTTATGACCAGTCTAAATCCCCTTCGAAGGGTTTGAAGTTACCAGATCCCTTTCTCAATATGTCTACTTCTAAATAAAGGTGACATAAATAAGGATGTACACAAATGATGTGTTAATAGTTTATTTTTGTGCTTTAAAACCAACAAGATGACCAGAATTATGATTTATTATCAACATTTGCTCCAAATGTACCCTGTAGAGAATCAACATATCAAAACCCACATTAAAACAGTTTTGGAAAAGAGATTCATTAATTAAATGGATTTAATTTAATTAATTAAAATTTTTTTTTTAAATCACTTGCCAGTCCCTTTGACATTGACAGAAAGTCTTTGGCATTAGTTGAAGACACTTGGGTTAAATCAGACACAAAAAAATATACAAAGTTTTTTTTTGTACAAAATAAAACCTGAGTATATCACATACTCCTACAGTTAATGTGCTGTTTATACACAGGAATCTTTATATAAGTCTACTATCCAGTTCCCATTCACACAATATAAAAAATATTATACAAAACACCTCCGATGCTACAGCACAGCACAGAATTATACCAAAGTATTTCAACAACAGAGCTGGAGAGCAGAAAACTATGACACCAGAAGAGTCCTACCGTGCTGTGTAACACCACACCCCATTTTTCTTCAGTTTAGAAGCCATCCCATTAGAAATAACATACTTGGCTCCCGTGTTCATTTTCAGAAGTCACGCGGTTGAACCAAGTACACACACATTTCAGGCAGAACGTCCGAGTGCAGGTGAAATCCAGACGACCCATGACTTCACCGCAAAGGCAACCTGATTCTCTCTAATAAGGCAACAGGAGAGCCTGCAAATTTAAATAGAATAACATGCTTTGGGAAGGAGAAATCATGTAGCGGAAGTCCGGTGTCAGATGTTGTGCTTTAGTGGGTCAAAGAAAACACACACTCATGGAAAAGGTGGGGAAATAGGTCAACGATCCAGAGCTGTTGAAGCAAACGCCATGATTGTTTTAAAATACGACTTACAGACATTTGAAAGTAGGTGGATGAACCTGATCTGATCATGAGTGTGTTTGCACAAAGGGTGCATGGCTCTGAATGTTCTGGCGGCACTGTTTACCTTCAAACAATGACAAGCTCTCATGTGGAAGGTGACGACTTGATCACGACTGCTGCAGGAGATTTTTCAACTTCTAGTGCTGGTTCTGGTTTGCTGAAGAAATAAGCCTGAAAAAACGACAACGACAACAACAAAAAACAATGAGGAAAAAGATGTTACCTAACCTGGAAGAGACGCAATTACAGCATCAAGAGAGACTACTAATCAATCAAAGAGTAAAGCCTTGTGTCTGGGACTAAGTGTTCTACAAATGTTCAGAGTTAGAGCAGAGAATAAAGCATCAGTGGCATCCATTCATCTTAGTCAGCCTTCAGACGCAGGCTTAGTTTGTAGACTAATTACATGAATGTGACTAGACATATGACACCTCTGTGGACCTGACAGTGTTCACATTAAGAGGTGCACGTTCCCACACCAGTAAGTAAATACGCTCACAGTTTCCACAGAAGAGACAGACTCCCCAGAGAGAACAGAACCTGACACTATCAGGTCCCAGAAACACACAGAAAGAGACACGCAGATATGTTCGTGTGCTAATAGTGTGCGGTCTGTGATTGGCACTGACAAGGTGGGTCAAGTCTCGGCCACTCTACTGGGATCACTGCAGTCAAATTGGAGTGAGTCAATCATTGTGGTTATCCACACCAAGATGGACAGACAGCTTGAATCTACGAGATTAGAGAACGGAGTTTGCCAAAGCGAGACAAAGAATGATGTATCTTATTCCCTCAAACGGATTTATTTTCCATTTCTCTCAGATTTCTAATTAATCCCGTCGGTGAAGTTACGTAAAAGCAGCGTCACAGCTTCGGAGCACGATTACCTTGCTTCCAACGGCGAGCAGAACATTGAGCAGAACGATGGCTGACAGGATTGTTATGATGATTTTGGGGTGGTCGTCTCTGACTGCAGGCCAGAAAGTCATGACGAGGACGGAGCCGGAGAGACAGAGAGCGATCAGGATGGTGCACCACCTCAGCCATTCATAGGGCAGAATCCAGAGGACCTAACATAGGACAGGAAATAAGTGTCTCAGTCCGTGAAATTAAAACAAAACCCCAGAAACGAATCGGTTTTTGATCTATTTGTGATGTTACAAGTCTTACCACTGCTGGGATGTAAATTGCGAGGGAATATCCATACACACACACAATCTCCATGAAAGAATAGGACACCAAGTTAAGGACCTTGTTGTTTCTCCACAGCAGGACGCCCCAGAGCGCGAGAGGCACCAACCAAGCGTAGCTGAAAATGGCTGTTGCAGCAATAGTCACTGGAAAACACAACAAAGTGTTAAAATGTTAAAGAAAGAAAAGGGGGGTAAAAAAAACAGGTCTTACCTTTTCGAAACTCTGGGGTGTACTTGTAGTTTGGTTTGCCCAAGTGCACTAGGAAGTTGGATATGTTTCCGCTGATGGCGATGGCAAACACAAGAGTGGTGCAAATCCAAAATGGTCCTGTGAGCACAAATATTGCCATAAAGTTTCTTATCATTGTTTGCAAATACGAAAAATAAAATTAAAGTGACAGTAGAAGACAGGAACCATGCATTTGCATATAAATGAATAAACAATTACATTTAAAGAGGGGGTATCATGCTTTCCCATATTTTAAAGATGGACATAAAGTAACAATGCTGGAGAGTCATACCAAATGTGTGCAGATTTTCAACCCCCTACATCCAAGGTCTGCCCATAACCCTGCCACATACACGCCTATGCCTACAGAGGGTGGGCCAATCAGAGGGAAGGGGTTTTGTGGAGCAGGGAGCCTTAAAGAGACAGCAGCTAAAAATGGGAGGTGGAAAAAAAGGTTTTCTAAAACAGCAAAGTGAGAAAATTAAGGGATTTTTTTTTTTTGCACTGTAAATCATGTAAAGTTACTACAGTGATATAAGCGGATCAGTATAAAGACTTAAAATAAAGCACAATACCCCCTCTTTAAAGATTAAGTGTTTCTGTGCTAACCATAAAGATCAGGATTCCTCCGAAGGTAGACTTGAATAAAGTTCTTCAAGGGCCATGGTTGCATTGATCCAATGATCCTCTCCTTTACCTGTAAGAAATGTTAAAGGTGGGTTCATTTAATTTAATTTTGATAATTTCCTTTACAATATCAGGAGCAGTACTGAAAAGTATCGTATTTTATATTACATGGTGGGTCTCGATGTCAAAAAACTGTTGGTAGTACTCAAACGTCCAGAAGGGGATATTTTTCTTTTCTTTTCCAGAAAGAAGCTTCATTTGGAGAGAGAGGAAATGAAGAAAAGGTTGGTTATTTATGGAATTATTGATTTAACATTCAGTAAAAGAAATGCAAATAAGTATCACTCAGACCTCTGCTCTGTCATCACTGGTAAGTGGATCCTCATCATCACCACCAGGAGAGAAACCAGCAGCTCTTTTCTGCTGCCTCTCAGGTGTGCTATCTTTATCTTCAATGCTTATGGTGACTGCATCTCTGTTGGCTTCCAACAGATTCTCAGCTTCATCAAAATCTAAAGTCAAAACGTGGATGAGTGAAAGTATGTAATCATAGTGTAGGCAGGTTAATGAGTAAACTACGCAGACTCTCACCTTGGAAATCAAACGGATCTTTGTTGGACGCCATTTAAACGATTTCCCTCTCAGCTACACAGTTTGTCTCTGGAATTTAAATTATCGCCAAATGAGTGTTACAGCAAGGAATCAGCTGTTCTGTTAATCTATGGAGGAAAGACACAACCTTTATTGTCTTTAATCTTGAAAACATTTTTCCACCTACGTCTTGGTTCAAGACGCTGAGAATTCAGAACACAGGATTCACAAACACCCTTAAAGTTAGCTTCAGTTTGCTAGCTTATCAAGTTGTCTCTTGACACATCATCAACAAGTGATTATTTTACTGTCTTACGTCATATCCTGAGCAGAAAAAAAGGCAGAAAATGCCTTTGTTGTAGTAAACTATCTAATCCACATCATTTAAATGTTGTATGCTCACCAAATGGTCCTCAAAAACTCATAAAATCATTTCAATTCTCTGAGCAGGGCTACCGTCGCGATGCGTGGAACAGGACATACTAGCCATGTAAACATCACTTCTTCCTGTAGCGAAAAAACCTTCATAATAAGAGTTGGATCTTTTTCAGTTTAAAAAATTGATTGTCCACTATATTTCATGGTTAAAAATAGTTGCCAACCACAAACCACAATTTGGCTCTTTACATAAAATAGGCAAAAGAAAAATTAAATTGCAAAAGTGGAGTGTGACTTTTGCAGGTTTATCCGTGTTTGCCTTTGCCAAACCAACCAGACAACAACACACATTACCTTGACTTGATTTTTTTTTTATTTTCTATTTTTAATATGGCAGGACTTGACGCATTTGCTCAGTATACAACTGATGCACGTGATGAGTCCTGTGATTGGATGACAGGTGGTGCGCTTGGCACATGATTTGCCACCGCTGTTTAATCTGATCTAGGATCCGTTGAGTGCAGTCCACTATAATTACAAGAGTTAATAGTCAATATACATGACAATTGCGGTCCTGTAAACCAATTTAGCCCAATATACAGGAAGTCCCGGCTAATACGGGACAGTTGGCAATGTATAGTCATGGATACATTATAAAAGGTTTATACTACTTCATATCTATATATGGTGTTAAGGAATAAGATATTGTCTTTACCCCCTTTTTGGCATGTCGAAGATTAATGAAGAGTTTGAGTTAAAATGGCAAATTTCTAAAAAAAAAAAACAAAACAAAACAAAACAAAAAAAACTCCCTATTAGGACAAGCCAGATGAAGAATTTTCAGGAATTGGCCCTCAACGTCCCTCATGTGGACTGTTGACGCTTTGCTATTTTACACTAGTTTGTCTTACTATTGAAGAAATAGTCATATAGCTAATTTTAAAGAAATTTATGAATAGTGGTGAAAATTCATCCAAACTACAAAGTTTGGATGGGTGGGTGGGTTAAATGCATTTCGGGTAATGCCAACTGATTCTTTTTTGTTTTTTTTATTTTGTTCTATAAATCTTATTTTTGTTATACATGGAAAATTAAAAAGTTGACGTCATATCTATTTGTTTGTTAAACTGTGAACATTTGGCTCTTAAATTCTTCTTATTTTAGAAAAGTGTAGACATGAAAAAAATGTGTTACTTTCCCCCCCCCCCCCCTTTTTTTGTATTTTTACACAACCCTCAAAATTACGCAGACTTTTATTTTGAAGGTAAGAAGTAAAGAAACAAAATTGTGATAGCTAGCACTGCTAGCAAGTGTGGAACTTCAGGTACTTGGATTTGGACCGTATTAGCTCAAAAACTTGGCAAAAAATATGCGGAATACAACTAGAAACGTATCAGATAAGTAAGAGAGAGGGGTATAGGTTACATTAGCCTAATATTAAGCTCGGTTGTTGGCTGTGGTGTAGCTATCGGGCTAGCTATCATGAGTTTGTGTAATGCATCAGGTGTTTAGCCGGCCGGCTAGCTCTTAACGTTCAAGATTTGAGATTTTTTTTTATGAGCAGCTGAAAAAGTGGGGCCTCATAATGGACAATAGTACCATTTATGTCCGCGAAAGAGGCAACCTCCGCCGTGTCAGTAACATAGTCCTGGCTCAGCCAAAGCCTGTATCCTCATCCTGCAGAAGGACTAATCCGTTTGTGCTGAAGAAGGAGCACTTCATATTCACCTACAATGAGGAGGGAAGTCTGAGATACACAACAAAGTCTCTCTTCGACATCACACTGCTGTTCGTGGCTGACAACATTCACCATGTGGACTCTCTGGTGGGTTTCCCTGAGCAGATAGGAGATCGACTCTTTGCAGCAGCAGAGGAGAACCATGTTTTCTCAAACGGAGACATTTCTGCTAAAGCTTTACAGTTATTTAGTGATGCGTATAAAGACATGGTGCTCGGATCCCTCTGTCTAAGGAACAGGTTGGTGAAAGATTTAACACAGCATCCTTTAAGTTTTCTCTGCAAGAGACAGCTACATCACTTCTCTCTCTCTCTCTTATCCCTGCAGATTTCCACTCTTGCATGAGAGGATGAATGAAATAAGAACTTTTCACAGTTTGAAGTCTCTGGATTTGTTTGGCTGCAGGCTGGGTGATGATCATGAGATCTTCCTACATCTAACATCCAGCTCACTGGCAAGGTGATACCTTTTTTTTCTGCACCCCAACCTCGTGCAGTGGCGCATTGATAGGCCATAATATATCTTTTAATCTCTCTTTTTCAGCTGTCTGATTCAGCTCTTCATTGGTGGTAACAGTCTGTCAGATGCTGGTTTACAAAAATTGACCGCTCCGGTCCGGATGATGAGGAAGGGACTGGACTGTCTCCAGGTTCTTGATCTTTCCTGTCAGTAACTTAACTTATATGTGCTTTTAATTTATTCGAGGCAGCTGCAGTATAAAATTGGTATAAAATCCTCCACTGTGAAATATTCATCCCTTGTTTTGTTTGTTCTGCAGATAATCCCATCTCAGAGAGAGCTTTCAGATACCTCACATGCCTTTCCAAACTTGAAAAACTGGATTTATCTGGTACAAGTTTCAAGGTAAATGAGTAATAGTGTTGTAGACACTTGGCTATGCTTTACTGTGATTCTAACTCATCCACATGTGATTTATACGGCTCCACAGCTTGGATCAAGATTAAAGACAGCCATATGGAGCCAGCTGGGGCTCGTTTATTCTGAGGAACCACTGGACACTTTTGACCATGTGAGATGCAAAACAGAAGGCTGGGCAGAGCAGGTAAATGTTGGCAGATGTTGATTGACGTAAACTTCTCTGATGATATAAAGTTCAGCTAGACAGCTCATAGTTTAATGCATGTTTTTTTTCTCTTTCAGGTGGTACATCAGTGGGAAACAAACAACTCACACATGCCAAAACAGAAGAAAATTGAGGAATCCAGATCTTCAGCACTTCGCTTTTGTAAGTTTATTTCTAAAGCCTTCTTTAACATTATCACCACTTATCCTGTACATCGTACAAGCGTCTTTCTTCTCCAGTTGGCAGGCAGAAGTTTGTCAGGGATGTTCTGAATGCAGCCCCCTTGGTATGTAAGAGCACGGAGGATGTCGAGAGTGACACCCTGCATTTCTACAGACCTGCTTCAAATAATCACATACCAGAGAAACTGACTCCATCTGCAACATATCATCAGGCAAAGCAACCCTGTGACAATATGAAAAAAAGGCAGCGCTGCTCAGAAAGGTGTGACCGTTCACCTCAGAGCCCTCCGACGAAGCGACTGTCCTCGTCGGCTCTCACTGCAGAGGACTTGGACTTGTTGAACAGCTACTGATACAACCAGACCAGTGAGATGTGAATACTGTATCTTGGAACCAAATTTCATTGTTTATATATTTTTATAAATAAAGTGTTGAATTCTGATCGCGTCTTCAGTCTCCCTCTTTGTTTTCTAACCTTTTTAATGATGTGTTTGATGATTTGCTCTTATTTATGTATTTATATATTTATTATTGATGTGAGTATAACTGTGTTGATAGATGAGCTGGACTATGCAAGACAAATTTCGGAGTAATCGGGCAATAAAGTCTTATCTTAAAACTACAGGGTGTCAGCGCATCCTTAAAATGTCCTAGATTCATTAAAATGTGACATGCTGGTCTTAAATACATTGACTAAAGGTCTTAAATTTGTCGGGACTAGTTAGTGTGATATATTTTTTTCTTTTCCTCGAGAGACTTTTCGATTAAATTATCTGCCTACTAGCTACAGTGTATCACAAAAGTGAGTACACCCCTAAGAGACTACACCCCTAAATGTCAAAATTGAACACTGCTTGCATTTTCCCACCAAAGTGTCAGGGTCTGGGGCTGCATGAGTGCAGCAGGTGTTGGAGAGTTACATTTCACTGAGGGAAACATGAACTCCAACATGTACTGTGAAATACTGCAGCAGAGCATGATCCCCTCCCTCCTGAAACTACGTGGCAGGACAGTGTTCCAGCATGATAATGACCCCAAACACACCTCTAAGACGACCACTGCTTTACCAAAGAGGCTGAGGGTAAAGGTGATGGACTGGCCAAGCATGTCTCCAGACCTAAATCCAGTAGAACATCTCTGGGTCATCCTCAAGCAGAGGATAAAGGTGCACAAAGTCTTGAATATCTGCCAGCTCTGTGATGTCGTCATGGAGGTGTGGAGGAGCATTCTAGTGGCATCCTGTGAAGCTCTGGCAAACTCCGTGCCCAGGAGAGTAAAGGCAGTTCTGGAAAATAATGGTGGCCACACAAAGTATTGACACTTCAGAAACTTTCACTAAGGGGTGTACTAACTTTTGTTGCCAGGGGTTTAGCTATTAATAGCTATATTTTGATTTATTTTGATGGAAAAATAAATTTACGCTGTTATATAAGCTGCACACAGACTACTTTTCATTGTGTCAAAGTGTCATTTTGTCAGTGTTGTCCAATGAAAATATATACTGAAATATCTGCAGAAATGTGAGGGGTGTACTCACTTTTGTGATACACTGTAGCTCCCTGGAGGAGGATGCAGACCTGTTTGCTGAGCAAGCTGAGGGTTAGTCCGGCACCTTAATGGCTCAGCTCATCACAAAGTCAAACATCCTCAGGAAGAGGTACAGATGTTTCCAGTTGTGCACTACTGTTTGACTAAATATACTATTTATTTTTTGTATACTTGGTGGGAAAATGCAGTTAAACTTCACTCGTACATACAGTTATTGAACCAGAGAGCACTGAGTTTCATTTTATGGCTAACAAACAAGCAAAAAGTAAATTTAATGAGTTTTGAGTGACACACAATCTGTGTTTGGGTTGTAATACAGCAGGATCTCCTAACTATCATTTTAAATTTCATTCAAGGTGGCGTGAAAAAGGTCTTCAAAAGTCTTAAATTTGACTTGCTGAAACCTGTAGATACCCTGTACTAATCATAGCACACAAACTATTCTTTAAGACTTTTCTCACATCACATTCAGACGTCTAGAACAGTGGTTTTCAAAGTGGGGGCCGGGGCCCCCTGGGGGGCCACCAGGGGGTGCTAGGGGGGCCTCAGAAAAAATGGAGGAAAAGGGAAAAAAAGAGAATCAAATTATTTTTATTGTTTTTTATGCTTTTTATATAATTATTTTCCTGAACATACAAAAACTGCGTAATCATCAGATTCTCAAGTTTCCGATTGTACCTTACCGCACGTCATGTGACAGTTTGAACTTGGGCATCTGTGTCAACTGGCAGTTTACGCCTGTTATCAAGCTGCTATCTAGCAAAAACCTTTGGAACTTCAGTGTCACTTGATACAAAAACACCCGAAGCTGAAAAAAAAAAAAAAACAAGGAAGAGCATTTGGTCAGGCAGTCTGCTGAATTGACACAGCAAGCTACCTTACCCTTACTAAAAGCACCATTTTTAGCCTCATACCATGCACCAAAATAAATAAATAAATAATAATAAAAAAAAAAAAAATCATGGTTTGCAAAGGGGGTCCCCGGCCAGAAGCTACTGCTGTTTGGGGGGCCTTGGCGTGGTAAAGTTTGGGAACCCCTCGTCTAGAAAATAATTCAGTTGTCTCCACTGCAGCTTTTTCTCCAACCATCCAGTACCATTCACTTGTGATTCCTGGGTCAAAGGTCTTCTCTCTGACAGCAGGTTTTCCAGTCTGGGCCCTGAGGCTCAGGAGTGAGCAGCTGATTCAGTGCTCGTGTTTAAGTTACTACCTTAAACACATTTATATCCCAAATCGTTTCCGTTTTTTCTGAAATGTCTTTTACAGTATCTCATTTTTTGGTCGGCCTACTTGAAAATGTAAATTTAAACTTCTCTGTCCTATTTTACGACCCTGGAAAGCACTTTGCAATGTGGATTTGGACACATCAATTTTGGTTTTATTAGTTTATTTATTCATACATTCATAAAGCCCAGGAGAGTGGACAAAAAAAAAAATCCCTCAAGCATTGAAAGCCTTCATGGCTTTAAGGACACAGGAAAAAGGGCTGCTCATTCAAAATCAGCATTTACAGAAAAAATAAGAAGATGGCACAAGAAATGCAAATATATAATCAGCTTTCAGCAATTTTAAAAAACAAAACAAAACAAGTCCAGACGTTAAAGCGGTAAATTTAACCCACTATCCTTCAACTAGCTTCATCTATTTCAGTTTGCACAGCTCTGCAGTGACTCCTGCAGAACAAAAACGTAGCCAAAGTCCAGCATGTAGAGGCTGAGTGAACGTGGTCTGGACTCTGTGGAGGAGAGTCGAGGTTTTAGAGACGCTGTAGAAGGACAGGATACCTGCTCTGTGATCCAGGTACACTCCTACTCTGTTGGACTGAGGACCTGAGACAGTAGTTTGGACATTGTTGTGCCAAAAAGTATAACCGTCTTTTTCACAATCCATCGCCCAAGATTTGTCATTTTGCCCAAAGCCACACTTCTCTCTGCTCCCCTCTCTGCAGATATTCCCATAAGCAGCTGCAAGACGAACTCCAGGACCTCTCCACTCTACCTCCCAGTAACATCGTCCAATCAGACGCTCTCTGCTCAGGACCTGAAACCACTGGACGAACCTCTTTGGGTGATGAGGATATAGCTGCTCTTCTGACATCAATATTACTTTTCTACCCCCATGAGACAACAACAGTTTTGCATTTGCTGTGTTTGAATCCAGTTTGATGTCATATGAATATTTTAAGAGCTCAGCTCTGGTCTTGGGCTCTGGTTCTGGTTCTGGTTGTGTCGTTAAAACATCCACTTTGGTCGCTGTGTGTGAGATGTTTGTCTGTTCCATCCTCAGAAGGTCCTGTACTTTATTCCTGACGTCTGCCAAAGCTGCTGTCACATAATCAAAGCGGCTCAGAGGACGGATGTTGGTGCTGGATGAGTGTGTTGATTCACTGAGTGCTGACAGCGAGGGGTAGACCTGTAGAAACTGATTGTTGTCCTCTGTTTGAGACAGCCTCTGCAGCTCAGCGTCTTTCCTCTTCAGCTCAGTGATCTCCTGCTCCAGCTTCACCTGAAGCTTTCTGACTTTAATGACTTCTGTTTCCTGCTGGGATCTGACCTGCTGCTTCACATCAGAGCGTCTTTTCTCAATGAGACGTATCAGCTCGATGAACCTCTTCTCACTGTGCTCCACTGCTTTATCCGCAGAGCCATTGATAGCCTCCACGTCTCGTTGGAGCAGCTTCACGTCGTTCTCTCTGTCCTGGATTCTCTGCTGGATGTTTTGTCGGCTCCCCTCCAGCTCCCGCTGCCTCTCAGCCCTTTCTGCTGCTGCTGAGACTGTGTCGTGCTCTTTGTGTTCGTCCACAGAGCAGAGATAGCAGATTGACTGCTGATCAGTACGACAGAACATCTTTATCACCTCGTCATGACGAGAGCAGACGTTCTCCTGGAGCTTCTTGGAGGGCTCTGCCAGCTTGTGCTTTTCAAAAGCGAGGGATTCATAATGAGGCTGGATGTGTTCCTTGCAGTAAGAGATCAAACACTGCATGCAGGACTTACAGGCTTTCCGTTTCATCCCAGTGCAGACATCACAGGCCACATCTTCAGGTCCAGCATAGAAGGGATCAGCAGGAGCAGCTTGGGGTCCAGTCTTCTTCAGTTCCCCTACTATCACTGCTAACATGGTGTTTTTCACCAGCACAGGCCTCGGTGTGAAGTTCTGCCTACACTGAGGGCAGCTGTAGACTCTCTTGTCATCCTCTTTGTCCCAGTGGATTCTAATACAGCTCATGCAGTAGCTGTGTCCACAGGGAATGGCCACCGGATCTGTCAGGAGATCCAGACAGATCGAACAAGAGAAGGATTCTCGGTCCAGCTGAACTTCTTTCTGCGCCATTTCTCCTCTCAGATACAGCTGTCAAAGTTTCACTTCTGTGGAAGAGGTACAAAGCTCAGCACTGATCTACACAACATGTGTATACAGCATGAGGCAGCACTTAGACCCATCTAAAATTTGTAGATCTGTAGGGGAAGGAACAAGACAATGTAAGGCCAAGTAGAAACAGGAAGTGGGGAGGAGGGGTTAAAATGTCACCAATTCTGTTTCAGGTCTGTCTTCCCCAACATGGATTCAGAAACACTGTCAAGCTGTTAAACTTATGTTTGTAGCTTAACAACCACCTTAACTTCTCTTTTTTTCTTGTTAACTTTCGTTTTTTTCGTTGCAGCCTGGTCACTACAACAAGAGATTTTTCATCTCAAAGAGTTTCTCCTGGATTCAGATGGGCAGCTTTAACACATAAAAGAGATAAAATCAAGCCTTGAAACATCTCGAAAGACATGTCTAACTATAAACCGCCTTCTCGTTACTTTAACAAAGTGATTTATGGTTAAACTACGAGTCTTTGCAGCTGGACAAAAATGATAAAGGACAGTCTAATCCCCTTTGGATGGTGTTAACAGCAAGTCTTTGCGTGATTATTAATTTTAGTTTTAAATAAACCATATAATACTCTAGTTTTAGGTGACCTTGTAGCTCGTAAACAGAATCAGAATCCCTTCATTTGCCAAATATCTTCAAAAGAGAAGAAATAAATTGAAGTTAAAAATCTGTAATGTTAATAGTGAATGTGTTTCTAAAACAAAAAGCCTTGGGGTAGTGATTCATTATAAGTTACCATGGAAACAACATGATGATTACATCAGTGGTAACATTTCAAGATCAATAGCAATACTGTACAAGTGTGGACAGGCCTTAATGTCTTATTGTGATGAGTTGTGGGGATCAATGGGGAAAAACAATCAAATCCAATTGTGGTTCAGCAAAATCGAGCAATATGTATTCTATTATAAGACAGACTGTTATGAGCACACTGACCCACTGCATCCTAACTCCAGTGTTAAGAAACATAGTGACTTATTTTTTGACAAAATAATGCAAATAATGTTCAAAGAAAAAAAAGCTCCCACACTCATGATGTGAGGGGTGTTTGTAAATTTACTGTACAAAAAAGCTGTAAGGTATCAAAAGGAGATGTGTTTTTGTTTGTTGGGGTTAAGTTTTGGAATAATGGCGGTACAAACTTGAAAATTTTTGATTTACTTTTACTTTTCAAAAAACTTGTTCACAAAGTTTGTTTTGAAGATTGTTAATATTTATGTTTTTTTTCTTACACTTTGCAAGCTGGTGGCTAAATTACATATTTTTTGTCATAATGTAGGCTCAGTTTAAATGAGCATATAGATGAGGCCTTGTTAAAGTGTCTGTCTGTTCAAACACTAATAGTTCCCACATTTTTTTTTGTGTGTATGTGTGCGTTGGTTTGACTTTGGGTAGCTAATTTAAGTTTTAAAATGAAATAATAATAATAATAATAATAATAATAATAATAATAATAATAATAATAATAATAATAATAATAATAATAATAATAATAAAAATCAAAATAACTGTTGTTACTTGTCCAACCAGAAGATGGCCCCATTACTCTGTTTTGAAAATAGGTAAGTCACGTTAATAAAATACCGTTCGTTTAGTTTGCTTTTATGTCTAAGTTATATATTTAATTCATAAAATTATTTGAATTTGGTCAGTGCATTTCTTTTTTTCTGCTTGAGATGTTTGAGCTTGGAAATGTCTCACCTTTCAGAAACAAAACAGTGCGCCCAACAGAATAGTACAGAAACACGTTTAAAGCTTTAAATTGAATGCAATTCCACACAGCAGAATATTTCTAAGATAATTAATTATTCTAATTCGGCCTATTACCCGTTTAGACAAGCTTAAATAGGCGTTTAAATAGGTCATTCCCGCTCAGCAGAGCGAACAGGGAAGTAGGTAGGAGTGAGCCCTCTTGCTCTACCTCGACGATCTTCGACGTTAAACTAACTCGTCGGTCGACATTTTCGGCACAGCATCATCAGCGCTGACGTGAACCTACGTGAGCGAAGGCGAAGGCCGTACTGTAATTAGTGACGAGTCAGACTACGTAAAACTTCGGTAAGTCACAACAAAGCTGTCACATTTTTTGCATCGGCGGCAGACGGACAGTATGAGCAGAGTGCAAACACGTCCGCGGGGTGCAAATTATCAGTAACACTTGGCTCTGGTTGTTGAATAATTCGACCAACATGGAGTTTAAGAAATATTGTCGCTGGCAGCAGTTCCTTTTCTGCTCAAGTTTAAAAAGGTGCGTCAAGTTAAGCTGGCGTACGTGGATAACGGAAGTATCTGTTCATAATAAAGTATTCCCAAAATATCACTTGAAATAAAAAGAATCGCGTCCATTCGGCACAAGTTCTTTGCAATAAGTTGTATTCATAATTTATTTTTTAAAACTTGAAAACAAAGAGCTCTTGATAAAACTCGTTGGTTTTGGTGTAACTTTATTTTGTATGTGCCTTAACGGATATTTTAAACTGCTATCACGATTTTCATACAAGAAATATTTTTTTTGACACATTTAAACCAGGCATACCCAGAGCGACCACATCCTGAAAACTCAAAAAGTGGACATCCACCCGGCCTCTTGGAAATACTGCAAAAATACCAAAAAGATAGCCTACATTTATTTAAGCCATTCTATATGGAGTGAAAATTGTCTATAACTGAAATAAAAAGAAAGGCAGCCCATTGCTCAAAAATATATTTATGTTGTGCAAAAAGTCAAAGTTTTATATATATATATATATATATATGTGTGTGTGTGTGTGTGTGTGTAACTGAAGATAACTTCTAATTTTCTACACACATTGTATATATGTGTGTGTGTATATATATATATATATATATATATATATATATATATATATATATATATATATATATATATATATATATATATGTGTAACTGAAGATAACCTCTAATTTTCTACACACTATATATATATATATATATATATATATATATATATATATATATATATATATATATATATATATATATATATATAATGTGCTTATGAACAGAGTTCAAAAGACACAAAAGAGGACGTATAACGAGGATATATATATATATATATATATATATATATATATATATATATATATATATATAAATATATATATATACAAAATTTGCTTATGAACACAGAGTTCAAAAGACACAAAAGAGGACGCAAGACACCAACAGGACTTTGAAATTGTGCAGAAAAGGCAAAAAAAACCAAAAAGGTGATGAATAAAACTTGTTTAGACTGTGAGGAAAAAAATCAGACTGTTGTTTAGAATAATATAAAAAAAGAAAAAGATTTGGGGTTCTGATACTGCCATAAAAAAAAATTGTGCTATTTTCCCCATATCGCCCCCTAATGGAGAACATTTTCCTTGAGAAGAAACAAAATTTTGCAGTTTACACGGCTCGAAATACTGCAATAAAAAAAACAGAGAAGAAAATATAGTCATAACTTCTGACCTTCCTGTTAATATAATGAGTGATGCATAAGAAAATTACTTTAGTGGGTTGATTATCTTCCCGTTGTTTTTCATTTAGGTGACAGACTATGGAAACCTCAGACTCAACAACGTTTGACAGCAGTTCGAACGTCTCAGTGAAAAATGGAGAAGAGAACCAGAATCATGTCAGTCCAGCTCCTGCAGATCTTCAGGTACACACAGCCACTTATTTGTTTATTTAACTGATTGTTACATAACTGATTCTGAATGATATGATCTGTGTCCAGCAGGTGTCAGTGGCAGTAGCGTCTCCTGCTGTGAGTGTTGTCGAGCTGCCTGATGGGCAAACTCTGCAGGTCCAAGGGGTCATCCAGACCCCTCAGGCGTCTGTCATACAGTCACCTCAAGTCCAAACAACACAGGTTAGAGTACAAGACAGCCTCTGATATGATTGTTTACTGAAGTTAAACTCCAGTTTGTCCAATAAAAACTGAGCACGCATTATTCCCATTTTATTGCCATTCAAGACAAGTCTGAGTCGAATCTCAGTCATGTCCCAGCAAGTCTCAAGTGAAGTCTCTAGTCAGGGAAATCCTTACCAAGTCTACGGATGAGTTTCAAGTTATTCAAGACAATTTAAATTTCTCCAGACTGTATGAGAGACTTGACATGGTCATCTGAAATTTCAAGTCATCCAAGTCAAGTCTCAGAAAAATCTTAGAGTCGGTTTAAGAAAAATCTGTCTGTGAGAATTTCAAGCTTTTGACATCAAGACCCACTCAAGTTTGTAGTCTTTGAGTCAAATCCGTAAAAAGATGAAATAAAGTCCTTCAAATCTACTCTAAGTTAAATCCGTCAGAGCAAGTCTCGATCAGTATCAAGCCTAGAGTCTGACTCTGTGGATCAGTGGAGTGATGCTCAGGCTCAGGATGTCAGAGCTGGAGATGTTAATGAATGAAGCTCCAGGTGTGGGAGTTGGTACTCGTCTAATGCAGTGAACCTGCTAAGAGGATTGTTGTGAGCTGGAGGAGTGGAGGGTTTAAGCTCATCGGTTTCACCTTCACTTTCACAGGACAAACTGGTGGGAGGGCTTCATAAAGACGTCTCTGAGCCAAGCTATGTAGCTGGTTCAACGTCCAAATGTGGTTCTGTTAACACAGAAAAGAAGATAATGCCCCTCAGATTCGGTCTTGTGCAGCAGGTTACTGTGTCAGGCTGTGAAATGTGTCAGTAAGAGGAAACGTCGGAAGAGATAAGTCTTGAACTGTAGAGTGAAAAAGCAGGTGTGCACAACAAAGTGGTTTCCTGAACTCATTTCAAAACACTCGATATGATCTGAGCATTTCATCAGTTACAAGTTCAACTTAATTAAGACACGAGCTGAAAACCTTACAGCTAGAAACCTCAGGGACAGGAAAACCCATCAATTAATGTACAAAGTCACACAAATAAAAACCATATTCAATCATTCTGAAGAATACTACAAGGTTAAATTCAACTAATAAGGGTGTTGAATTTGTTTTTCATCACACTTTCCAATAGGCACATAATTATGGATCACATGTAATTAAGTTTTTTAATTTTATTTTTTTTCAGGTTTTTTTCTGACTTAAAGTTCTCCGATGTTTGGAGAGAAAATGTTGCGACAGAATTGCCAAAATTTTGATTGTGAAAATGTGCGCTTACAATCCCAGTTCTGAAAAGGTTTGGATGCTGTGTAAAGACAGAATTTCATCGTTTGCAAAGAAAATGTTTAGTGTTTTACAAGAAAGGTGTGATGCCTGTATCAGATAAAAGTAGTGTAATTTAAAAAAAAAAAAAAAAAAAAAAAAACCTGGGGGAACATCTCCGACTGATGAGGTTCAGTTTCAACAGATTCATAATGTGACTGGTTAAAAGATGGTACTACAGAGAAGCTGAGCCTCTCAGAAATAAAAATGAGACAAGGTTCACCTGTTTGTGAGAGATTGAGTGAGGTAACAGTTCAGCAATTTCAGATTTATGTATTATTAATGAACAATTTGATTTTTTTTTGTTGGCAGAACGACATATCTGCAGCATTCCCAGTACAAAAGGACAAGGACCAAAACTAAGGCAGCACTGCATTAAAAAAAAAACAGATCTGACTCTGACTCTGACTCGATTCAGACTTGGAGAGAAAAGAAATACAACAAGAAATAACATCCAAGTTTCAGTTCAGCCCTGACTCCACTTTGACCTTATGTTACCATGGTAACCAACAGAATCAAATGTCGTTTGACGAGAGCACACAAAGGGCGATAGTTAAAGAATACATAAGTGAGCGTGTCACTGGAAGCCTACACGTGTGAGCACGGTTTTAGAGCAGCAGGTTTTAGAGCAACACATGCTGCCATTCAGATAATGCCTTTTTAAGGGAAGACCTTTCGAATTTCATCATATTACAACAACATGGCTCAGTAGTAGAAGAGTCCAGATGCTACACTGACCTGCCTGCAGTCCTGATTTGTCACCTTTTGAGTAAGATAGAATGGATTGTAGACACAGTATTTTGCCTCCCATTATACAGTCTATGGTCTTGTATGAAAAGACCATAGACTGTGACCGTCAGTCACGTGAGCTAAGCTGTGCCTCTGATTGGACCAACTTGCGATCTTGATATCTTCTAAACCGCCGAGTTAGAAAAATATTCACCCCCCGCACAGTGCGTGCTGATAGTTAAATTAGCGATTCAGACGGGAAACATTTTTTGTACCAGGCTGTAAACATGTTTTCTGCTGTGAAAACAGTTTTTTTTGTTGGGTGTGACTTCCTGTACTTCCGGAGCCAGCCTCAAGCGGACACTCAACTAACTGCAGATTTTAGCACTTCAGCATTGTCTCATATTTTCAGACCAGAGGTTGTCGGAGGTGATGCAAGAAACGTGTCGCTGACATCAAATTTCACATTGGTTATTTAAGGTTCTTTTCATAATTTCCTATTAAATATCCAGTTTAATTATTCGCAAACCATCAAATTCTTATTTGTTAACATTTGAGACAACAAACGAACCTTTTTAGATTGTTTCATCAACGTGACCCTGTTTCACCTCACATAACCCAGCCACACACAGAGCGCCAGAGCAGTACGTGTGAATGTGACACACCAGCGTGACTCATACACGTGTGTGAAGTGATAACACACACCTACTTAATCCAATTAGTTGACGTCATTTTTGTTGATATTGGGGGAGAAAATGTTAAGTGGTTATTGATGCTTTGGGAGAAGAGAAGATGTTGACTCTCTGATAATTAGGAGTGGCGATCAGACAGAAAAGAACTCCTTGATCATCTTATTGAACGGTCAGAAATACAAAACATGCACGGTAACACCTTGATATCTCTGCTGGGACGTACTGGAAATCAGTGTAGTGACGCAGCTCGAGAGATATGATTGTGCTGTTGGTACACATGGACAGATTTTTCAATGTTTTCCAAAAACGAAATCAAGACTCCTTGTAATAAAGATGTTTTTGTGTGTCATACAAATCTGTGAGGACTCTGTTGAGACATGTGATGTGTGAAAGATAAAGATATCTTCTTTGACGTCATCCCTCTCCTCTCACACACATCCCAGTTTACTCATAAAAGAACACAACGCCCCTGCAGAAATAATATTAAACAGCTTGGATTTTGCCAAAAGAAAAAAAAAAACAATATTGTGGATTAGTCACCTTTCCAAAACACTGCTTCTTTTCCACAGATTGCCACAGTAGAAGAGCAGGAGGATGACGAGTCAGTCCCAGACAGCCAGAAGAGACGAGAGATTCTCTCCAGACGTCCATCATACCGGTGAGAAGACGTCAGCAGTAAGCACGAGCGTGTTGAACAGCATGTGATGTGTAAAGGGTGATTGTGTTGAGCTGACTGTGTGGAATCATCCTCTCTCTCTCTCTCTCTCTCTCTCTCTCTCTTTCCTCCTGGCAGGAAAATTCTCAATGAGCTTTCATCAGATTCTCCAGCGGTTCCTAGAATCGATGAGGAGAAGGCAGAGGAGGAGGTGCAGATCTCCAGCTCAGTCTCTGCAGCAGTGCCGACCTCCATCTACCAGACCAGCTCGGGACAGTATAGTCAGTGCACACCTGAGCAGGAACATTAGCAGCACTTACATCACTTTATTGACTCCATGTAAATATTTAATGTCCAGTCTGGGACATCAGATTGGATCGAACTCTCGAGTTCTCCTGGTATTTGACCTAGATTTCATGTTTTCGTGACTCCCTGGACAATATCACAGCTTTCATTAACAGATTTTTATGACATCACATGTTTTCTAGCATTTAATAGGGACAAAGAGCGTACAATAAGAAACACAAAGAGAGGCTGTTTAAGAATAAAACCCGTCTGGCAAAATAGTTAAAGAGCAGTTTCACAAGAGATTTACACAAACATACTTAGAAGACTTCCTGCTGCAATGCATCTTGGTAGAAGTGATATATTCATTGAGAATCGTACTCAAAGTTTTGCACATGCTTAGAATAAAAAAAGATGATAATAAGAAAAAAACATCAGAAACAGATGTATAACGTAGTGAAAACAAAAAATACTAGCTTCTCTGAGGGATTCGTTAAAGGTGCTTTTCAACTGCAGGAGCTTTCCTCAGGAACTAGGATCTAAATTTAGTTCTGGGTAATTGATCTACCCATAAACTGCCCTGCCTTGGTGGTCGTACTTTCCAGAATTCAGTTACTTTGGGGGCGGGGCCTTCAAGCGGAATGTTTCTGATTGGTTGTGCAGCCACAGCGTTTTTATTTACCCCTCCCTCCATCCACAATAAGAAGACACACAGCTGTGAATCAACAATGGTCTTCTTTGAGCCTGATAGAGAAAACGTGTCTCTGTCAGCTCCGTCAGTTTAAAGAGGGACCCTGTAAACTGGTCACCTTCAGCTGAACGTGTCAGCGGATATCCAGTTTACAACAGCTGTTCAAACCCAGACGAAGTCCTCGGGAATGTGTCTTAGTTTAGTTTTATACATGTATCAAGATATTCCTCTCTATGTTCGTTAAATTTCCCAAACTTTTCAGCCTACAATCTCTATAATAGTGCCAGGGACCAGCGACCCCCTGCTGTGGCAGTACACTAATAAAACAATCAAAAAAACAGACAAAACTTTAGCTGATTGGTAGAGTCCAAGTAGTTTCCATATGGAAAAACGGATCAAAGATTTTCTGTTTACATGGTTTTATATGATGTATGAATAATATTTACAATTGTAAATAGTTTTTTTTTAGTTTTTTTATATTTAGAAAAAAAAAATCCAACTTATTTCTCATGCGATTACAACTTTATTCTCGCAAATTTTATGAAATTTTTGATCTTGTTAGCTTATAAATTCATTCTTACTTTTTTTTCCTGCTTGTCCTACAACTTTATTCTCAAACAACAACAATTATTTAACTCTGGAAATCACTTTTTTTGTCATCTGTAATGGTCCTTTCATACTTTAATGGGGGGAAATCAGGCATCTTATGGGGAATAATAAGCATTGTGAATTCTGGAAAGTATAAATATTTGAGTATATAACAATAAACATTGAGAGAAATCATAATAGAATAATAAATATAAGCACTAAGTATGTAATATTGGGAAAGTGGTCAAGAGGTTTTGGTTGGGGATGTGTTTAAAGGTGTGTGTGAAAATATGTGACCTCTTTAAAACCTCTAAAACTCACTGTGTAATTTTGGTCACGTACGCTATCGAATTAGTTCTAGTAATGCTCGCTTTGCCTTCAGATGACAGCTGACGGATTCAGCTGGGTGATAACAGTCATTTTGTGGGTATAGGTGCAGTGAATGCAGTTCGCTGTAATTGTATGTCTTCATAATTATAGCCAACAGAAAGATTCATTTCAATAGCGAGGTCAGCGTGAGTGCTACAAACTGTTTGTAGAGCTATTGTACTGTTTGTAGCTTATTTTTACTGTGGCCTCCACAGAGTGAACAGAGTCACATCTCACCGTACAGTCAGTGATTCATTAGAAACCTCCTGGAGTCACATTTTCTGAGCAGACTATAAATGAAGCATTTGCTTTTTCAATCTCAGATACCTGACACGACAGACCCACTCTGTTAATCCACTACATCAAACCTCAGCCAAGATAATAACTCAACTTTTCCACCCGCAGTCACGTTCACTCAGGGGAGAGCCGTCCAGCTGGCGAGCCCTGGAGTCAAAGCCCTGACAGCTGACTCTCCAGCCCAAGAGCCCGCAGCCACCATCCTGCAGTGTGCGGCTCAACCTGGGGACACACCGCAGCAGTTCTACATCCAGGGGGGACAGGTGCTCATTCAGGGTAAGGTCCAAGGGATCATGGGAGAATTGCAGGAGCAGATGTGCTAAAATATGTAACAAAAGTCTGCAGTAATTTTCAGATTTCATTCAGCTTAAAAGTGGGAAAAAAAGATGTACAGAAACTGTTTTGTTCTCTATTTCCCTGGTTTGATTTCCAGCCTAGGCTGGTGGCCTGTCCAGGGTGTACCCCCCTTTGTGCAGAATGACAGCTGAAATAGTCTCCAGCCCCCTGGAGGATATTACTCTCCAGCTGAATGCATCAGATTAAGACCTTCTGTGTTAAAAAAAAAGGGAGAGAGGGTGCCACGATCAAAGCCCTCTAAAGTTGATCTGGTTTACTAGAGGAGTAAAAAGATTTGTCAAAGTATCACAAAAACAACCTGACTCATCCTTAATAACTCATTCTCTATTAACCAGAGGCCATTGAAGAGAGCCATGAAGAGCAATCCTGAAATATCAGGTGTCGTATTCCAATGAAGTCGGGACATTGTGTAAACAGTAAATAAAAACAGAATACAATGATTTGCATATCCTGTTTAACCTATATTCAACTGCATACACTACAAAGACAAGATATTTATTGTTCAAACTGATAAACTTTGTTAGTTTTGTAAATATTCACTCATTTTAAGTTTGATGCCTGCAACACGTTCCTAAAAAGCTGGGACAGGCTCATGTTTCCACTGTGTTCCATCACCTTTCCTTTTAACACTCAATAAGTGTTTGTGAACTGAGGACACTAATTGTTGAAGCTTTGGAGGTGGAATTCTTTACCATTCTTCCTTGATGTACAACTTCAGTTGCTCAACAGTCCGGGGTCTCTGTTGTTGTATTTTGCTTTTCATAATGCTACATACATTTTCAGTCGGAGACAGGTCTGGACAGCAGGCAGGCCAGTCTAGTGCCTGCACTCTTTTACTACAAAGCCACGCTGTTGTAACAGGTGCAGAATGTGTCTTGTCATTGTCTTGCTGAAATAAGCAGGGACGTCCCTGAAAAAGACGTGGCTTGGATGGCAGCATATGTTGCTCCAAAACCTGTATGTACCTTTCAGCATTAATGGAGCCTTCACAGATGGTCAAGTTAGCCATGCCATGGGCACTAACACACCCCCATACCATCACAGATGCTGGTTTTGAGACTTTGACCTGAGAACAATCCAGATTGTCCTTTTCCTCTTTGGCCTGGAGGACACCACGTCCATGATTTCCAAAAACAGTTTGAAATGTGGACTCGTCAGACCACAGCACACTTTTCCACTTTGCGTCAGTCCATCTCAGATGAGCTCGGGTCCAGAGAAGCCGGCGGTGTTTCTGGGTGTTGTTGATATATGTCTTTGTCTTTGCATGGTAGAGTTTGAACTGTCACTTGTAGATGTAGTGATGAACTGTGTTAACTGACAATGGTTTTCTGAAGTCTTCCTGAGCCCACGTGGTAATATCCTTTACACAATGATGTTGGTTTTTAATGCAGTGCTGCCTGAGGGATCAAAGGTCACGGGCATTCAGTGTTGGTTTTCAGCCTTGCTGCTTACGTGCAGAGATTTCTCCAGATTCTCTGAATCTTTTGATGATGTTATGGACTGTAGATGATCAAATCCATCAATTCTTTGAAATTGTACATTGAGATCTTAAACTGTTGGACTATTTGCTCACGCAGTTGTTCACAAATTGGTAAACCCTGCCCAGTCTTTGCATGTGAACGAGTGAGCCTTTCAGGGATGCACCTTTTATACCCAATCATGACACTCACCTATTTCCTATTAACCTGTTCACCTGTTGCTCAACTTCTCCAGTCTTTTGTTGACCCTGTCCCAACTTTTTGGGAACATGTTGCAGGCATCAAATTCAAAATTGTGAATATTTGTTGGAAAACAATAAAATTTTTCAGTTTGAACAATAAATATCTTGTCTTTGCAAATCATTGTATTCTGCTTTTATTTACGTTTTACACAACATCCCAACTTCATTAGAATGAAGGTTGTACTTGTTTTTGCAGCGTGTAACGGGGTCAGGACTAAACTGTTTTTGTTTCTCTTACCATCCTTGAAAAAAGCAGCAGGGTTTTCATACCAGTGACTCATACATGTGCTAATTCATCACAGTCACCTTGTCATCACCATGAGGACAGCATTCTTAGAGGCTGTACAGCAGCCACTAATGGTTGTGTGTGTTAGACGGCCTATAGGGACGTGTTTCAAGGACGAGTGTAGAGTAACAAGAGTGAAAGAAAGAAGATGTGGACACTGTTAGGACTTGGTTTCTTTAAGATAAACCTTGTTTATCACTAAAATGATAAAAGTAAGCTCATCAAAAGACAGAAAGTATAAACTGAGGATAGTTTAATGAATGAATGTTGAGGTATAGTTTCTGTTCTAGCCAAGAATGATGAAAGCAAACTGCACAGAGGGCAGACAGTCCTGACTTGCTCTGATTTTTTTAAAAAGCTGCAGACTTAAAGGTTACAGCCGAGGAAACAAATGTGACCTTAAGTCACAGCCTCTTCAAACAGCGCTGCCGGTCTAAAGAGCAGATCTTTCTGCACACTCTGCCTCCTTCTGTGCTTCACAAACGTACAGTTTCCTCACAGAAACATCAGGATTTAATGGGTGAAAGAACAAGATGTTCAAGGCTGTTGTCTTTTACATTCTGCATATGAGGATGTGTACACGGTTAACATTTAAAACAGACGTTTTTCTCATAGAAGTCGTCTCATCTGTTGGATCAAGAGAAGCATTTTGAAGCCAAATCCAGAATTTTTTACCAGGCTGTAAATGTGTTTTATTTTGCTGTAACAGAATTTCAACATCAGACCCAATGGGGTTCTCTTATAGAGACAGCTTCAAGTGGACACTTGAGGTTTTTTTTTTCGTTTTCCCACATTGGCTTCAGTTTCAACATTAAAAAAGTTGCTAAATGTGTCTTAAAAGGTCATAATTTTGCGTACAGAGGCCAGTTAATCCAGCTAAATGACTTAAAGTGTTAAAGTGTCAACACCGGGAATACACCAGATGTGCCTCCACTCCGGCTCTGCTCTGAAGAATACCTCCCCAGGGAGGGACATGTGTGAACAGATAAATCCAGAAATTTTCAGGAGTGCATGTGTGAAAGAGGCTCAAGTGTAATCATCAGATATTCTTTGTTTCAAACCACATTTTTCTTGGTACTACAGATAAAAAAGACTGAAAAGGTTAAATATTAGTGACGATAAAATTACTGAAAATGTTTGTTTTACCTAAACTTAAACTCATCTTAAAATATATATATAACATCATATATAGCATGAATATGTGAGAAGAGTTCTTAAAATAAATGAGCGTAACAGTAAAGTGCAATAAAATTAATATGATAAATAAAAAGGTCAATAAAATGAATAATTTAAAAGATAAAAAAATAATAATAAAAAAAGCTAAATTCAAGAGGAAGGCTTTAAGTTTGCTTTAAGTAAGTTATATTTTTAAAGGTTTGTTGTTGTTTTTTTTGCAGTTGCTTTAAGCTCATTGGCTTCTAATTTCTAAGATGAAAACTGCAGGTTAAGACCAGGATTCGTTTTGTTTTAAATAAAATAAATGAATGAATGAAACCAGATGAATACAACCATTATTTCTTAATTTTTCTTTTTTTGTTTTTAAAACATGAAAATATTAACATTAAAATATGAGATTCTATCCAAGCTGGTCGTCTGCGCTACATTTCCTTTCAACTACACATTTCTAGTTTTTCTGCATAGATGGCGATGATATGTTTCTCCAGAACCTGAGTTTCATTTCTATACATTTCTTCGTTAACACCCAAAACCGAAACCGCCGACTTATTTACCGTCTTCAGAAGAAGAAGAAGCTGCTTCTGGAGTAACTGAAAACGTTTGCAGCATCACCTCCTGTGGTGGCACAGGACTTTCCCAGCAATCAATCCTTCAGCTTCACATTTAAAACTGCAAATATTATCTCTCCTCGGCTTAGTCTAATAACTGTTATGCCGTAAAGTGAAGCCTCAATTATCTTTACTACATCCGTCATGCTTCCCTCTGGTCCTTTTCGACACAAACATGAAAAATGAACTTCAATCAGGGTGCTCAACAGTTTGCACGGCAGCCACTTGGGACACAATATCCTCTTGTTTGTTGAGCGTCTCTCGAGTTGCGTCACTGGTGCTAAAAATACACCCCCTCCCTCCCGCTCTCCCTCCCTCCCTCCCTCTCTGCCCGCTCGGCTCACAATGTGCTTCAGCGTCTGATCAGCAGGAGGGAGGCGAGGGGAGGGTAGGAGGAACTCTAATCCAGGGTGTTTTACTGACTTCAGCGGGGCAGGAGTGATGTCATTGTGATGTCAATGCCTGTAATTGTAATCGGGCTGCAAAGTTGACGAGTGAGCACTCCGGTTCAGAGAGAGCTGAGAGGGAAAAGAGAGAAGAAGGAGGAGAGGTTCTGTAGTCAGGGAAGAATTACAGACTAGGAGAGTGTTTTTTTTTATTTGTGGTGTGTTGTTTTTACGCTGTGGTGCTGGATTATTGGAGACAAGAGATGGCTGTCACCGGGGATGAGACTGAGTCAGGTACACTTTCTTATTCTGTTTAATTTAATTACTCCTGATGCCTTTTATTGACATGTTTGTGCATGTGTTATCAGATCTGTTTTTATCAGCGATGAAGTATTTCTAAGGTTTCACCTGCAAGGACAAAAAAGAGTGAAAAGAGTTGTTTTTTTTCCCGCAATCAGTCGTGTGATCAGCTGTTTTATCTGGAGAAGACACATGACGTTTCTTTGAAAGGACTTTGACTCCACACTCTGTGGAATTGAGGAAGAAACACTTCACAGATTTTGACAGCTGTTGCTCCTGTTTCAACACAGGAAAAAAAAAAAGCAGAGTCAGATCAGTGCTGCGCTTTAAAAAAAAAAAAAGATAAATACAAAGTAGAAAACAGATCCAACAGGTCAGGAAGTGTTTGTTTAGTTTGCCAACTCTGTTCCTGTTAGTCTGTTTACCGGCATCACACACCGACACTGCCACAGCTCGCTCTCTAAACCACTCCAGTGGTTGTCAGGCAGAAAGGCAACAGGGGAGGGGGGGGGAAGAAGAAGAAGAAGTGAGAGGGGAGGGGGGGAGGAGGGTAAGATAGTCGTCTGCTTGACGTCACTCGCGTTTCCTGGAACAGAGGCCAGGCATGGAAGAGGGAATGCAAAACGGGCGAGTGAGACGCACACACTGACGTCAGCACTGCGCGAGTCACTCTGTTATCACAGTGAGGGAGAGAAAAAAAGAGAGAGAGAGAGAGACGCTCTTTCTCCCTCTGTGAGCGTCTGTTTGTGTCTTTGTCGAAGGAGTGTGCGCGCTCTGAGGTTCGAAACTTCTCAGGAACAAAAGCGGAAAAGAGAAGTGGCGTTAGAGCGACAGCAGGCAGAGCAGTCAACAGTTGAGTCATCTCATTCATGACTCAACTCAAACGCTGCGTTAGCTTCATGCACAAAGCTGCTTTTTCCCATAAATCAGTGCGCTCCTAGTGACAAACACAACGAGCCTGCGTTACCAGAGGTACACACGGAAACTTCTGCACACAGGACGTGAAAAACTGACACCATAATAAAAGTTTCTCAGTCCTCAAAATGCTGATTTTATTCTTTAATCTGTTTAATTTCCTTTTTTTATGAGATATTTCATTTTTTTTTCTTCTATTATGGTTTTAATCTCATCCTCCTCACTTTTCACTTGTTTTTCTTGTGTCCTATTTTTGTATTATTATTATAATCTAACTGACAGTAGCCAGTCAGGATATACATTATCTGGTTGGAAACTTGACTAAATAATCAATCTTGTCACAAACGAACGTCTTTTTCCTGCATGTTCCACCTGATCTCATAATAAAAACACATTATCACAATAAATCTAACAACCACTTTTGTAATTCGGGAGGATTTTTTTCTTGAATTCTCTTTATTTTCTGCCAGATAACAAATTGCATAAGCTGTGGAATATTCACAGATTTCGACAGCTCACTTTTCACCTTTGCTTTCTTACATAATGAGTTAAAAATGGAGCAAAAAGTCCAAAAAAATAAAAAATAAAAGCAGCACAAGGTGCGTCATGGTCAAAGGAAACTGACCTTTTAATGCAGGAAGGAGAGAGGATAGGCGCTCTTGGCGGTTCAAACATCCTCTGTCTGACTTGTGTGAGGGAAATGTTGAATCAAAAGGGAGGAGAATGAAATTAGAAAAGTCTGAATGAAACTTTCAGGACTTGGTCTCCTAACACGTCATCCTGTCTTCCCTCCACAGCTGCCACAGGAGACATCCCTGCTTACCAGCTGCGCTCGCCAAACTCAGGCCTAGCCCAGAGCATAGTGATGGCCGCCTCACCGAGCTCCATGCAGAGCCCGTCCTCGCAGCACGCCGAGGAGATCACACGCAAGAGGGAGGTCCGGCTCATGAAAAACAGGTAAGGGATAACTGGCACTTTGGTGAGGTATTAACCCCTTCATCTTTAAAGAAGCATTGGCGTACAAAACAGGAAGTTAATATTTACAACAAGGTTCCTGGAAAAGAAAACTTTGAGTGACAGTCTGCCAAAGACAGACTAACATGTTTCTTGAAAGTTCCTTTTATAATGATACATTATTTTACACATAGGTCAGAAAGTGTGAGTATTTGACGCCGCTAAAAATGAAAAAAAAAACATTAAAATGCTTTAAAATATATAATTTATACATAATTTAAACATAAATTGTAAATGTCTTATAATCATATGAGAAAAAAAATATGACATGAAAGGGTTAACATATACAATGGAGGATTAGGGCCATGTTAAAAAATAAATAAATGAAAAATTAATTTATGAGAATGAAGTCAGAAATTTAAGAGATTAAATTTGAAATTTTAAGACGTTATTCTTGTAAATTTAGGATTTTATGACTTAATTCTTCTTTATTACTTTATTCTCACAAATTTATGACGTAATTCTCATAAATTTATGAATTTTTCTAGTAAATTTGTGACTTTATTCTTTTAATTTTATGTCCGTCTTCTTATAAATTTATGACTTTTTTGTCATAAATTTTTTTTTTTTTTTAAAGCATGGCCCTAATCCTCCACTGTAAACATGTTTTTCTTTATATGAATAATAATGACTGGTGATAGTTTGAAAAATTGACCCATTTAAAATAAAACACAGCATTGATGTATTTTTTTATATATATAAAAAAAAGTCTGTACGGTATTACATTTTTTTTTTTTCGTTTGATGTGAAGAGTTCCTGTAAGTAAGCTGAGTAGTTCTGCATTTTCAGCACAGCCGTAATTGTATTTCTCAACACACGTTCCCTTTTTCTCTTCCCCCTCCAGGGAGGCAGCTCGCGAGTGCCGCAGGAAAAAGAAAGAGTATGTCAAATGTCTGGAAAACCGCGTGGCTGTGCTCGAAAACCAAAACAAGACCTTGATCGAGGAGCTGAAAGCACTGAAAGACATTTACTGCCACAAAGCCGAGTAGCTGCGGCTGCTTGTGGTCACGGGCTGCAGACAGGGCTCGGTTACAAACTGCTACAGCCAAACAAAGATAAAAAAAAAAAACAAACAAACTCTGGAACAAAAACTGCTTCGACCGTCTTTGTTTCTCTGCTCACTCAGGCATGGTTTACGCTGAAGACAGAAAAGCGTGTCCCGGGGAATTCGAACAGCTCGAGCTTGCCAGTTTTGCTCTCGTTCTCGCCTTGTGCTCTTTGCATGTACAGACACACACTTCGCTTGCTGATGCGTTCGTGCACTGGCCAATGAGAGCCAGCCAACGAAGAAGAATAAAAAGAAGAGGAACAGGAACAGGAAGAGGAAATACAGGTGCTTCCTGAAAATGTCCCGCTCAAGTTCAGAGAGTATGAAAAACCGAACGGGGTCAGCAAGGTCTCGCTACCAGCAAGTTTCTCCGAGGTCAAAGTGCACATGAATCTACGCAGATCTACCACCAGCTGTATCAAGGCAACTCAAACGTGTTTACCTGATCGTGACATTTGTGTTTTATGCTTCTATTCTTGGTTGTTCCATGCATTCCTTCATGCAAAAACACCGTTAAGGAGAGTTAGCTTGTTTTTTTGGAAATGGTTTTCAATCATGAACGAGAAGAATTCAAAACCTCTTGCGTTTGGCATTTTGTACACTGAAGTTTAAAAATATCTTTAGCTGATATTGAAAGGGATACCTGGAGAAGAAACTCCAGAAAAGTGTGTATTTATTATTGGTACAGTGAACTGAATGTAGTGTTTGAAACCATTTAAAGCACAGAAGAAGAACCAAAGTGTCGGTTTGGACGTCATCGAAATTCATCTTTATAAAAGATTTATTCTTCTTTATTCTCATCGGTGTAAAAGTAACAAATTATCTAGTTTTTGATTCTGTGAATTGTTTAATCTATCCTTTAAAATATTAATAAAAAAAACCACATTTTTTTCTAATCCCCGTCTCCAGAAGACTCTCGATATGTTAAACTGCCGTGCTTTACCGTCTTCAACTTTATTTCATCAAATAAGTGATATCCACTGTGGTATAAAACTGTATTTGATTATGGCTACATATGTTAAACGCTCTGTTTAAAGGGTGATGCCAATTTCTTTTCTCTTTTTTTAATGTGTTTATTTGAATGATAATATATCATCTTGTGTTGACGTCTGGTGATTTTTGAAACCTGCTTGCTTTTTCCTGTTTCTGTAGTTCCTTCCTCTGAATATGTTGAGTATATATTTCACATCCTCTTCTACGGCTGCCAAAGCTCGTTCAGTGATAGTTGACTATTTAACTTTTTTTGTTTATATCAGTCAATGTTTATCCCCATGGTAGTCTAAACACATCATCATGGTTTGTGTTTAAAGGTGAATGCCATCTCTGTTTTGTTCAGTAAAAAATCAGTGGATTTAGTTTTTCCCCTCTTTATCAACTCGGTTATATTTCTCTGCACGTAGTTTATGGATGTTCTGAAACTGCTCCATCTTTTACCAGGTGTTTTCTTTTCAGTTTACTTCCTTGTTTGAATTGTAAATCCGAAAATATTTTTGTTTATCTAATAAAATATTCATATGAAAGTGAGTTGTCTTTTTTTTTTTAACCCACGGCTTGCACCACTTTACTAAATTTTAATGCATTATAATAAAAAGTACAAAGACGAGCTTGCATGATGAGGCCCTGGTTCCCAGCAGCCTTTATCTAAAGTCTGTCTAAGGTGTAACATCTCATTAAACTAAATGTGGACTGTGCATAAGCTACTTGTATGAAGCTAAAGCTCTGTGCATTCTGCAGAAATGCAACAGCTCTTTAAATGACGTCTTTAAACAAACGGATTTATCATCCCGTGAAAATGTGAGAGTTCAACAAACACCTTGTTCAGAATGCAGGATAATAAATATTTGGGGCTAAAAATGTTGTTTGCAGGTCAAAGACCGATCACCTGACCACAACTGATCCGTTTTCCTGTAGACCTGTTGCAGACCCTGTGTTCTGAGGCAGCCTGCAACTACCCTCACAGTCAGGAGATGGACCCCTGAGGCTGGTGAGGCTCTAAGGGACTGCTTTGAATGCACAGATTGGAGTGGCTGCTGGTAACAGATGAGAGCAGCATGGACATCAACACTTTTTCTTTCTTTCTTTCTTTCTTTCTTTCTTTCTTTCTTTCTTTCTTTCTTTCTTTCTTTCTTTCTTTCTTTCTTTCTTTCTTCTTTCTTTCTTTTTCTTTTTTCTTTCTCTTTTCTTTCTTTTTACTTTCTTTCTTTCTTTCTTTCTTTCTTTCTTTCTTTCTTTTTTCTTTCCTTCTTTCTTTCTTTTTACTTTCTTTCTTTTTCTTTCTTTCTTTCTTCTTTCTTTCTTTCTTTCTTCTTTCTTTCTTTCTTTCTTTTTCTTTCTTTCTTTCTTTCTTTCTTTCTTTCTTTTTCTTACCTCTTTCTTTCTTTCTTTCTTTCTTTCTTTCTTTCTTTCTTTCTTTCTTTCTTTTTCTTGCCTTTTCTTTCTTTCTTTCTTTCTTTCTTTCTTTCTTTCTTTCTTTCTTTCTTTCTTTCTCTTTCTTTTTCTTTTTTCTTTCTTTCTTTCTTTTTTCTTTCTTTCTGTTTTCTTTCTTTCTTTCTCTCTTTCTTTCTTTTTCTTTCTTTTTTCTTTCTTTCTTTTTTCTTTCTTTCTTTCTTTCTTTCTTTCTTTTTTCTTTCTTCTTTCTTTCTTTTTCTTTTTTCTTTCCTTCTTTCTTTCTTTTTACTTTCTTTCTTTTTCTTTCTTTCTTTCTTCTTTCTTTCTTTCTTTCTTTCTTTCTTTCTTTCTTTCTTTCTTTTTCTTACCTCTTTCTTTCTTTCTTTCTTTCTTTCTTTCTTTTTCTTGCCTTTTTCTTTCTTTCTTTCTTTCTTTCTTTCTTTCTTTCTCTTTCTTTTTCTTTTTTCTTTCTTTCTTTCTTTTTTCTTTCTTTCTGTTTTCTTTCTTTCTTTCTCTCTTTCTTTCTTTTTCTTTCTTTTTTCTTTCTTTCTTTTTTCTTTCTTTCTTTTTTCTTTCTTTCTTTCTTTCTTTCTTTCTTTCTTTCTTTCTTTCTTTCTTTCTTTCTTTCTTTCTTTTTTTTAAAATGTGATTTTCATAATTACATCTGCCAGACACCTGAATTTCCCCTCAAGGATTTCTATTCTATTCTATTCTAAAAAAGTTTGAAAATGAAAAAACAATCCCAATAAAATCCAGATCCTGATCCTGCCAAAAACATCCTGACTTTCCTCCATATCGCCCCCTAATGGAGAACATTTCCTTGGTCAGAAGCAGAGTTTGCTGATCTTTACGCAGCACGTAACTCTGCAGGAACCTGACCACTGATCATCTGGTATCAAGAGACACCTGAGGGACAGATGAGTTTGGACTAAATCAGTAATGATGGCAGTGAAGGACTTTTTTTCTGTAAGAGTTACCTCCCATGTGATCCTCCGTGAGTTGACCTACATTTAGCTCTATTTACCAAACCTGGTAAACGCTGCCCCCATGATAATTGAAGCTCTGCCTCCCATATTACTGTTGAGGCTTTTTGAAGCTTGCATTTAGCCTTAAATACCCAAACAAGTACAAACACGCTGTGTATTCTTTGCTGATGCATCTTTACAGAGAAAAAGAGTTTCATGAGTTTACAAAATGGAATTAAAATCTTACTGAAGAGCCAGACTGTAATGACTTTAAGCTGCTGATTAGTAACACTGGAGAACCAGTTCATCTGGTTTTACTCATTAAAAAGAACTTTTTACTGGACACAACAGTTATGCAGAGCTATTGTTATTAACAGCAAGCAAACTGGGATAGTTTGTACGTAGATTAGTAGCTGTTGTCTGAGACGTATCTGTAGGCTAGCATGTAGCATTAGCGAATCCTAATGTCCTGCTCATCAACCAATCAGAGCTAACGTAACCTCACTCTTTATTTTATTGACAGACTCTCAAGTTTGATCAGATCACTGCAGAATAACTGCTGCATGTGGGTTGGACTGAACATTATCACAAACAGATTAGCTCATGGTTTAGCCTTTAGCTTGTGCTCTGTCACTCTCCTGTTTATCTTTCTTCTTCTCTTCTGTCCTTTTTCTGTCTGTCAGTTCAGCTCCAGTCTCCACCTAAATTAATCACAGAAATCATTTTCAGCAGAGACAAACACAGATCTCTCTTCTCTCTACTAAACGTCATCAGTCAGTGTGGTGTTGTCATAGAAACTTCAACATGCTGTGAATCAATCCGGTCCTGATCAACCTGATCAGGCAGCGAAGTAAAATCATTTAAAAATAACCGATACTGGTGCTGATAATCTCATTTTAAGTTGTGGATTAGGATCAGGCAGATATCTAGAAATGACTTTTTCAAGACCACTTAGAAAGTCCTCACAGGGACTTAAAGTCAGGAGTGCAGGTTTGAGGTCAGGGCTGCAAAGCCCCGGTTAAAACAGCACCTCAATTTCTTTCTTTTTGAAAGTGATCTAATCTTACTTTTTGCTTTATTTTTTTAAAAAAAAAGATTGAAACTGTCATCTAGAGCGTCCCATCTTAATTTTTGGAAGTGTTTCCCAAAGTGCTTCACATAGAACAAACAAATAGAAATTCACTACAATTAAAAAAACATGAGGAACAATAATAATAATAATAATAATAATAATAATAATAATAATAATAATAATAATAATAATAATAATAATAATATTTTTTTTATAGAATGCCTTCCAAAAACTCAGAGACGCTTTACAAGGTTAAAGATAAAATGCAGGTAAAAAAAATCAAATACAGATGTGCAAAAAGTAAAGAAGTACAATCGAACAAGCATAGAAAGACAACAAAAAACAGAAAAGCAAGATTAAAAAGTTTGTAACTAAATACGTAGATTAAAGAGAGATTATAATTTAAAAGCAGTGCGGAACAGGTGTGTTTCTTTTGAGTCTTAAAGGTGGTGGTCACAGGAGTGAGCTCCAAAGGGAGGGGGGCGGCAACAAAGAAGGAAAGGTGATAATAAAATGCCATTTGAAACAAAATAAGACAAAATTGGGGTTTTGAAGTCTGGATATTTTTAAAGTTCACTAAGCTGTAAAGAGCCAGTGAAATGAACTTACTCTTCCTACAAAAAGAACACATTCATAGAAATAGTTTGTTTCCAAGGCAACCCTTTGGCAGTTGACCTGAAAGGGGTTGATGGTGTTAAAAGCTGCAACAGCTGCATGGTTCTTTTGGTGTTGGTCATTTTGATCATATTTCCTTCATGCAGATAATCTCTCCATTACAAGACATCCAGAGAGAGTGACATGTTGGCGTCTTCTTTCGTTATCATGTGCAGACACTCACAAGGAACACTCCTTTCTAAACACACACACACACACACTTGGTGTTGAATGGGTTGCTGAAGAGGAGATATTCCTCTGAAGGAAACCTTGAAACTTCTGAATAGCTCGCTGATCTCCAGCATAAAGCTTCCACCTCCTCATTCAAAAACTTAGAATACATACATTCCTTTCTGTGACTCACCTTTTAAACAGTTTGAGGCAATATTTAAAAAAATGTTGGACTTGAAAGAGTCAAGCATCAGCATTGTCTACAATACTCAAACACATGATGAAGAAATGAGTGAGTGAAGGTGATCACTTGATGAAAAATGCATCATTTCAGCATCTGAAGTGTTTACCCTGCATCTTCATCCACTGTCTCTCAGTGCTGCTCAAACTGAAAACAAGCCAGACCCCAGAAAGATCAAGTGTAGGAGGCTCTTTAATATTTCATTCTGCTGCTTTACAAACATCTTCACAGCCTCAGGTCGAGTGTGGCTGGAGTGGAAATTTCCACCACAGGAAAAACGGCCTACAAGCGCTGAGTTACTTTGAGAGCATGACCAGAGCTTCAGTGAGGAAGTGGAGGAGGACACCTGCTGGTTAACACACACTACTGCACACTGAGAAGAGGAAAATGAACTCATCTGAGTTCATGAGCGATCTTGAAATAGTCTGACTTTTATATATTTACCCGTTTATAATCCATTTATAACCCCTGGAAAAATGAGACCATCCTACCCTGAGGTCCCATGTGTCATGTATGATCAGCCCATATGTTAACCAGCCCTGAACTGTGCTCTCAGCCTCTGGGTGAGTTCCTCTAACAGCCAACAGAGGGCAGCTCCATTCAACATTCATTTCAGTCTGTTTGTTTTTCCAGGAAGACTTCTAACCTCTAATTAGTTTGACAGAACTTACCTCAACAGCTTCACCTTCAGCAAAGCACAAGAGTGCGATGATAGGACTGCAAAACTAAGCTTCACATTAAGTAGCACACAAATGTCAAAGTGGCTCCATTCCATTGCTTTGCTCTTTAGTCAACAATTATATTTCTCTGTAGAACAGAAGGTAAAGGTCAAAGTTCAAGGTTCAGGTTGTGTTGGAGCAGAACAGACAGTCAAAAAAAAAAAAAAAAAAAAAAAAAAAAAGCATCTGATTGAAAGGTTTTCTGCTTCTTCTGAATGTCACAATAGTTGATTGGATTACACTTCGTGTTATGAATCAAAAGCTTTGGTTTAGTCCAGCATGAAAACCATCACTGATATTAACTTAATGCGACTTGTTGTTCGCATTGCATGCACTCTGTCTTAGTTCTTTTGTGGGCATCCTCTGCATGTGTCGTGGTTGTTTACTTTTCCAGTTTTTCTTTTTTATTTCAGGATTTTTACAGGTTTTTAAACATGGAATCAAAAATAAATAAATAAATAAATAAATAAATAAAAACCCAAAATAAAATCACAAACAAACAAACAACAACAACAACAACAAAACTTTCCTATATTGTACATAGAATATTGTACTTCAAATACAACATGGGAGAAATGGACAAAGACAAAAAATTCAAAAAAAAAATTATGTTTATACTATCACGATTAATATTATTTATTTGTCATTATTTCTTATTCTATCAGTGTTGTTTTTTCCAGTTTTGTTGTTGTTTCCTTATTTTAAAGTTTTCTAAAATTACGATTTATTTTTATTTATTTATTTCTAAAATTTAACTGTTATTGTATGTTTCAACAAAATTTGTTTCTCCCCCAAATATTTCTGTTTTGTTTTTGTTTTTCTTTTATTTTGTTTTTTTTTCAGGAAGTCTATCACAACATTCTGACCGCAGGGACTCCAGATGAAAACTAACCTTAGGATTAACTCTAGTATATTTACAGATCTCTGAATTAGCATGCATTTCTCTTGTAAATGAATTAAATAAATGAAATGATAAAAACCACATGCTTACCCTGCAACGAACCCAAAAGCCTTTGTTACATACATAAATGATGGAGAGGATGTTACAGGATTAACGGAGTCTGACCAGCAGTTTGACCTCTGGGACGTCTGGAGAGACAGCAGAAAACGTGTCATACGGACTTAATATTGATGCTGAAATTACTTCATCAACACATCTCTTGTTTACTTCTGTTTGTTTTCTGCAGAGTTGAGGTTCTCAATCATAACACTAGATTTTCACGTATGGATGAGTTGATCTTAATGATGCCCAGTGGAATATGTTTTAATCACGCATGTTCAAAAATTGTAGTTTTATCGTAAAAACATACAAATGTTAGGTTTGACTTCTACATCACCAGACTTAAAACATACTTTACCAGATGTCACTATTCCTTTGTTATCAATCTAAAAAAAAAAAACAGGAACAACAATAAAAAAAAAAAAAAAAAAAAAAAAAAAAAAAAAAAAAAAAAAAAAAAAACCACTTTTTTATTTAGGGGGAAAAAAAATGTTATATTTTTGTATCATCAGCTGTGTTGGAGTATTATAGACACTGATGGCAATGGTTCCATTACTTAAAGATTATTTTTTCTCTTCTTTAACTTATGTGTATCTACGGCATATATGGAAAAAGATTAGAGTCACTGAAAGAAAATTATGTCCAATATTTTTTAAATTATTTCTATTATTATTATTATTATTATTATTATTATTATTATTATTATTATTATTATTACTACTATGCCCCTTTTCTTGGAATAATAATAAATATTGGACATTTAAAAAAAAAAAAAAAAAAAAAGAAGAGGATAAAAGGTAACTATAACATAAAGGAGCCAAAATGTTATTTATTTGTTCTATCAAAGTTTATTGATCATGAGGTTAATATTGTGTAAATGTGTGATGCGTAATTATTTACTGATGCTCAGAAACCAGAGGTATTTGTTGGCTAATTTATGATATAGAAGCGAAAAAGAGACAAATATGGACGTTATTGGAGTTGACTTCCAGCTGTGTGTGTGTTGGGCATCCTCCCTGCTCTGTTATTTGTAACCTCCCACTTGAACCGGAACCTTTTCTCTCACTGTGCAGCCTTCCCCGTCGGTCTATCGCCCTGACAGCAGCAACAACACCGATCACACTCCACTGCGCGCCTGCACTCTTCTGCCCGGAGCGCGTTGCGTCCTCATTTCCCATGCATCATGGAACATACATCCGGTACAACCGGTGGAAGTGACATATATTCATCCTCCGTGACAGCTTCGTCTCCGTGGACACAGACGATTGACAGGACCCATGGGCGCTGCTGAGCGGATGCACCCCTCGCGCTCTGCTGCTCTGTGGTGACCGGTTCGTCTCGGTGGAGTTTCTCATCGTTCGGGATTATTGACGCACAGCAGCCTCTGGGGTCGATAGAGGGGAAGGATGGGGAGCACGACCTCTTGCTGCGTGTCTGCCAGTCCCAAGCTCCGCAGAAATGCTCACTCCAGGCTGGAGTCGTACCACCAGGAGTCGGAGCTGAGCAGGGAGGAGACGGGATGCAACCTGCAGCACATCAGCGACAGGGAGAACGTCGACGGTAAATAAATGAAATTATGAGAGTTTTGAAAGTACATCCAGTGAAAGGTTTGATAAGGAACAAACAAGGGGGTGAAAAACTATCAGTCTCAAGGCACATCTGAGCAAATGATGCAGAACTAAATAAGAAATAAACGATATAATGATGTTCATTGCTTGCTACAGTTCATTTAATACAGCTAATGTCCATCAAAAAATTGCTTTTAGTTGATAAAAATACAATTCAAGCACTCTGGATCTTAAAAACAAAGCAGAAAAGTATGAAAAAGTATAAAAAATATAAAAGCAGTCTCATAAGTATTCCTAAACTCAATATTGATACGATGCTAGGATCTCTGGGATATTAAAAAAATGAATCCTGGTGCCGCCATATACAGGGGTCGGCTTTAATAAGTCACCACAAGACCTAATATCACCCTCAGAATAAGATATGCCGATCATTTTCTCCTCTCAGACACTCTTGACCTCCTGTCATCTCCACCTCTCTCATATCGTGCAGAAATAGCTGCTTCCGCCGGCCTCTCTTCACACTCATCTGGCAGTAATATTGAGCGACTGGCAGAAATGCATTATAACACCCGTGCGTACAGCAAGGCACATGTCAGGAGTCATGTGTGCAAACGTCCACTCCCATGAGTCCTTGCAGAGAGAGAGAGAGAGAGAGAAAGATGTGGAGCTGCAGACAGCATCCTGTTCATGAGGGCAGACTCCTTTGTGCCGCTCTTTGTTTTCAGCCTGTGCATGAAAGAAACTATGGAACTATGGAACGCAGCTCCCCCTCCACTGACACATGCTAATATGCATCACAATTGAGCCATTCACACTGGAAAGTGTTGTCTAAATGGAGCTGCATATGTGTGTGTGTGTTTGTGTGTGTGTGTAGCCAGAAGCCAAACCATGACATGAAAACAGATTTCATCTGAAACTGTAAAGCCTAGTTTATGCATGACGCAGTCGCGAGGTCGAGAGTTCCGCGCGCCACAAATGACATAAACGCGCACCTGGCGACAGACGGGTGCGCTGCCACTTCACGTGGTTGCGTACCTCCAAAATTTTGAAACTTGTCGAAAGTTCCGCGAACGTTGCTTGATTTTCAAAATGGACGAAATTGATTGATGGATGTCCGGGTGGACAGACCACCTTGTTTTCCGGCGGTGCTTTTGTCTGGTCAATAACCATAAACATAATAATTCTTCCTCCTCCATCCGTAACTTTCGTGCTGCCGCCATTGTTTTGATCTGCCAGCTTTTGCTTCTTCATCTTTTGGTTGCTTCTACTACCTCCTTCAACATTTTTTTTTCTCTACTGCCCCCTGTCTTTGCGGAAAATATTGCAACGGAGAATGAGCCAAGTATAAACGCCTATGCGCTCTATTGAGGTGCGTGCGCCACCCGTGAAAGGAGACAGGCGAAAAGATAGCTAGCCCTTAAGACTCAGACTCTCCTGTAGATGGTGCCATAAAATATCAGATAAATAATCATAATGAAGCCCAATCTGATGTGCACCTCCTTTAAAATTTAATTACATGGTAAAAAAATGTCATCAAAACTTGTCTCATGAAATCAAACCTCACCTGTCCCTCAACCAGATGACGAGCGGTCTGTTTTCTGCAGTGTGAAATGCTGCGTCCTAACCAAGGAAACTGTTCTCCATTAGGGGGCGATGTGGAGAAAACATGTCAGGATGTTTTATGGCAGGATCAGGATCTGGAGTTTGTTTTTGAGACAATTTTGATCTGCAAACAACGTTTTTAGCTCCAAATGTTTCTCATCCTGCACTCCGTTCTGTATTTCTGCATCATTTCTTACATTTTCACGTCACGATAAATCCATTTAACGATGTCAGCTGGAAGAGTTGTTCTGAGAGCACTCCACTGCATGCACTCTGCAGTTTTACAAGAGGATATGACATCACTGATCGATAGTAAGACCTTATTCCATCATGCTGGCATTGCAATTAAAAGGAAACGCTCGTTTTGGTATGAGGTTGTAAAAACGGAGAGCCTTCCCAGAACAAATTACACCAACGAGCAGGAGTGTTATGATCTTTGTTCAGCTGGTTAAGGCTCTGATGGCTGCGTTCACATTCACTGCTGTGACTTTAAGTCCAGATTTATACTTTTGTGAGACTTTATTGAGCACTTGAGACTGTTTGAGCACATGTCTACTAGGGCTGGACAATTAATTGAGTTTTAATCGTGATTTCAATTTTGGCTGTGCATGATCATGAAAAAATTTTAATCGAAGAAAAATGAAAACTTTTTTGTTTTTTTAAAAAAACGTTTTTTGAAAAGACTTCAAATGGTATTTTGGGGTTATTTTTTGTCTATTTGTGTATTATGAATGATGCATATTCTGCAAGTTTTACAGGAGTGCATGTAGATTGGTAATTTTTATTTATTGTTATTATTGTTATTATTTAATATAACATTATTTTATTATTTACTAATTTATTTTTCAATATTCTTTTAAGTTATATAAATACTCAAGTTTTGAAACCAATGAATAGTTGTGTTCATTAATCATGATATCATTATCTATCAAAATAATCATGATTACAATTTTTTCCATAATTGTCCAGGCCTAATGTCTACATCAGGCATGTCCAAAGTCAGGTCCAGGGCCAATCGTGGCCGAAGGTCCATTTTCAGATACCCGTCATAATCATGGCCCTGGTGTTACGCCCCAGCAAACAGTGGCCCTGTAGGGCTAACAACAATTCACAAAAGATCCATATAGAATACTTACAAATAGGGCTGTCACATACTACTATTTTGATAATCACCAATTATTTTTTGTGATTAGTCGACTATTCGGATCATACATAAATTGCAGCTTATTGCACCAGCATACAGCTAACATCATTAGCTTCCAGCTTCAAGTGTTTAAGGTATGTGCTAACTAAAAATGAAGACAGTTAATATCATAGTTCATTCAGCTTTTAATGAACTTTGCAGCTTGTAGCAGCATTTCTGACATTTTTTTTAATGTACCAATTTTCTATTCAAACATGACATCGCTATTAAGTAGGTAGCTCCCTGTTGACGTTAATGTTAGCAGCTAACTAGCCAATTAGCTTACCGAGATTGTCATTCTTGGTCAGAAAATAAATCAGCCACGGCGTGCTGTCTTTTCAGATGCTCGTGCATCGCCGTCGTGCTGTCATGGAAGGACATTTCTGCTTTGCAGATTTTGCATTGCACACTTTTCTCCTTTATTTTGGAAAAATGCTCCCAAACTTTCGAGCTCTGTTGTCGGCTAGCCATGATACAGTTGGGCATAACTTTTCCGGTGAAATCACGGGTTACCCCGGTTACCACTTCTGCGCGTATGCGTCAAGGACAGAACGGCAGACGAGACAGGTGAAAGTACAGCGGCAGTTTTGAGGGAAAAATAAAGTTTAAAAAAGTATTAAAACGACGACGTCGATTATTAAATAAGTCGCCGACAATTTTGATCGTCGACTAATCTTGGCAGCCCTACTTACAAACAACTTAAACATTTACAAAAGAGATTTATTACACTAACACAAGGGGTTAAAGTGAGAAAATGAATCAAAAATTACAAAATCCTAAGGAGAGGCAGCAGGGCAGCAGTCCCAAAACCAAACTGCCTCTCTATAAAGGCTGTGACCAGGTGAGCCTCATTCTACAATCAGCAGCCTCACCTGGAATTTAGCATCCGTCCAGTAACATCTCAGTAAAGTACATCTGGACCGTGCATAGGCTGCTCGTATGACGCTAAAGCTCTGTACAGAAACTCAACAACAGCTGACGTGTTTGGATGAATGTATTTATCGTGACGTGAAAATGTGAGAGCTCAAAAAACACATCAGAGGACTCAAGACGAGAGTAAAGTTAGGAGATGGAGCAGAAAAGACAAAAATTGTTCAGAATGCAAGAAAAGAATTATTTGGTGCCTAAAATGTTTTAAAAACATGAAAAATAAAAATCCAGATCCTGATCCTGCCATAAAAACACAGGGACATATTTTGTCCATATCGCCCGAGAACATTTTCCTTAGTCAGAAGCAGATTTAGCTGATGTTTGTGTAACACTGCAGAAAACCGACCACTGATCATCTGGTATAAAGAGACACCTGAGGGACAGGTGATTGGAGGCTACAGAGCCCTGATTACATCATGTATTGGAAGACGTATGTACTGATGTAATCTCTGTCCAGAGCATTTTTGAATTTGATAAATCAGTGGAGCTCCACTGAACGAGCCGGTGTCAAGTTGTTGCCAATGAAGCGTCGTAAAGTTAAAGATGCTTTGAATCGTTACTTTTATTGGATGCAATTGGATAAAATGCTGGAGCGTGCAGCCAAAGGTTTCCATGACAGCGGAGAAAAAGTGACCCGAAGGCAGTTCAAAGACAGATGACTGACATCCCGCCAACGCTTCAGGACGTGGATAAAGACGACCCGTGCTGAGACGCCGTCTGTCCCAGCAGCGCGGTGATTGAAACGGGAGCGTGTCTAATGTGTTTTCTCTATTAGTAGTTCACAGACAGTGCCACGGAGATTAGTGGGCTTCATTATGATCTGCAGCATCAGAAAAAAACTGTCCCCCCGCCTCCTGAAGACGAGCCCAGAGAGGCAGCTGTGAGCCTGTGTCAGAGCAGATAGGAGAAGCCACCAGGGACGAGTGGTTGCCAAGAATTAATGTCTTGATTTGGAGCGTGACGCTCTGGTCTCGAAGACATCGTCTGTTTCCTCAATGAATGGGCTGGCTTCTGTGCATCAATAGGTCCAAAGACTTAACTTAAGAGACGCAGTGCAGTAACACCGAGGGACACGTTAGAATCATGGAATAGGTCGTCAGTGTTCAACTCATTTAGTGTCTGACAGTTTGACGTACACAGAAGTCAACCAGGGTGTCCGTGGAATAAGAACGTTGTCAGCCAGGTCATGCAAACCTGCAACTGTTTCATGCAGGAGTGCTTTGAGGTAGATGATAGTTGGTGTTCTTTAAAAACACATGATACAGTTTAGTACCTTTCACTTCTAACGAACACAAACATCTCAAGCAGCTCGAAAGGTCTCAAACGTGAATCCAGTATATTGAAGTCCCTAAATCCTATAACACCATCATGAGATGACCAAAGTCACCAAATTTGGAGGTTTTTGAACACCTCAGAAATGTTTTCTGGATTTGGTTTTCAAATAAGCCATTTATAGGTTTCTTCCACACCAACAGGTATATTTTTTTTAGTGTAGTAGTAGTGTAAATGGACTAAATGGACCAGTACTTATATAGTTCTTTTCTAGTCTTACCGACCACTCAAAGCGCTTTACACTGCTAGCCTCATTCACCCAATCACACCACATTCACACACTGATGGCCGGCTGAAACTAATGCAGAAGCCATCAGCTATATCTAACATATTCACACGACATTCATACTAGTGATAGACCGATATGCTTTTTCCAGGGCCGATACTGATACCGATTATTATCCGTGAAGGAGGCCGATAAGCGATATTTGCAGCCGATATTCATTTGCGGTAAAAGTGAATATATTGGCATCAAAATTTTGAATAATACAAACTCTGATCCTTAACTTTGTTTAAATGCCTTTCAGCACATGTTTATTTAACATTTTCCAGGCTCAGCAGCATGTCTTCTAAAGGTAAACAAAAATGTAAACAAATAAATAGCTTCCTTAAGTTTTCTACAGTATATAAACTGTTTCAAAATTTCAATACAACTAAAATGTTTATCTCTTTTTTTTTAACGTCAAACAATAACAACAACAATATCATTTTCAAGAGCCAAGCAAGCTGTGAAAGTTATAATAAGTTCATAGACTGTGAGATAGTCGCGATGCTTATTGCGTTAGCCGGTCAATGGGATTTTCCATTTATGTTAGCATTAAGCTAGCAGACTTTCGCTAACCAAAGCAATGTAGTTAAGAATAGGTTTCCTTTGCCAAGTTTTGAAGTGACCTATTATTGGCCGTCGTATTAAAAAAAAGATGCCGATGCCGATATGGGTCAAAATGACAAATATATCGGCCGATAATCGGCCTGGCCCTAATTCATACCCCACTGAACAACAGTTGGAGGAACTTGGGGTTCAGTGTCTTGCTCAAGGACACTTCGGCACTAATGTCTAAGTTGTAAAAATCTGTGAACGTCTTGATTTGTTTGGCTGTGGTCGTCTTTTAACTCTTGGAAACTCCTGAGTTTACTGTTCCTGTGAAGATTATTTTATGTAACTGCTGCATTTTTGACCACTTTTTACATGTTGTGTCCGTCTTATTGGGTTTGAAGTTTGAGTCATAAGCTCCCCATCTCATTAAACGAGAAGCTTCTTGGGTTATTGATCTTTTCTAATGATGTTCCTGTGTCATCAGCTGAAGTCAGTTGAGGACGTATAAATGCAAACGAATATTGACAAGCTAACATCTGTAGTTTTCTACGGTTGAGGAGAAACGCTGTTCATGTGGAGATACAAACAGATCGGACTCCTCGCCCTGGAGGTAGAAGTTCATGGAGAGGGAGAGACGGACAAAGCAGTCATATGATCTGCCTCCGTTTGACAAAGCCCACTGTGTTCCTCTGCTATGATGACTGCTGTTTGTGTGAGGCATCATGCGTCAGCTGAGGGGCTAACATTGAAGCACAGTGTTTGGAGGGTCGGACGGAAAAGCAGCTCCTCAGTGCTGCAGAGCGAAAGTAGGTTTTGTGGACTGTGTGTCAGAAACATGGTGAACGTCACAGTTTAAGGTGACTGTGGAGCAGTGTCCTGAGATAACTTTATTATGATGTGGTGCTGTGTAAATAAAGATGACTCATAGTTTCATCTCATAACTGTGGAGGCTGAGAGTTGATGTTGTTTTGATTTATTGAGAATACTATACGCAGACTTTCATTGGATGCAGTTTTGGGATGAGGAGTTTCTTACAAACTGTGAAATAATCCCGCTCTTACGCTGACGTCTTCTTGACCTCTTTAGTAAAATGAGATTATCACGGGTCAGATTTTTTCTTTGGACTGATTTTCACTTCCTGCGTTTGGGTGAAGTTTGGTGGTGAGAGCTTCTGGAGCAGGAGGATAATTTTTCCTTTTTTCCTAATTTCTGTTGAAATGTTGTGAGACAACCAAGGCTCTGCTTGCTGAGAAACATTAATGAGCAGGATTTAATATCTATTCCTGAGTGTTAATGCTTCACCACTCTCTAAAGAGTAAAGAGTCAAACTGTGATAGTTAGGCAGATTTTCTGTTCGTCCCATTGTTTAGAAAGATACTTCGTGAATCCAGAAAATGTGATCCATTGCAGCGACAATCACCGTACAGATGGCAACTATAACTTTGAGCATAAACTATTTATGCACAACAGAAACATACAGACATTAACTTCTGTGTCTGTTTCCTCGAAATCTCTTCAGCACACTCTGTCCTTACAGTTTGCCACCTGTTTTACCGTAATCCCAGATAAATGCTCTTTATCACCTTGTTATCTCTCACTCCCCTGTCCTGTGCTCCTTTGTCATACATTATCCCACAGCTCACATCATGTGTCTATGTTGGCTGTAGCTGGTAGTTTAAGATGTTTACTGCAGCATGATTTATTCTAATGAGTGTAAAACAGAGGTTTGGAAGCAGACATGTTCTATAATTCTTTGCTTATAATTAGTGATCCACCGATATAATAATAATACATTTTATTTAAAAGCGCCTTTCAGGACACCCAAGGTCGCTGTACAGAAAGTATAAAAAGATACAAGATAAAAGACAACATACAATACAATAAATAAATGAGGAAGGAGGTCCATGTGAAACAGTTTAAAAAGAGTAAGCAAGTCTGAACAGATGAGTTCCAGAGTTTGGATTTGAAGATGGGCAGGGTGGAGGAGTTCCGGAGGTCCGGTGGGAGAGAGTTCCGGAGTTCCATAGTCCAAAGATGGGCAGTGGGCACGTTGAGATGGAGGGAAGAGGAACGGGATGGAATATTAATTTGCAGGAGATCAGAGAGGTAAGGAGGGGCGAGGTTGTGGATGGACTTGAAGGTGTACAGAAGGATTTTGTAAATGATTCTCTGATTAACTGGAAGTCAGTGAAGTTGCTGAAGAACAGGGGTGATGTGGTGGGATGAGGGGGTTCTGGTGATGATCCGGGCAGCAGAGTTCTGGACCAGCTGAAGTTTATGTAGGGACTTTTGAGGGAGGCTGAAGAGGAGTGAGTTACAGTAGTCAAGGCGAGAAGTGACAAGGCTATGGACGAGGATGGCGGTGTATGTACATTTTGGCTGATACCAATATCCAATATTAATCTTTCTGTTATAGATGATAACTAATATTTACCTATATATATATATATATGTTTAAAAAATATTGTTTCTGAGATGATAAAATTTTGTACAGGGTTAAAATCATGCAAAGTGAATTTTTCAACGTCTTCCTTTATTTTCAAAAGCTGTTTGACTTTCAAATGAGAACGTTACAGAGCTTCCATAAAAACAGTGTTACCCTTTAGCGACCCTCACAACTTGTAGCAAGTGTGTCATTAAACTCTGAACTCCTGTGAGAAAAGTCTGGAGCATAAATTACCGAAAGAATCATAAATCAAAATAATATTCTGACAAAGTTACACTGTAAAAAAAGAAAAACTTCAAATTGTTGGCCTGGAAATGATTTTCTGGTTAAATGAAAAAAAAAAAAAAAGTTCTGTTGTGTTGCAAACTACTTCATAATAGTTCTTTCAACTACTTATATCAAGTTTGTTGCGTAAAGCTGGTCTCATTTCATATATAAAGTTGGCAAAACTTTAAATTATAGGTTTGCGGGTATACCTTATTAACTTCGAGTCCTGCTACCTTTAATCACGGGAGTATACTCACATGTGAAAGTGCAGCCAGAGCTGACAGTCCTGTGGTATAAAGATATGTGGGTGGGTAAAAGACATTAAAAACATGAACAAACAGTAGGTTGGCCTTATGCTTACTTTTTAGAATTCTTATACAGAACTCGAAATTTTACGTTAACTGAACAAAAACTTATACGTTTTTTCAAATGTGAAATTTTTAATTGGCTTCAAAACTCAAACATCCACTGCAGACAGTTGCCTTGAGATTTTGAGTTCACACAACTTTTTCGTTTTCACAGTGTACCTGAACAAACTGACCAATATTCATGGCGACCCCCTTCAGATACAAACACAAACAGCAACTAGATGGATATAAACATCAGCTTTATATATCCACCCATTGGACTGATACTGATATGTTAAAAAAATGACAAACATCGACCGATACCGATATTAATGCCGACATATCGTTCATCCCTACTTATAAAAAGTCATGCATGTCATAAATATGCTTCACAAAACAACAAAGAGCAGAAACCAAAGAACATTGTTTCTCACAGGTAGTTTTTAATCTCTGGAACGCCTCATTTCTGCTTCAAACTGTGATAGCATAGCATAGTTAGCATAGCTATGCTGAATAAGCACAATAAAGACCGGTTCTTTGCACTGTCAAGCAACACATCAAGCCCCTGTGCTATTTTTACAGCAGCAGCAGCAGCAGCAGCAGCAATGTGTCTGAGTGGAGGTTGATATCTGCTTCAGCTCGTCATGGAGGTGACAGGAAGCAGCCAGGTCTGCAGAGTAGCCCTCCTATCCTATAGGTGTTGTTGAGAAATCAGAAAAACAGGGACATGTTCCGCTCAGTTGGCGATGACTTATTCATCTCAGGCTTGTGATATTCCCAGGAGAGGCTCCTTATTTGATTTATGGACTAGCAACGAGAGTAATTCACTCCCCAGTTGTTCACAAACACCTCCTCCTCTCACTAATTATCACTTCAGAAAGGCACGTCGGCTTTGAGCTCTGGAGATAGAAACGCTTAAAAGACAAACTGATTTACATTTTCAAAGACTAAATCTGAAAGAAGAACGTCGGCTCTGGTTATAAATATTCACAAACTATAAATATTTGGCTTTTCTTTATCAAATACTTACATTTGAAGCTTGTATTACCAAACTGGAAACTTAGATTCTGCTGATGTGCCGCGCTTGTAGGGGGGCTAAAGGTCTACTTTCTCTACGTACTGTTTATCGTTGTGCCTTGAGGTTATGTTCTATAGGGAGCAGAGCGTAGAGTGTGATGCGTTACTTGCATGTGTGTCTCTGAAAGGCGCCGTGCTCATAGTGGCGGCAGTAATGGTTGTAATAGAGGTTTACGTTCCCAGGAAACTCTCGCTCCCCAGAAATGAGCCCATGTGCCTGTGAGTGCAGGTCAGTTTTGTTTGTTTAAGCTGGGTCGCTTACACTCAAGGCCTCCGGTCAGTGTGTGTGTGTGTGTGTGTGTGTGTGTGTGGTTGCACGGTGTTGAAACAGTATCAGGGGGTTAGGATAACATCCTCCTGTTGTTTGACGGTCGAGATGATAATGAAGATGGACCAACGCTAACCGTTCCACCCAAAACGAACAGATCCTCTTGGACAGACATTTCATCTCTGGCTCGTGTTGCTAAAACAAGTACGTCTCTATATTCTCCACATCCTGCGATATCTTTGATCTCGCTTCATTTGACCCAGTGTAGATCCACGGTGAGAGAACTATGTTAGAGTTCAGTGTGAATGGTTAAAGATTAATAAGCATGACTGAACAGCGAACATGTTGAACTGACTGCATGGGAGCGAATCAGGTTCCATTCTTCCACAGCCTCCAACAATAACACAGGATCACAGTCACAGCAGAGCGCTCTGCAGACCCAACTCTAACGGTTCAGCAGCTCTTGAGGGGGAAAGGGTCCCAGAGGGTGAAAGTGATAATTGTAGGTTAAAAGGAGCTTTAAATTAAAATGCACTGGTGGAACAGATTTTTTATTATTATTTTTTATATGTGATTATAACAGCTGACTCAGGATGATATATGGAGTTAGCTAACAGTCTGCTGTCATGGAAGAGCTTAAAGATATATTATGTCTCAGTCTACCCATTGAATTAAATCCAGTATTTTCAACTCCCATTCTCTTTTTCATGAGAGAGAAAAGGATAAAGTTAAACACAAATATAGCTTTAGACGCTTGAGACCTCGCACACATTTTGGCAATGGAAGTGGCGCTTAACTCCTTTCTTTTCAGATGAGTCAGCATTCTTTAATCTCTGAATTAAAACTATAAGCAGTGTGAAAATGTCTGATTAGACTCAAGTTCTACTGAATTCTAATAGGATCTGGACTGTTACAGAGCAGCTGGTGTTTTGGAGTTTACTAACTGGAGACCTTCTGCCAAACGTGTTAGTAATAGTCAAGGGGCAACATCCAGTTAAAAAAAAGAAGAAGAAGAAGAAGAAGCCTATCAGGAAGCGCTAAAAGTTGCAGTTCTTCCAAACCAAAGCAAAAAAAGGGCTCGGTTCTGAATCATTAATTTCATTATTGGCGCCATAGACAAAATTATGGACGTCATCTCACTCGGCTCAAACTGTGGTCACCACAACTGCTCCCCCTGGTGGCTGGCTGCGGTATAGGTCAAAAACAGATGGGCTGTGGTCAAACTTTAAAAAATTAATACACCTCATTGAAATGTTTCTCACAACCTTGTGCTGTGGTGATATTTAGATATTATTAGGCTTTTAAGGACTGACACCAGGTGAGCCTCGTTGATCATCAGCTGACTCACCTGGAAACAAGCAAAGGGGAGAGACAGGGAACAAATGCAGCCGTAACATCTAGTTTGTTTGTCTATTTGCTATCTGCATTTAACCTTCGCTGCTAAATGCTCTTCATGTGTGCATGTAGGTGATGCTACTGAAGTAATGCTTTCCACGGTGCTGGTTCGAGGGCAGGAAATGTGTCCAATATTTGTTGTGAAGCTGATAAATTTCTTTCAGTTAAAGATTCTTTCAAATCTTACTCTCTGAGCAGATCTCTGAAAATATCGGGCATGTTTTTTTTTTTTTTTCATGATCTTATTTTTAACTTCAGAGCCTGAAAACAGCAGGACCTCAGATGCGTCCCTCAGGAAAACTGATAGACTGAAGGTCTCGTCGTCACACAGCAGACGGTGGTAACAGATAGCAGCACTGTGCTGCTGACACGGCCACATCGGAGGATGCTCTGCAGTTTACTCTGAGACACTGACGCAGCAAGATGCAAGACACAAACTGCAAAATCTAACACTTGTCCATCAGCATTTCTGTGTGTGTGTGTGTGTGTGTGCAGCCTTTCGTTTAGCTTTTTAAAACAAAGGCTGAGGATCACCGTCATCCTCATCAGCAACGTGAGACAAAAAGGAATCTGAGGCTCAAAGAGGAAAAACTGGACATGAGAGAAAATCAAATGCATTATGGATCCGTCCATTAAGAGCGTCTGTTGTTAATTCATTATGTAAGAGCGGTGACACACAGGTTTGGCTGCCAGCTAATAGGTCAGCTGAGCATCTCTTGTGTCACCTGCAGATGCCGACCACGAGTCTTCCTTAAGGTTTAGCGGAGGTGGTGAATATCACGTGTCAACACTCGACACCTGCTGCTGCTGCTGCTGCTGTGCACTCTGGGATTTCCAGCAGGTGAGCTCAGTGGGTCGAGTTCAGTCAGATTTAACACAAATAGTTTGGATAATTTGAACCCCAAAAGGAAGTGACCTCACCACAAACAGCAGCTCAGCTCCTGTTTAAGCTCTTATATGTGAACGTGTTGAAATTGGCCGGATGCAGAGATACCCCCCGATTGCTGTTGCATAAGGAGCTAAATCGACACAAGGCTAATCCAAGCTCAGTCCGCTCTGAGCTGCAGAAGCAGAAATAATCAGATGCGTTCCTGAAAATGTCAGAAGGGGGGGAAGCGTGTTAAGGTTCTTGTTGGTTCGGCTGCCAGCGGAAGTAAAGAAGGGAGTAAAGAAAGAGTTTGCACGGCTAAGTGTGTCAGAAGGCTCTTAATTCGGTTGGCAGAGAAGTGAAATACAAAGATGTTTCAGCTGGTCTTTATTCAGCATGCTGCAATCCCTCAAAGAAAGAGTGTGTGTGTTCATCCATCACTTATTTTACGGAGCAAGAAAAGCTCAGCTAGGAGAGCAGAAGAGTTTGATCTTCAAAGAAGAGCGTGCACATCGGCGGCCGCCTCAACTGGATGCATGACAGTTAATCCATCAGCATCATCCCAGGCAGTTTCTGGTCGTTTTTTTGCAAGTTGGTCTCATTTTTCTCAGCAAAGTAAAGTCCTGCACCTCTATAGATCCAGGACAACATTAACAGCATTAAAGAGCTCTGAATTATTTGGTTTTTTTTTTTTTTACAGAATTTATCAACAGCAGATGGTTTATTTTCTGCAAAGAAGGCGTGAGAATCAAAGCGATGTTGGTGAAATTCTCCCGTCTTCTCTGCTCTGTTTAGACGTGTTGCTGACATCGCTTGTGATACATTCAGGTACTTTCGGAAACTTGAAAATCTAATGATTACGCCAGTTTTTTTTTTCAATTTTTGGATTCATTTAAAAAAATAAGTGGTGTTTTGATCCCGCTGGTGGGATTAGGATCCTGAGGGTTGAGGTGAAACAGGAAATCGTAAGCACGTTTTTGAACGCAGAACCACAGGATGAGGAGCCCCCGATGGATTTCACTTTCCAAGATGCAAAGTTCAGGCTTTGCTTGTAAAATAAAGAGGATGTCTCCATACGATTTATAATATAAAGCTGCTTTTTCAGGGAAAAAAAAACAGGAATCACGTCACGTATTTTAAAAACGTAGCACGTTTTGTTTTAGAGGAGAAGCTTAACAAAGAGAAATAATACTTCACGGGAGCGTATCCTTGTGTGCATATTTTGTGAGCACACACATGCATCAGTGTCTCATGTCCTCGGGCTGTGATGCAGTTCAGATTAGCTTCGGATGAGAATGTGAATCATGCTTCAGTGAGGAACAATAAGAAGCACGTCCAGCACTGTCTTTTGGTGCAGGGGGCCTCTCACAGACCCTGGATCCAGCAAATAAGCCTCAGACCATCATGCTTCCTCCTCCATCATGTTTATATGTGATGTCACACACTGAAGAACCATCCTGTCGCCTCTTTTCCACCTGTCAAAGCTGCATCTTAAAGTCTTCTCTTCACAGTAACTGAAACTGAGGCCGTGAAACTGCGACCTCGTTGACTTTCAGAAACTGGTCTCCTGGCTTTGGGTCTCTCAGACCTCTTCCTGTCAGAGTTCCCAGTCCCAGTTTCTGAGTGTCTCTGGATGCTGAAGGAAACTGGTCTCACTGACTCCACCTGGACCTCATGGGCTGATGCTGCGTCTGTTATGAATTCTCTTTTCCTGCTTATTTTTAGAGCGTTACGCGACTTTCTGTTGAACGCTGTTCAGTGATGCTCTGAGATCTAGATTATTTTTCTTTACTTTTTTTTCTCAGTCTTTTATTTTTTGGAACCGTTTCCAGCCATTCTCTGGACTTGAAATGTTTGAATTTCGATATAAACTGGTTAAACTGGTATGTATTTTTGCATAGACAGAGGAAATAGAAGTCTCTCATATTTGTTGCTGCATGATGAAACAGTTTCTTTGTTTCCCTCCACAGAGCTGAATATGGAGTACAATCCATCAGACCATCCGCGGGCCAGCACCATCTTCCTCAGCAAATCCCAGAACGACGGTGAGAAGCTCTGAGATGTTAAAACCACCTAAATAATAGATCCGTTTTTTTTTAATCTTCCTGTTTATGCAAACTGAATTCAAACCAGAGACACCTTTGAGTTCAGCTGCTCATCGGTCCTTAGTGACGTAAACAAAATAACGAATTTGATCATAAATTGGACTTTAGTTTAAAAATGAACATCATGCGGCGCTGAAAAAGATTAAAAGAACCAAAGATGGAGTATGATAGAGTGTGAGGGCAAAGTAAGATAATTTTACAAGGATGAATTCATAGATTTATGAGGGGAAAAAAGGCATAGAGTCACCAGAATAAAGTCATAAATTAACAAGAAAATAAGTCATAAATTTACAAGAATAAAGTCATTGATTTATGAAGAAAAATTATAAATTTACACAAAAATAAATCATAAATCTGCAAGAATGAATTCATAGGTTTATGAGGAAAAAAAAATCATGGATTTACGAGAATAAAGTCATAAATTAATAAGAAATTAAGTCATAAATTTAAAAGAATAAAGTTATAAATTAATGAGGACTGAGTCATAAAGTTATGAGGAAGAAAAGTCATAAATTAACAAGAAAATAAGTTGAAAATTCACAAGAATAAAGTCACTGATTTATGAAGAAAAATAATAAATTTTCACAAAAATAAAAATGAAGAATGAATTCATAGATTTATGAGAACTGAGTCATAAATTTATGCGGGAAGACCCAGTGATAGATTTACGAGAATAAAGTCAAAAATTTAGGAGAAAATAAATCATAAATATGCTAAATTTGTAAGGAAAAAGTCATTTATATAGGAGAAATCAAGTCATAAATATGCAATAATAAAATCCTAAATTAACCAGGATTAAGTCATAGATTTACGTGAATAAGGTCATAGATTTATGAGGAAAAGGTAATAAATTTACATAAAAACAAATCATAAATTCACGGGAATAAAGTCTTAAATTTATGAGAAAATAAATAATAAATATGTTAAATTTATAAGGAAAATAGTCATTAATATACGAGAAAGTAAGCCATAATTTTACAACTTTATCTTGTAAATTTACATTAAAAAAAAAAACAACAAAGAAACAAAGAAACGTGGCTCTGATCCTCCGACATAATTGAGACCTCAAAATCACAGATTTTACTTGAAGACATGATTCGCTGCCCCCTGCTGGCCACCACAATGACTTCAAGTTAAAGGCGCACGACTCCGTCTCCTGCTCTTATTTTCATATTTTGGAGAACATCATCGTTGAGGTTTGATATTCATAGAAGCTTTCACTGAGACATGCTGTGTTAAGGAGCTCCTTTTAGCTGATGCTAATTTATGCAGCTGCCCAGAGGCGCGAGATGAAGAGGAGCGTCCTGTGGGGAGGGGGTCTGTCATGTCTCAGAGGAAAACAACTGAATGAGCTCAACGTTTGTGTTAAGTGCATCCAAGTGGACAAAAACTGCAGAGAGACTCCGGGATTTCCACATCTAAAAATCTGCACACGTTTAGTCTGAAACATCCAGCACTGTTGCTTTAAATGTTTAAAACCTGTTTGAGAATCAGTGATTCTACTTGAAGTTCAGTAAGATTTTGGTTGATCTCTTTTCAGAGCTGTCCTACAGAAACGGTGAGTAGTCTCTGAGTGTGGCTCTGGCTCCCTCTAGTGGTGTAACGGCACATGTTCCTCTGTCTGTTGCAGCTTTCTCACTCCATGTTTCACTGTGAACTTCTCAACGTTAACTCCTCACTGTGCTTTGCTTCTTGTGATAACAGCCTGTGTGAGTGTTTGATATCTACGTGTGTGTGTGTGTGTGTGCGTCTTTGTGCTGCTGACATGTTCTCCTCTCCTTCTGTAGTTCGGGATAAACGGAAAAGCCTCTTCATCAATCACGTGAGTGTTGGTCTGTTTCTGTTTCTGATATGATTCTTCTGATTCAAAGAAGCCTTTAACTTGTGCGCGGTGCTCTCTTTGCACACACAGCATCAGCTCTGATTAAATAACACAAAGAGAAGCAGAAATGTAAATTGTAGGTCACGTCTCATCTCCCCCCACTGAGCACGGCGCCCTGGCATGTATTATGTGGGTCAGACAAAAACATGTTCACTCTGATAACACTCACTGTGTGTGTGTGTGTGTTTGTGTGCAGCATGGCACATCCAGGCGGAAATACAGCTCCTGCTCCACCATCTTCCTTGACGACAACACAGTCAGCCAGCCCAACCTCAAATACACCATCAAGTGGTCAGTACAGTGAACATCCATCACTGACACACTATCTATATTAATATTTATATTTATATATCATCATACCTCTTTTTATCTCCACTACAGTGTGGCTTTGGCAATCTACTACCATATAAAAAACAGGTGAGCATCAACAGACGTGTTTAAAGCTTAAAGTGGGAACATTATTTCCCATAATGCAACTCAAGGATGCAAGAACTGTGATTATAAAGTGATTTATACTCACAGTTACATGTTTATCAATGCAGTCATTAATAAGTCCCGACCGATATATCGGCCGGCTGATTTAATTGGCCGATTATCGCCCTTTTTAATGCTTTTCTGCACGTTTTTATACTTGAAAATTTCTCTATGTTGTAAAGTCAAACAGATACTAAAGGATAAAGTATTGTAATACAGTAAAATGTTCTTCCTGTAACTCATATCTTTGTTTTTATCAGAATTAAGGGACTGAAAAAGAAGTTATTTTATTCATTATCTATTTTTAAAATGAATCGGCCGATTTATCAGTCATCAATTTTTTTTTTCTGCCAAATATCCAATAAGATAAAATAAAATAGATGACAGAAAGTAAAATAAAATAAAATAAAATAAAATAAAGTTAAAAAAAAAAATATATATATATATATATATATAAAAAACAGAAAGTAAAATAAAATATAGTAAAATAAAGTTTAAAAAAAAACCATATATATATATATATATATATATATATATATATATATATATATATATATATATATATATATAGAACAGAAAGTAAAATAAAATAAATAAAATATATAAAATCAAGTAAAAAAATATATAAAAGAAAGTGAAATAGAATAAAATAAATAAATAAAAGAAAGTTAAATAGAATAAAATAAATAAAATAAAGTAAAAAATAAATAAATAAAAGAAAGTAAAAAAATTTAAAATGATATAACAGAAAGTAAAATAAAATAAATAAAAGAAAGTAAAATAAATAAATAAATAAAATATACAACAGAAAGTAAAATAAAAGAAAGTAAAAAAATAAATAAATAAAATAAAGTAAAAAAATAAATAAATAAAATAAATAAATAAATAAAAGAAATAAAAGAAAAGAAAAGAAATAACAGGAAGTAAAATCAAATCAAATCAAGTAAAATAAAACAAAATAATCCATATCGGTCGGGCCCTAGTCATTAATAACTAACTTGTAAAATCATGATTTATTAAATCCTGTAACTCTTGAACTAATTTAACCCACAATGCCGAGCGTTTACTCCAGGTATGAGTAGACTGTTTTCTTCTTCATGCTGCTTTGCTGGTGTTGTGTTTGTTTACTTTGCTCTGTTGGCCCAAATCTCTGGATTTCTCCCAGGATTTGCAGACAGGTGATTGGTCGAAATGCTTCCACACTACTCGGTCTGTCTAACCTCGCTGAGCTAATGTACAACCCCCTGGCAACAATTACAGAGTCACCAGTCTTGGAGGATGTTCATTTAGTTTTTTTAATCAAGTAGAAAAAAAAAAACAGATCACAGACGTGCCTCAAAACTGACGTCATTTAAAACGGCAACTTTCTGGCTTCAAGATATTCTCCATATTTAATTTTTTTAATTTATTTATTCTAAATAAAAGCATACATTTCAAACAGCTGTTTCTTTCTCTGTCAGGGACACCGATGGAGGAATGCTGTTAGATATATTCGATGAGAAGCTTCATCCTCTTTCAGTAAGACTCCAAACGTTTATTCCACCTTTTCTTACGTTGTTTTCTCTTCTTCTTTGCTTTGTCTAATTTTACTCAGAGAAACATTTCCTTGTTAGTGAGGATTCCGTTTTCACCTCACTTTTCCAATCTCTACCCAGAAATCAGAGGTTCCGCAGGACTACGACCAGCACGACCCGGAGCAGAAGCAGATCTATCGATTCGTCAGGACGTTGTTCAGCGCCGCTCAGCTCACCTCTGAGTGCGCCATCGTCACACTGGTGAGAGATTTTTACCTCCTTCACTGTATTTCCTGGGATCCTTCTTTCCTCACACGCTGTATCCCTGTGCTGTTGTGCAGGTCTACCTGGAGAGGCTCCTGACCTACGCAGAGATCGATATATGTCCCGGGAACTGGAAACGGATCGTTCTGGGTGCGATCCTGCTGGCCTCAAAGGTTTGGGACGATCAGGCCGTCTGGAACGTCGACTACTGCCAGATCCTGAAGGATATCACCGTGGAGGACATGTGAGTTTATTCCCATGAGGATGCGGAACTGAATTCAGTTTTGGACTTAGCTCAGAGGAATCCTCAGAGGAAATATGGAGCAGTGTGAACACGTCAGACTTCATGATTTCATCTCTTCTCCCTCTTCTACAGGAACGAGCTGGAGCGACAGTTTCTGGAGCTGCTGCAGTTCAACATCAACGTGCCGTCCAGCGTCTACGCCAAGTATTACTTCGACCTGCGATCGCTTTCAGAGTCCAACAACCTCAGCTTCCCCCTGGAGCCGCTGAGCAGAGAGAAGGCCCAGAAACTAGAGGTGGTTCGAGTCACATTTTCCACAGACTTTTCATTCTGTTCCTCACAGAGTCAGATTTCTGACTTCAGCTCTGCAACGACAGCATCGCCAAAGAAACTATAGAGTTAATTTTATTAATTGTTAAGCTACAGTCACAGTCTAACGCAGAAATCAAATACTTTGAATAATCTGGCAGGTCTTTGCTCACTGGGGAACTTTTTCTGTATATTCCACATGTGCAACCATAAAGTTAAAAGAATATATCTACTTTGGATAAACAGGATTTTTTAATTTTTGCTGTGCATGAATGGAAAAGGATCAGAGCCACTGACGGAGACAGTTTAGAGGTCAGGATAATAAAAACAAAAATTGACATTTATCTCTCAAAGTTCTTGAATTAAAGTCTCAAGAAACTCAACAAAATCAGATTCTAAATTTAAAAAAGAAATTCTGAGATAAAGAAATATCAGAAATATTTTTCTGTCTCTTAAAATAATGAGTAGAAGATCATCATTCTAAGATTAAAGCAGAATCCTGAGATAAATGCAAGAGTTCTTACTTAATGAGAATTCGGGGGGGGGGGGGGGGGGTCGTCGGCGACTTATTTAATAATCGACGTCGTCGTTTTAATACTTTTTTAAACTTTATTTTTCCCTCAAAACTGCCGCTGTACTTTCACCTGTCTCGTCTGCCGTTCTGTCCTTGACGCACACGCGCAGAAGTGGTAACCAGGGTAACCCGCGATGTCACCGGAAAAGTTATGCCCAACAGTATCATGGCTAGCCGGCAACAGAGCTCGAAAGTTTGGGAGGATTTTTCCAAAATAAAGGAGAAAAGTGTGCAATGCAAAATCTGCAAAGCAGAAATGTCCTTCCATCACAGCACGACGGCGATGCACGAGCATCTGAAAAGACAGCACGCCGTGGCTGATTTATTTTCTGACGAAGAATGACAATCTCGGTAAGCTAATTGGCTAGTTAGCTGCTAACATTAACGTCAACAGGGAGCTACCTACTTAATAGCGATGTCATGTTTGAATAGAAAATTGGTACATTAAAAAAAATGTCAGAAATGCTGCTACAAGCTGCAAAGTTCATTAAAAGCTGAATGAACTATGATATTAACTGTCTTCATTTTTAGTTAGTACATACCTTAAACACTTGAAGCTGGAAGCTAACGATGTTAGCTGTATGCTGGTGCAATAAGCTGCAATTTATGTATGATCCGAATAGTCGATTATCAAAATAATCGTATGTGGCAGCCCTACTTTGATCTCAGAATTTTTCTCATTGAATTCTGAGAAAAAGAGAAAAAAATTTTAAGATTAAAGTAGAATTCTGAGAGAATAGATAAAATAATTTTAACTTCTTTCAGGAATTCAACACTCTTCTTCTAATTCTTAGATTTTAGTAGAATTCTGAGATGAACGTAGGATTTTTTTTTTATTAATTCTCAGAATTTGGGTTAAAAAAGGCAAAATTCTTTCTTTGATCTCAGAATTTATTATTTTCCACCACAGAATTCTAAAAAAGGGGAAAAAGAAAAGAAAGAACCAAGTCCCAACCTTTTTTTTCAGTGACCATATCTTCTTCTTTATTTATGAGCTAATTATCAAAACTAAAATGTTTATTTATTAATATGAGCTTAATTTAAAAAGCAAGTCTTTAAGAACAGTTTCCTTTTTACGGTAGAAGCCTGAAAGAAGGTGAAATGGGGTCTGAAAGGAAAAGTAACATATATCGATTTTTAGACTGATTGGAACTTTTTAGTTTAAAAAGAAAATAAAGACGTTCAGCTTGTTTCTTTTAGAAATGCTTCTGAGTTTTCTGTCTCTATTCATGTGTCACAGTTGAGGTTCATTGCTGTTTTCATGAGTTCTTTCTGTGATTGTGCCTCTGAAATCAAACCCTCTCCACGTCCTCTCTTCAGGCTATTTCCAGGCTGTGCGACGACAAGTACAAGGACGTACGGAGAGCTGCGAGGAAGCGCTCCGCCAGCACAGACAATCTTTGTGGGATCAGATGGGTTCCTGCAATCCTCTCCTAACCTATCGCCTTAGAGAAACCAACACGTGGATGAGAGGACTCTTAAAGTACACGCGGACCAGTGTGGTTCAAAAACTCGAGGCTGGATCCTCTGATGATCCAACGAGCTGAAACTGAAACCAAAACTGACGTCTGGGCATGATTTCCTGCTGAACCTGACGCCTTCATAGTGCCTCGAATCTTTTACTAACACGATGAAGAGAGGAGTTCCATGTGGGTTTATCATCCAGGGAGGAGAATCGAGCTGTGGACCAATGAAGACATCCCAGGACATGGATTTTTGAGCTTCTCTTTCTGTATCAGCTTTTCTGGTTTCATCTGGACTCGATCTGATAACCTGCCTTTTAGACGGCTTTGCAACTTCACAGTGAAGCTTCTTATTTATTTCACTTCTTTATGTGAAGAGCTGCAGCGGCCTTAACTCTTAGTAAACAGTAGCATAGCGCTCGAGTTTCTCCCAGGTATTTATTTCCTTTGACAGCTCTTGGAGTAATAAAAGTATTGACAAGTTTCCTCCTCTTGGAAGTCTTCATCTTAAAGGTTTACAGTATTTCTCACAAACCTTTCGATACTCAGGAAGTCTGTTTCATCCTTTTATTTTCTGTTATGCTCTTCATTTGAATAAACTGATGGTTCGAAGATGGTTTCTAACAAGTGACTCAAAATCTGTAGAAATGTAAAAAAAAAAAAAAAAAAAAAAAAACTACGCCTCTCTGCTGACATCTAGTGGATAAATGAGAACTGCAGCATCTCAAAGGCATCACTTTTTGGCCACTCATCATTACAAATATATATATTTATTAAAAATTATCAGCAGCAACATCTTCTTTCTAGAATGACAAGATGTTTTTTTTTTTTCCTGCCACGGTGTGCACAGGGAACATTTCAGCTTAATGAATCAAATACTTTTATAAACATGTTACAAAAACTCAAACAGAGGAAAACATGAAGCTAGTGAAGTATATATATTTTGATGTTTTATTCACAATTTAAAAACAAAAAGTTTTTTTTTTTGCTGTTAACCATTTCATTCAAATCATTCTATTGTGTCGGTTGTTCCTGAGCAATACCAGAGACGCATTATGATTTTTTTTTTTTTTTCAGTCTGGCCACGCGATCGAGACTAATACTCGCATAGAACGTGAGATTCTGTTTCATAAATAGTGTAATTTTATTTGAATAATCGTGTTATTATTTATTTTTTGACTTTTTTTCTGTGAAGATCCCTGAGAGGGTTATTAATATTTGGTTATGTGTGGCTTTTTGGAAAACAATATATGTTTACGTTCAGGCACCCCTGTGATCGTCACACTTTTTCTGTTTCAAACTGACCCCCGGCCCCTCATCAGAGAAGGGAACAGTTATGTGGCCCTCACAGGAAAAAGTTTGGGGACCCCTGATTTATACACAAACTGCATTCAGTCAGGACCACTCTTGTCAAAATGAGTCAATAATATGAACGCAATCAGTTATGTTTGGATCTGTTCTGGGAGCTCCCTGCCCTTCCATATGCCCACGTGGAATGCCAAATCCCGAGGTGGGTAGAGCGCACCACCCCTCTCCTTTGTGTGAATACATGAAGAAGCCGAGGCAGGGAGAGCAGCAGCAAAGGCCACCAGAGTGAGAATCAGTGAGAGTGCGTATGACAGCGGTCGAATCAGACGCAGCATGAAAGGAGGAGCTGGGGTGGAGGAAGCAGTTTGCAGGCAGGCGAGGCTTGACTGTGTGGCCTGCCTGAAGTTACGCTTGGCTCAACTTTGAGTGAAATCACAAACTTTAAAAAACAAGATCCAGAGTGGAATTTCTCAAAAACACAACCTCTTCCGCCGTTGTGTTAAAGGGTGATTCCACAGCTTCAGTAGCACTTGTTCATTACCTCATCCTCCAAATAAGAGGATTATTAAAACCATCGTGGACTAGACTCAAATAAATGAAACACTGTAAACCAGTCCAGTGTAAGCTTATTAAGTCAGGTGAAACAATAGTTTTAGGGTCAACTAAGTTGAGCTTGAAATTATTGCTTTCAACTAGCTGAATGCATTTACATAGAGTCTTTAGACCAATTCAATTAAAGTCTATGTTTCACTTTTTTGAGTGTATCGAGCTGTGTTGACTCAACTGATAAATTCACGTGTCTTTCTTCTTCATCTTGTTTTTTTTAAATACGCATTTAGCAAAGTTTTCTTGTTTGTATGAGCTCACAGCTCTAAAGCTCGAAAGAAGAGCTTTACGTTTCGGCTTTTTACACTAGAAAACAATAAAACACTGACTTTCGTTAAATTTACTGTCAACCAGTTCCACGTAAACTTGTTTGGTTAGTTAAAAGCAAACATTTCAAGTTCAACTCAGTTCACTCTAAAACTATTGCTTTCAACTAACCTAATCCATTTACAAAGAAAATTTAATTAAAGTCAATGTTTCATTTTTTTGAGTGTAGGCAGTGTTACGTTAAAAAGATACTCTGCCAACTAGGCCTGCATTATCCAGTGTTTCAAATGGGAGGCAATCTCTGGCCTGAAGTATGAAGCCTACACTCAAAAAAAATGTATTATGATAGTAAAAAAACAATAGTTTTAGGGCCAATAAGTTGAACTTGAAGATTTGGCTTTCAACTTACCTTATATGTTTACATAGAACCGGTGGACAATAAATTTAATTAAAGTCAATGTTTCATTTTTTTGAGTGTAGGCAGTGTTACGTTAAAAAGATACTCTGCCAACTAGGCCTGCATTATCCAGTGTTTCAAACAGGAGGCAATCTCTGGCCTGAGGTATGAAACCTACACTAAAAAAAATGTATTATGATAGTAAAAAAACAATAGTTTTAGGGTCAACTAAGTTGAACTTGAAGATATGGCTTCCAACTTACCTTATATGTTTACATGGAACCAGTTGACAGTAAATTTAGTTGACGTCCATGTTTCATTTTTTTGAGTGTATGGGAACTGTAGTTCTGCAGAAGCATCAGAAACCACATCCACACCCATTTAAGAAGAGCCCATCTTTACAGCAAAAATAAACAGCCAGATTTAAAAAAGTTTTTGATCTTGGTACCTCATTTCCCTCACAACACAAACTCCATATTTTCAGAGTTCACTTTTCAATATGAAGCTGTTCTATCAAGATAAACCCTGACTGCTGAGCCAAGTCTGTAAAAGTGTTTGTAGATTTCATTTCACTTCAGTAACTCCTCACAAACAGTAATCAGGTTTTCATGTTTGGGTTTTTTTTTTTTCTTGAAAACTAAAACACTGAAATGTTTTGATCTTAGTACGCTGTATGGAGAGTTTGTAAGACTGTGACGAGCTCGTTGTGGATTATTTATGGATGTGTTTTTAATAAAAGAAATGTTCTCAGATGAAATTATGTGCGTTTGAAAATTATAGTGATAACTTAAACTGAAAAAACCTGAGAGGGAAGTGAGAGGTAAGATCTGCTGATACATTTTTAATCTGAGCTCCTGCTTTTGTGATTTAAAGGAGGATGATTCAGGAAGTGTTTAGTGTCATCTAGTGGGCAGAAGCTACGGTGGCCTTTGAGGACAAGACGCTTCTGATGAATTTAATAATTCATTCCTTTATTTGTCAGGTTTATACCATCAAAAATATTTTGTTATCTTGTTTGCCCGCTCTGTGCTACTGTAGAAACATGGCAGCCTTCATTTGGGAGGACCTGTAAATGCCTAAAAACGTCACTGAATATTTGTTTTATTATAATAATAGTGTGGTTTCTTCTGTCATCTTCATCCGTGATCTTTATCTGCTCTAAATCAATGGAAATGTGTAAAATAATGTTTACCAAAGAAGAAATATTTTGTTAAATCATTTTCTTTTGCTTCTTTTTCTTATCTTTGTGTGAAATAAGGTGACAAAATGTTTGTTTTGAAGATTCTGCTTGACTCCAAAAAAGTAAAAAAAAAATAAAAAAAAAGAAGAAAAACAAAACAAAACAAATCAAACAAAAACAACAAAAATAAAATAACATAGAATAACATAAAATAAAAAATTAATTAATTAAAAAATGTGACTTTTGGAACAAAAACCTGGCAAAGTTTTTTTTTTTTTTTCTGTGACTTCCAAACTTTTGTTCCCTTCGTTTTTCAAACAACAATTCAATCAATCAGTCAACTTTTGCTTATGGAGTATCTTTAAAATCAAACACAGTTCAAAGTATGTTTACTGTGATTGGGAAAAAAAATCAAAAAGGTAAACTCAGAATCAGAAATACTTTATTAATCTCCGGGGTGAAATTTGTTGCTACCAGTTGCTCTTCACAGAGTACTGCAGAGGGAAATAAAAACAGAAATACATTAGAATAGGATTATAAAGTGAAATATGAATTAAAATAAGAAAGCAATGAAATAAAATGTGATTAAAAAAAGCAACAAAGTTCGCCATAAAATAAGCAATAAGCACAAAAAAATAGGATACTAGTTGAGCCAGTGGCGGCTCTAGAACATTTATCATGGGGGGGCAAAGGGGTGGCAGAAGGTCTAGACAGGGTGGCATGGGACGACGTCAGTGCAGTATGCGGAAATTCTAATATATATGGAAATTGAGTCAACAAAAGGTCCACAAAAAACTTTAAAAAACAAAAACATTAAAAAACATTTTAATGACTGATCATTATGCTCTCTTGACCCAGTTGACAGTCGTGGTGCATTCTGTTTTAAATGTGTAGTATTATAAGATAAGATAAACTTCTATTGATCCACAGCACAGGGGAGATAACAGGGTTAAAAAAGGCGTTTCACTGCCTGATTACTGACACTGATCTCCAGGATGGCAGGCCATGATCTGCTCACTGTACTCACCTGATGTTTACCTGCCCATCATTTCTACATCACTGAAAGCTCCTTAAACCGCCTCCTTCAGGACTGATGTGCCGCAAATTTATATATTTTCCAGACAATAGATATTAATCAACAGATATATTTTAGAATACGAATGCTTCATAAAATGCTCTTGTTTTTACAGATCATCTTACCAAAAGCGGATAACGCTCCAACAATTCAGACATAGAAAGAGACAGTTTTAGCAAGCGATTAACTGACGTACTGGACGATCGCCTTTGGCGGTTGGTTGCGGATTGATTATGAATTTGACTTAACTTGAATGTCAAAATAGGTACAAAAATTTCACATGTGGAAACTTCATTCACGGATAGCCAGCTCAACCTCTCCACTCTGCCGCCCGCGTCCTCTCGTTCAAATCCACACTGTAGCGCTAAGCAGGACGTTCGTCACATAGACTTGCCGTATACGCAGGGGCGCAGCTATGTTTTTAATGGGCCAAAGTCCAAAGATTATCTTTATACTTAAAAATATATTAATAAAAATTCATCCCTTTCTTCAATGCTTAGGGGGCTTTTGAGCACAGTAGTGATTTGTTTTTAGTATGTTCTTAGGAACATTTAAATTGGAAGGGGGGGGGCAAGACTCTTCAGTGGGGGGGCAACTGCCCCCCTGTAGATCCGCCCCTGATTAGAGCAATATCTACATAATGAATGTGAAAAGATGAGATGTGTTAAAAAATTTTCCACTATTGAGTTGTGATAAACAGATTTTGTACGCTATGAGCAGTTTGCAGACAGATTACACAGCCTGGAGTTAAAATAAAATATGTTTCAGTTAAATAAATATGTCAGGGTTAATAATCCAGAGTCCGAGTGATTTTAAAGGGAGTAGTGAGGAGTTATGAAGCCAGTAAAATTAAGTAATTTCTAAGGATGTAAAAAGATTTTAGAGAAAAGATGTATGGACACATTATATAAAAAAAGTTAAAAATAATGACAAAGGTAAGGATAAAACTTCAAGTTAAATAAAAGTAATAAAAAAATAGCTGATTTCCTAAAAAAATGATAAAAAGTTAAAGAATAAAACTTTGAAGATTAAAGTTAAAAAAATCAGTGAAGTATGTTCAAAATTTAGAAAAACTCAAAAAGTTATACTTCACATAACTTTTTTTTGGTCTTTCCTTTAAGGTTTAAGATTCCTTTATTTGTATTTAAAAAAAAAAACAAAAACAAAAAAAAACAAGTGTTACACAATCAGTAAAAATTTAAAAAAGAAGCTAATAAACACGAACAGTAACAAATTGGCTAACGTAAGATCTGAGAATGATAAAAGTAACTTAAACCTGGAAGAAAAAGTGCTTTACTAACTTTTCTTCTTGTCATAAACAAGAAAAGAAAAAGTTCTGGATTAGATTAAACTTTCTCTCTACTTGCCCTCCAAGGCTTCCGTACTCCAAACAAAGCCGTCTCTGTATAAGAGTAAATTAAAGTCATAACAAGTGAATAAATGTATTAATCTGAATTACAGATTGAACCATTTGCCTTCCTTACGTTTGAGCTCGTCTATTACGAGCCTGCCTGCGATGACTGACAGCTTCCAGTGAGGCTGACTTGGTACCTCGACATCCCAACAATGCTTTGATGGCATCTGGGTAAGAATAGCTTTCCTGACAGGTTCTGGCTGAAGAGTGAGAGGCGTAAGGAAACACTGGAGGTGACCGTGCTTAGGAGCACGCTGTGAGGGTCAGAGCGGAGAACAGTTGGTGGACGCAGCAGCTCGAGAAGTTCTCGGATAAAGAAGTTTGTCCTCCGAGTTTTGGAAAATGAGGATGATGGGAGCAGCAGATCTACTCTTCATTACCGTCAGTCAAAATGTCTCATTTATTGGTGAGTTTTTCTTTTGTAGTCAAAAATATGTTCACTTAAAAATGTTTTTTTTTTACTTCATATTAAGGGTATAAAGTCTGTTTTTTTGTAGTGACGACTGGAGGAACTTTTGATGGTTTTGTTTCTCTTTCCTCCGTGTATCTGGTTGTTTTTATACTTTTTGACTGAGCAGCTGTTAAAAAACAAACAAGTTCACACCTTAATAATCGTAAAATATAAACAAATCTAATAAAGTTGTGTTTTTTTTAATAAATTTAACATTTCTTTTTAACTCTAATAAAAATCGTACATCTGAATTTTATTTCACCTTCTAAAGTTGACATTTTGGAATCTTGTGTCAAATTGTGCACCTCGTTCCCAGCATGCATTGCCTTGACTTACACCTTCTTGATGTTCAGCCATTCAGCCATCTTTTTTTTTCACCCCACAGGTAAAATCTGGTGGATGCTCATGCTGGTTTTACGCCTCCTCGTCCTCCTCTTGGCCGGCTTCACCCTCTTCGGCGACGAGCAGGAGCGATTCATCTGCAACACCATCCAGCCGGGCTGCTCCAACGTGTGTTTCAACGTGTTCGCTCCCGTATCCGTCTACCGTCTCTGGCTCTTCCACCTCATCCTTCTCTGTCTGCCACACGCGCTGTTCGCAACCTACGTCATGCATAAAGTTGTATCAGCTTCCAGTTTTGGAGGTTTGTACTCCGAGAGGAGCCGAGGCGGATCACCTTTTGAGAACTCGAGCTTCTCCAGAGAGCTGTCCCTGCATAAAGCTCCTCTTCATGAAGTCCAGCGTGAATGGGGAGCGCCGAGGTTTTACTGCTCGTACATCCTCGTCGTACTTGTACGGATGCTCCTCGAAGTGGTTCTTGGTGCGGGTCAGTTTTTCCTCTTTGGTTTGTCCATCCCGAAGAGTTTCCTCTGTTACGAAGCTCCCTGCACGTCCGGGGTCGAATGCTACATCTCCAAACCGACCGAGAAGACCCTGATGTTGAACTTCATGCTCGGTGTTGCCGCGCTTTCAGTTCTCCTGAGTTTCTTCGACTTGCTGAGCTCCATGAAGGCGATGGTGAGATGGAGGAGGAAGAGGGAGATGCTTTTAGAGGAGATGAGTAAAGGGGAGCAGAGCAGTGTGTTCACCACCACCACCACGACTGAGGACTCAGACGTTCTTCTGACGAGAAGAGTCAGCCTGAGTGGAAGCTCAAAGAATGCAGGGAAAGACGAGAAACATGCTCCCACTGTTGTGCCAAACGGCGAAACATCGAGTAGAACGGCTGAATTTCACCACGACAAGAGGACAGAAAGCAAAGACACTAAAACAGACGCGTCTCTGTCCCCGACTCCCATGAGCACTCCTGTGCCATCTCATTTCATCCACCACAGCCACCTGAGACCTCCCATGTCCCCTCGCCCTGACAGGATACCTCCACTGAACCCCAGGGTGCCAACACCCATGGGTGTCAAAAAGCTGGGACAGCAGACTCCAGCTGCAGCAAACTCTGCCCAACAGTCTGACGGCAGTGACTCTCAGGACAAGAGGGCGTGGGTGTAACTTATTAAAGAGAATTATCTCACTTCTGACTCCACCCAGGTCCGGAAGTTCTGCTCCAGATTTTAATTCCAGCTGCTTTTTCTCAGTTTCACCTGTTTCAGAGACAAACAGTGAAAACCATGAAGTTAGCAGCAACCTGGAGCCAATTTCAACACATCAGGCAGCATTTATCTGCCTGTTTCTTCAGACGCCGGTGGGTGTTGATTTCCGCCGGCGGTTATCGACTTCTAGTTGCCGGCAAGCTAGCCTAAAACAACTCGCATCGCAAAAATCTGTTATTGGAGCGAGTATGACAGCTAGGCTAACATCATCAGCTTTGTGGTTTCCATGGTGACATACACAGAACGTTCAACCCGTAGACTGTATAATTAATGGACGTAGCCTCCGTGACATCACCCGTCTGTTTCTGAAATGGATTTTTGAAGCAAAGCGGCCGGCGCGGCCATATTGGAAATGAGACGAGCTGTGAGTCTCCACGGTAACAGCTGTAGGGCGACTGGCAGTCACGTGAGCTGAGCTGTGCCTCTGATTGGACGAACTGGCGATCTTAATATTGTTTTAATTGCCGAGTTAGAAAAAAATTCACCCCGTGCCGTTAGCGAAATTAGCGATTCAGACAGGAGACATTTTTTGTACCAGGCTGTAGACATGTTTATTTATTTCTGGAGCCAGCCTCAAGCAGCCACTCGACGAACTGCAGATTTTAGCACTTCAGCATCGTCTCATATTTTCAGACCAGAGGTTGCCGCTTGGGTTCAAACTGGACAAGCAAAACCGACAATTGCGATGAACCATGAGTAGTCAGGAAAAAGGTGGATTGCTAGCTAAAGCTACTGCTCTGGCCGTCAAGTTCATGTGAAGTGACACACAGTACGGATACCGATGTGGTCCACTTACACTGCAAAAAACTGAAATCTTATGAAGTGTTTTTATCTTATTTTGAGTAAAAATGTCTTTTTTGACTTAATATGAGCCTAACTCACCAGACCAGTCCAGAAACATGTCTCATTTAAAGATATTTAAAGATAAAAATCAGCTCTGAATTGTTTGTAACAAGTAAAAAAATCTGCCAGTGGAGTAAGTGAAAGTTTTTGTATTTAGACATTATTCTAAACTTGACAAGTTATTTTTTCTGACCCCACTGGCAGATTTTTTTTACTTGTAGGTAATTCCGACCTTATTTTTGTCTTTTAATATCTTGAAATAAGACACATTCCTGGACTTGTCTGTTGAATGTGGCTCATATCACCTGTAATGAGGCAATTCTTACTTTAAATAAGACAAAAACACACGTGCTTAGATGTCAGTTTTTGCAGTGTAGGATGGGGATTTGGAACAATAGAAGGTTCTGATTTTGAAGCTCTCAGACCAGGGACATGAAAACTTTAAGTCTGAGTGTAAACGAGTAGAAAAATAAATTTAAAAATTAAAGAAGAAGAAAAAAAAGATTAGTCTGATGAGGTCATAAATATCCGGGTTACGTCAGGTCACTCTCTCACTCCACGGGCAGAACGTCACATGTGAAGCAGCAGCTTGGTTGGTTGTTTGTTTGTTTGGCTGATTTGTTCAGCGTTTTACAAAGTTGTAAAATCCTCTGCAGTCAGCGGTGAGTTGTGTCTGTGTTCTACCACCTCTGAACAGCTCCTGCTAGCATGCAGGTTGTGTTAAGTCTGTTGAATTAGTTGAATTAGCCGGCGCTAGCTCCACAGTTAGCCGCGATTCAAAACCCCCATAGGGAAACTGCCGATTTGAAGCGAGAGGCTTCAGTGTACTTTTGATTGCTTTAAATGTGTGTAAAAGGTATTAAAACCTCAGCAGGGCTTCTACTATTCACCCCGAATGTATTTAACTTTGATGCTTTTGTTTGTGAAGCATTACTCACATTGTTTACTGTGTGTATTTATGAGAAAAAGGTGGTTTTCATATGTCCTAAAATTCTGACCTTTCATAAAGAGATTCCATTAGATTAGTGTTGTACCACAGAGAACTTTGAACGTAGATATTTGAAATGTGCATGCAGACACGAATGTATATTTGGAATTTATATAATATGTATGCTCAATTAAAAAAAAGATATTTGTGAAAAAAAATGACAATAAAAATTAATTACATATTTTCACTGTATTTTTCTCCCATACAATATAATACTTCTAAAATAGTAATAGTATAATATTATTGATAAAAATATTAAAAAGATAAACAAAAATGTGAAAAAAAGAAGATTCATATTAGGTCTAAAAAATAAAATACATGCCCTCATTTTGCAGAAGAAAATTTGGGATTAAACGGGTTAAAGATGTAAATTTACATCTTTGTTCTCATAACATTACGATTTTATTCCCAAAAAGAAATGTCACAAGAATAAAGCTAAGAGATTAACATCCTAATTTTAAGATGATGAATGTCCCAAGAATAAATCCACACCATTCACTTTGATGTTCTCCTATCTGATATGTAAGAATTTATATAGATTATCTTAAGACTTCTTTCTCATAACATCATGAGTTTTATTACAAAATCTTTTGACTGACTTTTTCTGAGGGCGTTCTCCTTCGTTGTGATTTTTTTCTTAGCACATTAAAAAGTTTCCATGCTTGACTTTCGTCAAACTGTTTTACGTCACTATGTGCTAAAAAAGAAGGAAACGGATGTTAAAACAGAAGCTGAAGGCTACTTTGAAATGAATGCTAAACAGGATTATCTTGTGACTGTGAGACGCTGACTGGATCGTTGTTTGTTGAACTGAGTTAAAAAGTAAAAAGAAGAAATTTCTCTGTATTTCGACTGTTTTGTTGCTCCCAGCAGTGGATGAATCAGCTTTGATATTTGATTGTACGGGAATATTTTGTGTAATTGGTCCTTTTTCTTAATGCATGTAAAAGTGAATGCTGTTTTTATCTAATAATAAAATATGTATCTTAAGCCCTTTCTGTGTCATGAAACCATGTCACTCACCACGGCACAGGCCGACCTTGTTGAAGCAGTACTCAAAGTGCTCAGCTGTCGTCAAGATGACTGAGGGCCTTCAACCACAACAGACACACTGACCTGACCTCTGACCCCTCACATGACCACACAACAACCCAGCCATGACCCGACCAGAGCTAACAACGCTCACATAACACGAGACCTTCAATGTTATCGCCACTATTGTTTGATATTCACAACTTGCACAACACTTAAAATCTCAGGTTGATTAGACACACGGTTAGGATCAATCAAACTGAGTGATTCTAATTCAGAGATACGTTTGAGTCCAGGTTTCAGTGGCAGATATTTCTCCCCAAACACAGGAGAGAAGAGTTTTCAATCCCTTCATATTTCAAACATTATAAAGTGACCTCAGTTTGTATTCGACTCTCCTTCAGGCAGAAACAATGAGACTACGCGCAGCAACACAACCCATCGACTGCATGTTTCCTCCACTGTGGCCCTGACCCCAACACATGCCTCAGACTCTCCTCATTCTTCTTCTGCTGTGGTATTTGGGGCAGTTCAGACGTGCAGAAACATTAGCAGGGTGGCCCGTGCGTCGGTCAGGTGCTCAGCTAGAGAAAGGATCCTTACTGTCACTGGAGGAGGTCAAAGGTCGGACAAGCAAACCTAGTGACCCTTTACATGCGTCAACCCAAATCCACACAAAACCATCGTCCCTATTGTGGCTGACCTTCCTGCGACTTGTCAACATTACACACACACACATACACACAATACGCACAGAAACAATTCACTCAGTTATGTGTCCTTGGCGCAGTCCCAGCCACCATGTCTGTCTTCACACGTGGCACAGACATGACTTCAACATGTTAAAGACAAATATAAAATAAGATCAACTGGAAAACATTTCTTACTTCAACCCTGAATTCAAAGGACAGAGGCGGCATTTCCAGTCACACAGCTTCAAACTTAAAGAGGGGGTATTGTGCTTTTTTCTTAAGGCTTCATTCTGTCCCTCTGGTACCCTCATACTAGCTTTACATGATTTACAGCTCTGAAAACTCTTTATTTTTCTCACACCAGTGTTTTAGAAAACCCTTGTTTCAGCCTCTGTCTGAGACGTTTCTTTCAGCTGCTCTCTCTTTAAGGCTCCAAGCTCCTCAAACCCTCTTCTCTCTGGTTGGTTGCTTTAAAAATGTCTTATTAGACTAAATATGAGATGAGCCACATTTACCTTAAAATTCCATGAAACGTTTTATTATTCAAGATATACAAGCAAAAATTTACCCCTGAATTGCTCGTAATGATAATAATAAAAATTGACTTGATATGTTGTGTTGATATGTTGATATGAGTCGCTGCAATCCACTTCAATCAGACAGTCCTTACAGACCCTTTAACTGTTAATTTAAAATTAATTTTACTTTTTCCTTTTGCAGGTTTATTTAACACTAATTTCAAGCATATATATATATATATATATATATATATATATATATATATATATATATATATATATATATATATATGTATATGTATATGTATATATATATATATATATATATATATATATATATATATATAATCATAGTTATAATAAAAAAAATGTTGGATTTTTATATGAATGTGGTTCAAATTAAGTTTGATAAGACACTTTAATGAGAAATAAGACAAGAAAAAAAAAACAGAAAAAACAGCTTCTTCTTCTTTTTTGAGTTTTTGCAGTGAAGGGGCTCCTTATGTGATGACATCATCATTTCAGTAAGTCTCCTGGAGATCTCCTGCTATTTTTAGAACAGTTTACAGACAGATTCAGAGATTTCTAAAACATATGAATGTATAGAGGTTTGAATTTCTGTCAGTAGCCAGCACTGTTACTTTATATACAAGTTTAAAATATGGAACAGCACAATATCCACCCTGTAAGTCTGTGTCCAGAGTTCAAACTTGAAGAAATGACAGGAGAAAATGTTTGACATTAAAAAGTTTGAAATTTCCCTCCTGTTTTTTTTTTTTTTTTTTTTTTTTTTTTAAATAATAATCTTTGTTTTTGTTTTGTTTTTAATAAAAAGGAGGTTTTCAGTGTTATTTTCTTCAAAAGTGCCTTAGTTAAAACTGGATGGCTCACACATTTTAGACCATGATATAAAATAAAACACACAAAGTGACAGTTTATATATAAAATAGCATTATTTTTATGGTTTACTCTGACTTTTTAAAGGGTGTCTTTCAAAAAAAAAAAAAAAGAAAGCTTAAAAATGACCACATGATTATAACTGTCTTCATTTAGTATGACTGTCACCGCCATCTTGTGGTCACTAGTGTCATTGCACTTGTCTATTGGAAACATTTCTATCTTAAATATGATCTGGGTAACAGGAATGTTCACAGCCTTAAAATACGGACAGTTTCATCTCAGGCAACATTCAGTTTATTTCATTTTGTCTTTGTTAAGTATTGAAAATAAAATAAAATAAAATGAAATGAAACAAAGTAAAATATATATATAAAAAAATAGAATAAAATAATATAGAATAAAATAAAATAAAATAAAAAATAAAATAAATATAAAATAATATAAAATAAGATAAAAATAAAACAAAACAAAATAAATTAAATTAAAATAAAAAAAATACAATTTAGAATAAAATTATATAGAATAAAATAAAAAAATTATATAAAATAAAAAATATAGAATAAAATGAAATAAAATAAAACAAAATAAAATATAAAATATAAAATAAAAAATAAAATAAAATATAAAATATAAAATATAAAATATAAAATAAAATAAAATAAAACAAAATAAAGCAAAATAAAAAATAAATAAAGCAAAATAAAATAAAATAAAAATATAAATTATAAAATGAAAAATAAAAAATAAAATAAAATAAATTAATTAAAATGAAATGAAATGAAATGAAATAAAATAAAATAATGAAAATGGAAACTTAAACCCTTGGCTAAAAAATATAAACATTCCTGGAGACTTAAATGTCTTTTTACAACCTAAGAAAAGATACGTCGTATTTTATGTGCTAGAATAACCTGTTTACCCCAAACACTGATTACTTCTATTTGTATAATTAAGTTTTTATTAAATAAATACACCCACTTTCTATTTGAATATATAGTTTAAAAGTCTTTAATGTTTCTGTCAAAGCACTGAGATCCATCTGAACACATCCAGTCCGAAGACACAGAGAGTTTGAAGTTTGCCGGGAAAGAAAAATCTTCATCAGTTAGATATCTTGTTCAGAGGTTTTTTTTTTTTTTTTAAAGATCTTGTTGGTGAACATTTTGAAGAAATCGATAAAGCGCAGAACTCTGGGAGATGGTGTCTTCTGTCTCCATCGATCCCCTCCTCACCTCGAGTTCTCCCATCCGCCTCTGTTACAATAACACACCTAGGTCTCAGGGGTGACAGACGGAGGAGATTGAGAAGTCGGAGGAAAAACTCAACATTGGCCACAGCAGCACATCAGAGGAGGTGTCAGAGGCGTCAGAAATATTGATTACCCAGCATCCTCTTCACCTCTGAGGCTGTATTTTAGATGCTTCGGATATTTGGGGAGGTGGGAGACGTGTCTGATGGGTACGGCTTGGAAAACAAAATCTCATCCGTCTGCGTTTGATGCTGAGGATGGAGAAGAGGGAGAGAGAGTTGGATATATTCGGGGTTATTCTGGATGTGACGTCTTTACGACAAAGATATTTGACAATAAATATTCAAAGATGTTTGCAAACAGTCCATCTGCAGCCTGTTTCTTGAAGACACGTTTTGCCTCTTTTTGGAGAAATGCAGCTGTTGATCCCAGCATGTTTTGGGACAGAAAGCAGCGAGGTCATCCGTCCATCACATGGCGTGTCAATTCGGCCTGGTGGATGAAATGTTTGTTTAATAAACTGCACTGTAAATCAGCCATGACATGACAATAGCTGTTACTGAAAGCAGCGCGTTTCCCTCCCAGCTTTGTTTACACTCCGAAACAACCGTCTCCCTCTGCTGTGTGACCTTTAACGGCCCACTTTGACCCACCCAGACATCTTTACGTGATTTATTCTGAGGTAACCAGACTTGGACAGCTAATCAGATCATTCAGCTTTCATAAACATAGCAGTTTAGCCAATAAAGAGGAGTTTTGTTTCACCGATTGGATCTTTCCGTGATGAGCTCGTCCTGAACGGGCAGGTCAGCGTCTTGTTTATGTTGAAGGGAGATGGATTGGGCACGACCTCTCAACCCATTTCCTCTGTGGAGGTTTTGCATGAAGGCTTCAGGGAAAATACCCCTCCTCCTGCCAAAACACACACACACACACACACACACAATGACACACTCACACACTGGAAGAGGAAGCTAACTTGTCACATGGTTAAGCGGCTGCAGAGTAATCTGTCCTCATTCTTCAGAGCAAACAGGACTTCTTGTCTCTTTATTTTGATGGATGTCATCGTTTTAGGAGACGGACCTGACTCATGTCAAAGTTCTCTTTGAAGTAACTCATTTTTTGTTCTTCATCAAAGAGGAAAAAATTCACAAGTCATCGTGTCAAAGTCGGATTCATCTTGGAAAAAGAAATACATGTAAGTATATGTAACCTCTCCAAACACGCCTCCTACACACTAGGTGGCGCTGCCTTTGTGAAGGCAGTTTGGTTGATAAAGTGTGAATCATTTAATATAAACATCTGATCCACAGCTGGAACAAAAACCGTTCAAATCTGTTTATTTTTTTTAAGCTCCAGTAAGAAACTTTTTGTTTGTGTTGACTTTGGCGCCCCCCTGTGGACAAAGAGGCACATCTTTCTGGTGTAATGATACAAATGAAGCCAATGGGGGAGAGATAATGGAAAATGAAAGCTTCAGGGAAGAATGAAGCACCTGCTGCTGTTAACATTTGGCATAAAGAAAAACATGCAGCAATAAGAAAATTGCAAATTACCCTGAATCATTTAGAATTTCACTCTTTTTGTATCCTTTTTTAATTTATACATCGATTAATTATAGGCCATGTGAGGACTTAAAAGGGATCTTTAAAAAAATCTCACTTCAATAAAAATGCCTGATTGTAATCCATGATTTAAATTGAAATTATCAGCTCTGAAATTAATAATTTCTAAATGCTATTTCTTAGTTTCCTTGTCCAGGTCATCCAGCACACAAATTGGTTTGAGACATGTGGACTAAAAGTTCCTTTGATGACTTTTATACTGGTAAAATTTAGCAGTGAGAAGCAAAATATGTCCTTTTTCTTTAAACACACACACAAAAAAAAAGTTCACAAAGTTTTATTGCTATCATTTCCTCATCACTTTGCATTCTGGGAAAAGTTGTCTTTAAGGAAGAAAGTAGTGGTGAAACGAAGATCTGCTCTCCAAAACAAACACACCTCTTGGTAAAAGTCTTTTCCATCAGTGGGTGATGGTGCTCATGGGAAATTGAGTCTTTTTCCCAGACAATCACAGCTCCTTCAACTTTTCTTTTGGTCTGAAAGAGAAGGACAGCGATACAACTTTTTTTTTTTTTTTTTTTTTTTTTTTTTTTTTTTTGATCGTATGAACTCATTTAAAACTCACTTGTATTGAGTACATTTAATTTGGAAACCACAAACAAATCTTCACAAACTAAAAATAATTTAAGGCATATGAATCAAAAAATCATGTTTTAGGAGCAGAGATGTACATTTATTACTGTTAGTCTGTTTGTTTGATGTGTTGGTCAGTGTGATCATTTTTTATTTATTGACATTTGTTTATTTAGATTTTGTTGTGTTTATTGGTTTTGTGTTTATAGGTGGACGTTGTCAAATGAAAATGAAAACGATATATTTGTAAGGACGAGCTGCTGGAAAAGTTAAAAACTCCTCATTAGGTCCTTTGTTTGGAAGCATGCAATGTCAGACTGTTTCTGGTGCAAGAAACGATTAACCCTTTGAACCCCAAAAACAAAGATGGAGGTGCTAACTGGAGATAAAGGAAGAATTTATCAAACAAAAACCGTAAAGATGAAACTAATGAGTGCAATCAAAGGAGGGGAACACAAGGGCGGGAGGTAAAACTACACTGGACAAACAAACAAACAAACAAAAACTACAAAATAAAACCGGAAACACAAAAGAAAACACGCTCAAAGATTACACGGAACAGTTTCCAGCGCACGTTTCAGTTCCCTGACCCTGCAGCCCTGATTTATGCATTTATAAAACTAATATGAAAATAAAAACTCTTGTCCCTGATGGTATGATTTACTTTTGTAGATGATAAATTAAGCAGCAAGAAACAACCTTGATTTATACGTTTATTTGTTATGGTTTTACCTGAACGATTTAAAAAAAAAACAAAAAAAAAAAAAAAAAAAAAACGTGCTCGTTTTTTTTTTTTTTTTTTTTCATAATTTATTTTTACTGACATGGTTTATACACTGATAAAAATTTCCTGCCCAATCTACTTAAAAAAATTGACGCAACTTTTTGCATAATTTATTTATGTTTCAAAAACTAAAGTTTTCTTTGTTAAGAATACTTGATTATGTTTGTACATGAAAAAGAAAACTCAAGTAATTCAAACTTAATTTTGTTAATTAAATCTAACAAAACTAGACTTTGTACATATAACTTATATTTTCAAAACAATAAATAATATTTTTAAGTAAAGCCAACTTGATTTTAGTCAGTCATCAAAACAAAACTTGATTTTGTATTTGGTACATGATTTTTTTGATATTAATATTAGACTTTTCCTTTAAATGCAACTTAATTTTACTAGTACATCAAGCACAATAATTATAGTAGCAATTACTTATTTTTTTCAATATTTTTGATAATTTTATCCAGGAAAGTCTACTTAATGTTATTAAGTTGACTGGACATAAATTATTACATAAACTTTACTAAATGCTATTTATATATTCATTCATGACTATTGATTTTCATATGTTCTAGTGTTACATCAAAGTAAAATGCAAAATTTAAATGTTTGTTCCTTACAATATTGCAAAGTAGGAACTTTGATACAAATATATAAAATTAAAAGTCCATTAACAATGCCTTTGAGAAAAAACAAAGCCACTACCCAAAATTAAAAGGGGAAAAATAATGACAACGATTCTTTCAAAGTCTTGTACCGTCTATTTTATTGACAAACTACAATACATAGACAAAGATGTAAAATCTTGACAATATCAGAAAACCGCCTTTCTAAAATGAAAAACTGCCTGCCCTCCTGCCTTGGCCTGAGATTCATCTACTAGATGTGATTCAAACTCATAATGAAAACTGCAAGCATTTTTAAACATTTTGACTGTCTATTATCAAGACCCACAATGTGTGTCAGCCTGAATTAAAGAGGGATGAGAACCAGACAAGGCAAGTTAAACATCAACTGAGATTACATAAATAGATTTTTTTCTTTCTTTTTCTAGGACATCTGTTTTTAACATACCTTGACATGTTTCGGCGGAAACTTCCGCCTTCTTCAGAAGCGTCACATGGTGGTTGGTGTGACACTTCAGGTGCAACAAAGTTACAAACCTTGCAAATCCATCCCATAAAAAAATCAAAGAAAACAATTTCTAGATGCTGTATCAAAGGCCATCCAGGAGTCATTTGGTGGATTCTCTGGTGGAGATTAGCTGACCGACTGTCCATGTATGTCAGATATGTGTGAAATCCAGTTGCATTCAAGGACCATGGCTTCTGTTCAGCAGAGTTAACCTCTCCATATGACGGTTCATCTGACCTAAATTGTGGGGGAAAAAAGGAGTGGCTCAAAACATATTCATTTATATGAATTATTAACATTGGCAAAACCATTTTTTATGATTGACTTGTGCCATCAGTTTCACCACAAGGTACATCATAAGAATTAACTAAACAATGTAACTCAAGATTTTAATTTATTTAGGTGAGAACATTTTTTATGGACCATGAGCCATTATCAACATCAACTGATGTCAGAGTGAAACAAGTATTTTGTGAGCAAAATGTGTGTTAAAATGTTTAATCAACAAAGTAAAAATGACAACCTAATGTGGAGTTAGAGCTGGGCAAAGAAATTGTTTAAATCAAGTAATTGAAATTATCTTCTGCAGAAGATTTAAAAAATTAAAAATCAAGATTTTTGGTAAGTAGTTGCAATTTTTTAAGAAAGTTACAATTTTCAAGAGTCTGCCATGTAGTTTTTGCACAAGCACTTTAATAGGCTTGTATTTGATATTTAAGTAGATTAAATATTGAGTTTCATGCTAATACTGTAAAAATACCTCAGCCTTTTAGTGTTTATGTAGACAAACCTGCCTACATTTATACTACATAATCAACCTCTTATGACCCAGACTTTGACTTTAAGAGGGAAACATTTAGACAACATAAAAGCAAAACTTGATTGGTTTCATTTTAAAGTCACTGGGATTTTTTTTTCTTTCAGGGAGAGAAAAATCGATTAAAATCGTAAATCTAGTGTTGTGGAAAAAAATCTGAGACTTTATTTCTAGGCCATATCACCCAACCCTATGTGTAGAATGCAACAATATATGCATTTAAAACAGATTTACTTGCAAAATTATCTTATTGTACATCTGCACAAATATTTTATAAATCTAAACTGATGTGTTTAAAACATGTCTAGTGAAATTGAAACCAACTTAAGCACTTAAACTTGTATTTACTATGATCATTTCAACCATTATTAGTACTATGTTAATTCTAGTATTGTTATTGTGCAGACTTTCTTGACATTTGACAATCTGACACATTTGGGGCCTTTAAGTTTAGTGAATCTAATTGCTGGCATACTTTAACCACTAATACCAACCAAGTAATTGAACATACCTTCGTTCAGTGCAGTCTGTGAAGATCGCCGATCAACCTGTAAAAGGCAAGTGTCTCAATAAGTATCTTGGCAACAATACAAACAGAAATTATTGCTGATGTGAGTTCTTACATGCCTCCATGACTGATTTCATAAACACTTGATTCCAAAAGAAAAATTATTTTCTATGGTTTCTGGGTCTCTCTTGTTCCTTTAGGTGTAATAAAGAGGCCGAAATGTACAGTCAAAACAACTGACAAAAATAAATAAATAAAAAACCTACTTTTGTCTACATTTCTTTTTACTGTTGGAAGTATCTTGCTAGTTTTAGGGTGATAATGACTAGCATAACTGCCTTATTAGTAATGTCAATGTAAGTATATCTCTCATTAAACACATTACAAAAAGCATTTAAGTAGGACTTCATAATGAAAGCCCAATGAAATAAACATTGCAGTTAAGTGCTTTACTTTTGAAGCAACTTTTCCTTATTTAAATTATATATTACAAGGCGAATTACATCTTTACTGTGGGAAAAAAAACATCGATCCTCTGCTGAAAAGTTAAAACTGCAATAGAAAATGCAGCATGGCGGTCCAGCTACGTGACGGTTTCTGCCTGTATTGGCGAGAAACGGCGCCATATCTAGCAAAGTTTAACCAACAGACCAAGCTGGCCACCAACCTACTTACAGACTTGCTTTGGGGGTCTAAGAGCGCGGTCACACTGGCCAAACGTTCCGTGCCGGGCTCAGGCACGATTGCCCCCCCGCAGCGCTGCTCCTCAGCTGGCCAGCATGGCCCGCGATCACATTACTCCAGACTTTAGGCAAACGCACGGCCCGCCTACGTCACAGTGAAGCGTCTTTTTACATGCAGCGCGGTCTCACAATGAGTCACAGAGAACAGGATTATAATTTTAGTGACTTCTTGGCTCATGTTAAGTTGTTTTGGTCAGACGCAGCTCTTTAACACCGGCGTTATTATTAAGAGGAGCAGTCGCGGCGATGTGTCCGCGCGTTCTGTGCTGAGGCACACCTCTCCGAAGCGTGCCAAAAGAAAAAGAGAAAGAAAAGAAGCGTTCCGCGCCCGGGCACGGAACGCTTGCGGTCACACTGGCCAAACGAACTGGACTTTAGGGCTGAACCGTGCCTTGGCACGGAACGTTTGGCCAGTGTGACCGCGCCCTTACATCCATGGCACGCAGCTTACATTAGTTCTTGCTAGCTCTTATATCCTGTAACTTAAGGTCTTTATGGGGCTAAAGCTTGCAAAAGTTTATGGAACAAAACACCCGAACTGAAAAAACATCATCAGTGAATAAATATAAAACTTTACTCTTACCTTTACTCTTGTCCACGTGTAAAATCCCAACCTTGGCTTGCTTGAGCTCCGTTAATGGCGTTCACCTTCGCGTTGTTCAAACCAGTTTGGGCTTGTCCCCACAAATTGTCTCCCACAATCCACCACAGGGGGCGCAGTAGCTCATGGGTAATGTAGTGATTGGCGCTTATTCGATACCAAACGGAAACGAGTTAACATAACAAGGTCATTTTTTGTTGTGATTATGAACTTAAGAATATAAGTTTCTTTTACACTGAATATTTATGTTTGGGAAAAAAAGTTAGATTCCTCAAATTCTTGACAAATAAAAGGTAACTCACAACTTGATAGATTTAAGTAAACATGCAAACTTAAAATTTTCATGCTGGTATCAAAATATATTTTGCGTAGTATTTACTTTTACCCAGATTTATTTTTTTCAGTGTACTGGAGGTTTTCTCCGCTGGTCGTGGCCCTTTGCAGTAACGTTTGACCACCAGGTGGCAGCAGCACTTTATTTGTCTCCTCTCTTTCCTCCACTTCATCTTTCCAAAACTTTTATCCTGACACATCTTCATCTCATTTGGATTATGTAACCCTCATATATTCACTCTTGTAAAACCTGTGAAGGCTTAAAGCAAGTTAGGAGAAAAGAGAAACTCCTGCAATGTTATTACACGTTTTTGTTATTGTCCAAATGACAGTTAAACATGAGTACTTACCATCTTTACACAAAACAGACCACACACTGCACGATGAAGAGCTGAGTGCGCCCTGCAGTTAAAATCAGTGTCCTGGCCCCCGCTCTGACTTCTCAATCCTCAGCCTGAGGCACCTCCACCTTTACTGAGAGCTACCTGGATGTTAACAACTCACATTATCACACATGAAGAGTAAGGTGCATGTTTGACTGTTTTTAAATTATCTCTCTTTCAACAATATGAGGATTTTTAGTCAACTTTAGTTGAGTTCCCAAAGTTAAAATGAACCATTTCCTTCTCCTGACCCAAATCCAAACAGAGCCTGCAGAAAAGAAGAAGTTAAGTTTCCTCTGAGCGAGTTAATGTTTTAAAGGATGAAGTCTGGAGACATTTATCCAGGATCAGCGGTTTAGGCAGAGGACAAAAGCCAAAAGTTAATAGCAGGACTGAAGCGCAGGAGGCATTAAACTAAGCAGACCACCTGTTGTGTCCCTATTGCCATGCCGATGTTGACCCCCGCGTCTCACAGCATGTGGAGCTGCAACATTGGCGGAGATTTAATACAGCTTACAGATCCCATGGAGCCCCAGAGGCAACACTGGATTTACCCTTTACCGTAAAACTCCAACATTACGCACAAAAAAAGGCTTTAGAGCAAAAAAAAAAAGTGTGAATTATTTTTTTCCCTTCAGTCTCACAACAAACTTCAGGACGCACGGAGAGAAAAAAATTCAATAAAACTTGTTTTATTCTCAAAATAAATTCTTCTATCAAAGTTGAAATTATACATATTTACAATCTCGTAAATTTTCATATACAAATGTACAGTATATGTACACCAATAATTATATAAATACACTTTACGCGCTAATGCAACCCGTATGAGACAGTATTAAGGCATCGATTCATGTAGAAATCATCGTGTGGAGAGAAGCAGCTGAGCTGTCTTAGTGTGACTCTTCATGTTTAAGACACGGCGGTTCTTTACAGTAAAAAAAAAGAAAGAAAAAAAAAAAAAAAGAAAAAGTAGAGCCTCAGCTATACCATGCAACCTATCGACAAGGGGGATCTTGTCAGCTGCGTGCATTCAATTAAGCTGAGATAAGGCTCTGCATTCTTCGTGCCAGGTACATTGTTCTGCTGCTGACAGTCTCATTATTTAAAGAGGAGCCATTAGGCGCTCATTAATGTGCTAATTACAACACGCTGACGGACAATCCCAACACAATTAGTCAGCCCCCTCCCTTTCCCTTCCACTACCCCTCCTCTATTCAAACACATGGACGTCATTTGGATAAGGCAGAAAGGAGCACAAGTTTGAATCCAAGTTGCACGAGCTGGATGGAGCGTAAAATGCAAAGAGATGCTCACATTAGGGGAGTGCTTGTGTCCGAAGTTACATCAAATCTGGCAGTTTTGGTGACTCACCGCAAATAATTTATCAAAAATCAACATAAAACAGCTTTTTTGTTTAACCCCTCAAAGAGCATATCTGCGCTGGTGTTAGGTCTTTAGAGTCAAGTGACGTAAGAGGCATCTCCTCCCCCCGTTCAAACCCGGGACAGCGGCATCTGTTTGGGGCAGGAGACAGAGCTGGCTGTCCCGGACCTCCAAGTGAGTCCCGTGCTCACGTCACTGTACATGGACCCTGCGGAGGCTTTGCTCCCCCAGCAGCAGCGCGTGCAGAAAGTCCTCCACGAGTCCAGGGTTTTCCCAGACCAGATCCAGGCTCCTGATGTGATGCCCACCAGGAGGCACATGAAGTATTTCAACATGAACACAGCATAGTCCGGCCGCTGTCTGTTCGGGTCGTTCATGCACGTGCAGTTGTGCGAAATTTCCCACGTCTGTCTGTTGTGCTGCTCGTAAAAGTAGCACGCGACTATGACAGTGGCTGGGACGGTGTACAAAACCGTGAAAACTCCTATCCGGATCATGAGCCGCTCCAGCTTGTCAGTTTTGGTGCCGCCTTGCTTGATGACACTCCTGATCCGGAACAGAGACACGAACCCGGCCAGGAGGAACATGGTGCCGATGAACAGGTAGATGACAAGCGGTGCCAACACGAAACCGCGCAGGTTATCCAAGTTCTGGTTGCCAACGTAGCAAATACCAGCAACGGAGTCTCCGTCCACAGAGCTTAACGCCAAAACTGCGATGGATTTCATGCTGGGGATTAGCCAGGCTGCCAAATGAAAGTACTGCGAGTAACTCGCGATAGCCTCGTTCCCCCATTTCATACCTGCAGCGAGGAACCAGGTGAGGGAGAGAATCACCCACCAGATCGAGCTCGCCATGCCGAAGAAGTAAATCAGCAGGAAGACGATGGTGCAGAGCGCAGGACCTGTGGTTTCGTAGTGGATGTGATCCGCGCCGTTCTCCCTGTTGCACGCCACTTCCTCGTGTCCGGCAACCAGTCTGACAATGTATCCAACGGACACAAACATGTAGCAGGCTGACAGGAAGATGATGGGGCGCTCTGGGTACTTAAACCTCTCCATGTCGATTAAAAAAGTCGCCACGGTTGCAAAAGTGGAGATGAAACAAAGCACTGACCAGAGGCCGATCCAGAAGGCGGTGAAAGTCCTCTCCTCCTGGGTGAAGTACGGGTTGTGGCACGGTATGGCACAGTTCATGATCTGACCCGTCTTGACGCGGTTGTGCAGCGGGTGCCCGTCGCTGGTTACTGGCACCATGGGCGCGCGGCAGAAGCATCCCGGCTCACACGGAGACGCAGCTGGTTTGTGTTTCCCCGGGATCCCCCTGCCGTAGCCGCTCTTCTTCCTGGGGTTGTACGGCTTCAGGGGACGGTTAGTCGGCTTTGCCACCACAGGAGACGCAGTCGTGGTCTGGCTCCGGTTGTAGTCCATGCACAGCGTGTCCTGGTTGCCTTGCTCGGGCAGCAGGTCGCACCTCATCCGGTCCGGCCACGGGAAGCCGTACTGCCTCATGAGGGGAGCGCAGCCTGCTTTAGCCCGCTCACACACGCTCCTGCAGGGAGGGAGAGGCTTCTTGTAGTCCTCCAGGCAGATTGGAGTGTACATGCTGCAGAGGAAGAAGCGCAGGTCAGGGGAGCACTTGATCTCCACCAGCGGCCAGAACTGGTGCACCTCCAGGCCGGCTTCGTCCTGCGTGTCGTGGTTGAACTGGTTGGGCATGTAGGTGTAATTGTAGCCGATTCCTTTGCACAGAGGCACGGAGATCTCCTGACACTGGAGCTCTTTAGCAGCCATGCAGCTCGATCCGTGCAGGACCAGAGTCAGCAGCGCGCAGCACCATCCCGGGATGCTCCTCTCCATCGTTGCTTCCTGTGCGCGTTCCGTCCTCGACGAAGTGGCAGCGAACTTGCACTTTGCAAGTAGGCTGCAGGTCCGACTAATCCAGAAATGCTGCTGAACTCATGCTACAGCTCAGGCAGCTCGTGTTCGTCTGTAGTTTCTGTTATATCCAAAGAGCAGGCGCGTTTCTCTCACTCGGTCTGGAGCTGTCAGTCTTCCTCTCTGTCTCACTCTCTTTGTGTCTCCGTTTAGCACCGTTTCTCTCTCCGCATGCTACGCTGTCGGGGGGTGCGTTGGGGTTTTATACTGCCGGAGCGAGGACACTCCCCCGGCAGGGGCGGGGAGGGAGATCAGTCAATCAAGTGTTCCCTCCAAAGGTGTTTGTTTAAAATGTTCACCCTGGAGGAAGGGTTATAATCACTTTGTCTCACTCCACACCCCCAAATACACACACACACACACACACACACACACACACACACACACACACACACACACACACACCCCACACACGCTGCCTTCTACAAACAAGCAGAGTTTTAATACAATAGAGACATTAGGAAGAAATGTAAAAAGGGATGCACACTGGGAGGAGTAAATACTTCCAACTTCTAGGCGAGGATGTTCCTGAACGCACCACAAATTAGACAAAAAGAAAAAAAGGAAGCTTTTCTTCTCATTTAAACCTTCTTTTCATCGTAAACAGAACGAAAAGTTTGCTTAATTATTCAAAAATTGATAATTGATTGAAAACAATAAACCAACACAGAGTCAAAAATAAGACCATAAGGAACACAGATAAATGGTTATGAATATTTTCTGCTTCTAAGATATAATTCCACCGATGATCTCTCATTCATTTAGTTTATTAAAATCAAAAGCTGATATTTTTTTATGAGGACTGATGAACTTTCATTTAAAGCCACACTCTGCAATTTTGTTCAAATCACTATTAAAATCTTAAACCGAACAAATGACGATCTAACGACGGAGGAATAGGGCCATGTTTAAAAAAATACAAAAACAAAACAGTAAATTTATTAGAATAAAGTCATAAATGTACGAGAATAAAGTAATAAATTTACGAGATTAAATTCATGAATTAATTTAAATTATTTTAAAAAACAAAAACTTTATTGTGACAGGTTGTTTTCTCGGAGCGTCCATCCTCCTTCTCACAGAGGATGAACTGAGAGCGTCTTCTTGATGAAGTCGTGTTCAGTTCCAGCTTTGACAAACAGCCTTCTTAATATCTCTGCCAACAGTTTGTTAGAGAACCTGGAGCTTTCTGATGAAGGCAGCTGGAACACGTAGCACTGTAGGCTACCACAGGGGTTCCCAAACTTTATCACGCCAAGGCCCCCAGAACAGCATTAACTTCTGGCCGGGGACCCCCTTCGCAAACCAACAGACAATGCTTCAACATATGAAAGAAACATAAACTTTTAAAAAGCTTTCTTCTTACTTTTTTCACTTGTCAACATATATATAAGAAAATTATATATTTAAAAAGACATGTTTTTAGGTCTGTATATTCCCAATGAATGATGAACTTTTTATCAAACTGTTGACAGATATGACAAAAACAACACAAATAATACTTCTCTCTCATGTGTGTGTATGTGTGCACCTGTGCATGTGTGTGTCTGGGAGTGACAAATTACACCAGTGGGAGGGATGGACTTGGTGGCCTCATATTTTCAAAATTTCATTGGCCATGAGTTCTTAGGTGTTTTTTTGTAGCAGAATCCTCCATGGCAGGGATGTTGGACTGCTCCTTCTGCCTTTTTTTTTTCTGTCAAAAACCTTTCCGTTTTGTGCTAGCTAGCTACAAAATGGAAAAGATAGCCCAGCGCAGACTGCCAGGTCGACAAAGTTGATCATCGTCATGCCCAAGTTGGAGCTTTCGCACAAGGTGCGGTTCGGTACAATCAGAAACTTGAGAATCTGGTGATTACGGCAGTTTTCGTGTTGTTCGTTCAGGACAAATTGTTATATAAAAAAGAATAACAAAATAGAACAATAAAAATAATTTGATGCCATTTTTTCCCCTTTCCTAGAACTTCACAAGATGCTCCGTGTTCCTCATTTCTGTACAGGCAGCTGCTGCTCTTCAGACAGACAAGATACAGACGAAAATAATCCTGCGTTGTACAATCTGGATTGAGAAAAGGACTGTGAATCTTTTTTAATCTATATAATTAAAGGAAAAATAGAAAGAACAAAAAAGTGCAGCTAAAGTTGAAAAAAAAAAAGCTTTGTTTTTTTTTTCTTTACAGAAAACAACTGGATGAGGATGAGTATTTTCAAACGGCTTCCAGCTTTCCTCTTACAGAGTTAATTATGGCTCCGAAATGAATCATGTTCTTAACTATGTCGGAATTAACATTTCCTATCAAGTGGCTCTGTGCACCCTGCAGAAACTCAACAACTCTTACAGCTGACGTCTTTAAATGAACGGATTTAACGTGAAAATGTGAGAGTTCGATAAACACATCAGAGGACGCAAGACTAGAGACTGCAGGATAAAAATTTCAGGCTGAAAATTTTGTTTGCGGGTCGAAATAGTCTGAATGTGACAAACAATCCTGATAAAATCCAGATCCTGATCCTGCCATAAAAACATCCTGACATATTTCCTCCATATCGCCCCCTAATGGAGAACATTTTCCTCGATCAGAAGCAGAGTTTGATGATGTTTACGCAGCATGTAACACTGCAGGAAAACTGACCACTTATCATCTGGTATCAAGAGACACCTGAGGGACAGGTGAGCTTTGATATCATGAATCTGTAATAATGGAACAAAGAGGTTTGACCAACTTAATGATGAAAAATCACTAAAAGAAAAAGTCATGAACGGCCTTCTGTAGCTTTCTGTGAGTCTAAGGATGCAGTAAAAATGAGCTTGAGTCCAATGAGGGGGGAGCATGTGTGTGTGTGTGTGTGTGGCACTGGAGATTAATGTGGTCTTGTTAGCCCTCAGCAGGGGGTCGTCTTAGTCTATAGGAAGGGGGGCTGTTTGTCTTAACGCTGCTGCCAATGTTTCACTCAGAGCATGCTGGGCCGGTGATTACAGCAACACACCACTGGGTCTGACAAACAGAACAATGTGTGTGTGTGTGTGTGTGTGTGTGTGTGTGTGTGGTGTGTGTGGAAACATGTCAGAGCTCAGCCTAAAGGAAATAAGCTAACATGGGCAGATCCAGCATTGTGATAGCACTAATTAAAGTCATTCACACCTCTTATTGGATTCATGGTCTTTAGGTGGAGCTCAGACTCTTTGGCGGTGAGGAGGTTTTATCAGGACTAATTGGTCTTAAACTCTAATATTTGCTAAAGGAGGCCTGTTTCACCTACAGGAGGTTTGGGGTCCGGGCTCACTGATGTGTATTGTGAACATGTATGTTTGACAGTGTTGGGTGAGCAGGCATTAACCATTAGCACTCACTGTCCATGGCTAACATTACTCATTTAACCAGAGCAAACATGGCACCATTTGTACAAACCAACAAGTCAATCAATCAATCAATCAATCTTTATTTGTATAGCGCCAATTCATAACAAGTGTTATCTCAAGACACTTAACAATAGAGCATAAAGCTCTTCATTTTGAGGATAAACATATATGCATAGATTCATATATACATATAAAGATACACATATACATATATATATATATCCGGGAGGGAGGTAAGAGGAGTAAAGTGGACTAAAGTAAGAACTAAAGTTAGTGACAGATCCATGAAGCATAGACCTGTCGTCTGATTTATTAGAGGTTAGCCTCTTGAGATGCTACATCTTTTTTATGGTATTGATGAACTCATGGATGCCCAGACCACAAGTGCATCCCTACCATATTTGTCTCCGTTAAGTATATGTGACATCCCATTTTCAGAGGGACCTCATGCCTATGTGGTGATTAAAAAAATAGATACTATAGATGTATCGATCATGCTAATATCTACATTAACAGCTATAATGATAATGGGAATGGAATGTTCCTAATTAAATGGCCAAATATGCATCATGTTTATAGTTGCAGCAGCAGGCAGTCTCCATCAAGGATCCCAGGCCACCTACAAGACAGGAGCCAGAGACGAGTACAGGAGCAGACAAGAAGGGCAGAAAGGCAGATGTGGAGAGAGATTAAGAAAGAGAGATAGAGCCCAATGTGCCAGATCCCCCCCGGCAGCCTAGACCTATTGCATCTTGACTATGGGTCTAATTTATGAACTAATTTATGGATTATAAGCTGGTCCCTCACTGAACGCTTTATCAAAGAAAAATGTTTTAAGTCTAACCTTAAAGGTAGAGAGTGATTCTGCATCCCGAACTGTAGAGAAGAGGAGCCTGATAACTGAAGGCTCTACCTCCCATACTACTTTTGGAGATTGACGGTCTTTTTAAGGCGTCTACATTGACCAGAGGATCTGCAAACGCTCAGATGATGCAAATTCAAAAACAAACGCAGCAGTGGAGCATCTTTACTAAAACAGCGGACTTTACTTTTTTTTTTTGTTTTTCATTTTTGACTGAGGATGTGGTCAAATTTTAAAAAATTATTACACCTCGTAGAAACGTTTCTCACATCCGTATGCTGTGGTGATATTTAGATATTATTGGGCTGCATTGTGTTCAAGTCCCCTTTTTTCTGAAAAGTTTTGACGTTAAAAACAGGGTTTTACGTCTCGTTTGACGATGATTGACAGCTGCTGTTCTTGTGTAGTTTTTTCCTGAAATAATAAAATACATCAGGAAGGAGAGTTAAGAAGAGATTAGATTGTTGAAAGAAAAAAAAAAAAAATGTTGTCACCTGCTTTCACTCAGATTTTCCCAGAGTTCCTCGTAAGTCTCTATTGCGCAGACTCTGGCTGCACAATGGCGGCTCCTGTGATGGAGGTTTCTTAGCTTCAAAACCATAAACTGGTAAAAGGCGGAGCCACACTGTCTATTCTATATACAGTCTATGATGAGGTCCAAATCCAATTTCTGCTGCTTCATGCGTTATAACGAGGAAAACATACATTTGAAGAAATTCTTATATTTTTAAGAACATAAAAGACGTAAAAGTTCTGAATAACTTCCTGAGCGCATAAATCATTGAAGCTCCCACTCATTACATCACAACAGGTGGGACATTTCTCTCATGGTGGACTGAGACTCCTCAGGCATTCTCATGTTCATGCAGCGACATTTTGGGCCCGATCCAGAAGCCCCACGCTGGGCCAGCCGTCTCCAGCCGAGCTGTGAACCGCAGGTGAAAGTCTCGGGGAACAGGTGCCTCCTCCTCCCACCAGGAGGACAGAAAAGCAGCCCGAGCATCGGTTACACCAATCGCTGTCTATCAGAGTGGAACCCGTATTGATTAACAAGGCTGATAGACTGCGCGGCCCCAGCCACCAACTGTCGACTACGCCTCCCGCTTTCTGCGCGCAGCGGCGATAGTGGGTTTAGAGTTACACGCTGGCCCCCTGCATACCACATTTAAAGGAGTGGAAATGGAATTACTGCATCTGTTTAGAAGTCGATTTCTGCATTCTCCAGCCTGCACACCACTCCTCTATCTTGCCTCCCCCTGTTGCCTCTCTCTTTACCCCCCGACTCTCCCAGGGCTCTCAAAGTTCATGTTGCTAAAGAAAAAGGCGAGGGGCAGGGAGGGGGGGGTTCTCACAGAGCTACTGAGGCGTACTGTGAAAGTCTGAAATGTTTGTCTTTGTGACCTCCTCATGGGAAGTTTGGCCTTATGGAAATCTCAAAGCACTACTTCTGACCACAGAAGGTGCTAAACTTAAAGTGATCAATGTTTTTTTTATCATTACACTTTGGTTTATTCCATTTCAGGGGCAAAAAATCTGAACTAAAGAGTCTCCGTCAGGCACGTCCAACATCAGTGTTTCAATGATGGCACTGGAATCAATCATGTTCCAAACTATGTCTATGCTTACATTTTCTGTCAAAGAAACAAACAAAACCAAAGTCTGTATGACGCTAATGCTCTGTACGTTCTGCAAGAACTCAACAACTCTCACAGCTGACGTCTTTGAAGACTCTGTCTGAAGTAGATCACAGCGACATCTTTTGGCTGGAATTGTGCGCACACTGTGGTGATGTCATGACTCTTAACAAGGCGTGTGTTTGTTTTGGAAATGAATGGAGATCAGATCTTCTTTTTAACACTACTTTTCTTTGTTCAAGACAACTTTTTACCAGATACAACGTGATGAGGTAAGGTATTTATCAACTGTTGTTTGAAATGTGACAACAAGTAAACTTCGTCAGTTTGTTCTGTAGTTTAGTAGCCGGCTATTTAAGTTCCTCTCGCAGCCCGTTGTCTGATGTATCTGTAGGCTAACGTGTAGCATTAGCAAATCCTGATGTCCTGCTCATCTACCAATCAGAGCTAACGTAACCTCACTCTTCATTTTATTGACAGACTCTCAAGTTTGATCAGATCACTGCAGAATAACTGCTGCATGTGGGTTGGAGTGAACATTATCACAAACAGATTAGCCTGAGGTTTAGCTTTTAGCTCTTGTTTTAGCTTTTAGCCTGTGCTATCACTCTCCCATTTAGCTTTCTTCTTCTCTTCTGTCCTTTTTCTGTCTGTCAGTTCAGCTCCAGTCTCCACCATCACTACTAAACAGAAATCGTTTTCAGCAGAGAAAAACACAGATCTCTCTTCTCTCTACTAAACTTCGTCTGCTGGCGTGGTGTTGTCATGGAGACTTCAACGTGCTGTAAATCAATCTGGTTCTGTCCGACCCAATCGGGAAGCAAAGAAACAGCATTTAGAAATAACCTGTATTGGTGCTGATAATCTCATTTAAAGTTGTGGATTAGGATCAGGCAGAAATCTAGAAGAGAGACTTTTTCAAGATCACTTAGAAAGTCCTCACAGGGACTTTATATGTATGTATTTATCACATAAACAGAGTTCTTTCTTTTTTTTTAAATTCATGTTGACGCCAAAAGTTTGGGGAACCCTCACGTCATTACCTTAGCTACGCCACAGCTATTGTTGCTTTTACTGAGATGGGGGAGTACCAGTTTTTTTTACATTAGCTCATAATTGCTGTGCTTCATTTCATGTTTACAAGAAAATCTCACCGTCTGTTGTCACATATTTGATTCCACAACAAATGCATGATGTAGCAAGAGGCTCATCTTTATGAAAGTGGTTGATGGCGCTGGTTGATGGTAAATGCAGTCTTTATGATGGAAAAAACAAACAAACAAACAAACAAACAAACAAAAATCATCCAAAGGGGTCACCAAAACCAGTACCCAACACGAAGACTCTCAGATAGTTGGCTTGGTGAGAATAAAAGTTGGATTTCCTGCTTTTTTCTCTCTCAGTATAAATCAGCACCACTCAAAGACAAACTACAAACCGAGGACAGATTTTTAAAATGTGTTATCATTTGAAACCTGCTGAAAGTATGTCTGCTAAGATTGCACCAAAGAAGTGAACTCCTCAGCTTCAAAGAGATAAAATCACCTTCTCTCTAAAAAACAAAGCCTCTTCATCATTTACCACTACCCCCCTCTCCAATCACCAATAACCGATCTGACCCAGTTTCATTCAACTCCTCCTGAATATCTTCCCAAAGCTGGCAATTGAATAAATATTTGTGTCGCCTCTCTCCCCAGGGTAATTTAGCAGATTTAGAACTTCATGAAGAGGCCTGAGTGTAATTAGATCTGATGTATGACTTCAAGATAAGACGTGGAGGCCCCCCCTGACTTCTGAAGATGTTTACTTTCCTTAAGTTTGGACCCGGTCTTTCAGACGCCACCCTTGATCTCGGAGGGAACGTTGCTGTCACTGAGTTCTCACTGGCCGGATAAATAATCAGTGTATAAATAACTATTGCAGAAAAATCCATGCATCCATTTTGGGGGGAATATTTCCATAACTTAGATGATCCAGAAGAGTCGTACGGACATGTCACTTTGTAACCACAAGCAGAGCAGGAAGTAAGTGCTGCGTTTTCAGATCAGAGACCAGATGGGCATGTTTTTAAAACCGCTAATATTTGGATGAAACTTAGATTTATGGTTAAACTTCCAGAGTGTCTCATTTAAGAAGAGGAAGTCTTTAATTTTCTGTCAATGAGCTAAAGGAAATTTAACTCTGAGGTCAGTCGTGTCCACGCCGCCGCTCCTGGTCATTGATGGATGAAGGATTCCTCCCTTCCTTCCTTCCACAGGTTAGATTCCTCTGCAGCCAGCGCTCTGTTTACTTTAAGAGTCACTACCAATCAGCCTGAGGTAGGATGTGAGGCTTGAAGCAGTCACCCCTGAAAGCACACCCACCCTCACACACACACACTCCTGACTGTGTCCCTCTGTTGATAGAGTGTGTGTATTGTATTGGCTCACCTTCCTTCCGCTCATTAACCAGAGCAAACAGTGACACTAAACCCTCCCATCCAATCAGTCTACTGCTGGGCTGGATCATGACAGGTCTGTTAGCCAACCGCCTGAAACCAACACCCACACACACCCACACACACACACACTGTTTCAAACGCATTATGAGCCGGCAGATAAGAGCCAAGAGGTCAGAAATGTAGAACAGGTGTACATGAAATATTCAAGAAGTCACGTCCAGTTACACAAACATTTGTACAAGAAAAGGACCTCATCTGTCTGTTTTCACTACACTGAAGATCAAAAACAGAACTTTAGACCTCCAGAGTCCAGAAAAACAGCAGGAGACTGGCATCATGAAGCCTGATGTTCATCTAACTAAAAAAAAAAAAACACTGAAAAGACGAGTGGTTTTAGACAACTCAAAAAACCTGATATGCAAAGAAGATTTTTCTATTAAAAATCACTGAAATCTGCACATTAAGTAAGAAAAAAGGTCTAAAAGACATCCAGAGATGTTAAAATCATTCTGCATCAATTTAAAGACCTGTGTGATCTAGAAAAGTTTAGTTTTAGTCCACTACATTGATAGGAAGCTTGTCGTTACTTTTTCCTCTTAGGCTCAGCACAGCTTGTCATCAGCTGTTGGTGTTTTTCCTTTTCTAAAATGTGATTGGCCACACGCTGTGCCCCTCACAGAAGGGAACCAATCACAGTCACTGAATTTAGAAATGTATCCACAAGACTAAATGTGCATCATCTTTTAGGGATTTCCATCACTTTCCACAGACATTGAAAAATTCAGGGTAGATTTTGTTTGGTTTACAGGTTTTATTAAAGCGTGTGTTATGTTGCCATGTAGCCAAATGGTTCAACAGGGGGATGAGTTCTTGAAGCAGAGTGTAGTTTGTTTGTTTTAATGGACTGAACACTAAACTTGAAACTCTCAAATCGTGAATGTGTGGGTTAGCCCTCACAAAAATAAAGCCCTCTTTTTTTTTCTTTTTCTTTTTTTCGGTGGGGATATTCAAATAAAAAAATGACAAAAACTGTCCTTATTGATTTAATTGCATTTTGATGCTGACGTTTTTACAGGGGCTTCTATAGACCTTTATAACAGAGTGGTTTTACATCCAAGTCAATACATCACGAGGTGGTTTCAGAGAGTTACAAGCTTCTGTAAAACAATTTACTGATATTTGAAAATGTACTTTGTACTTTTAAATATTTAAGTATTTTTAAATACTTGTACTTTTAAATACTGAAGTATTTATAAAAGTAAGTACTTAAGTACTTTTACTTGAATAAGATTTCAACTGAGGGACTTTTACTTGTTGAGTAAGATTTGACCATGAGTATCAGTACTCAGACTCAAGTACTGGAGTTGAGTACTTCGTCCACCACTGCACCTTGCTAGTACCAGGTTGGACCCCCTATGCCTTCAGAACTGCCTTAATCCTTCATGGCATAGATTAAACAAGGTACTTGACCATGTCTACATGCCTAAATGCATTGAGTTGCTGCCATGTGATTGGCTGATTAGAAATTTGAGTTAACGAGCAGTTGGACAGGTTTGCCTAATAAAGTGGCCGGTGAGTGTAAATCCTCACGAGGTCAACTTGTGATGTCACAAGTTGAGCATATTTTCTTTAGATAGAAGTTGATCACAAACAAAGGACTGTGTTGGTTTATTTCACATTTTGAGACATTTTGTGATCAAAATTACAGTTTGTAGTTTAAATATGGAGGGTAACAGCGTCCATCTCAGGGTGTTACCACAGCCCGTCTAAATCGTCGCTTGTTCTCTGGGCGTCTTTGAGACCCTGCTGCGACAGGAGTCCTGCTCTTAAACTGCCTCCACTGGAAACAGCAGCAGCAGCAGCAGCAGCGTGTTTATAATTACACTCTTTCTTAAGCAGCCATGACGTCTTCTCTGTGGTAAACACTCGGCCTCCTCTGGTCCCGGCACAGACCTGAGGATTCATTAAGAGCTGTGACGACAGCCTCGCGGCGCTCTTACCTCTGAGCTGTCGGCCGTGTTTTACGAGGGGGCTCAGAGGGAGCTTGTCATCGAGGCTGTTCGGCGGGTAGAAACGGTGACGAGGTGGGAAATGTAGCCATGTTGAAAGCCATTAGTGTTCCACCGGCCTTCTGGAGGGAGCTGTGGCGTACAGAGCTGCAGCTCTCTAAATGAGCTCGCTGTGCCATGTGTGGACAAATTCACTCTGTTCTTTATTGAACAGCATGTATGAGGTTTCTTTTAGACAATTAGAGTTAACATTTTTAAAATCTACATCCTAACACCACATGAATAACAGCAGCTTGGTCCATTTTTCTCGGTTAAGTCCCACATTTTCAAAAAGCTTCTTTATTAACCGTCTTTAAAGTGCATTTTTTCACCAAAAGTTAAACTTCATGGAGTTCAATCAAGACTGAATGGAGCGTACCACATTCACACAAATTTTGTTTAGTTGATTTTTTTAACAATAAAATGTATTTTTTTTTTTCACTTTAAACTCAATTTTTTTCCCTCCAACGCCCAAAAAATTTAGACTATTCTGCAGTTTAATACTCCAAGTTAGCCATCTTTTTTTTTTTTTTGCTGGAGATCCTTAATAAACAACTTCATCTCTCTCGTCTAATAACATTGGTTCTTGAAGGCTGAAAAGCTTAGAGAACTAACCCAGGATGAGAATGTGGAGCCAAAACTGCTCAAGATGCATCATGGGACTTGTAGTCTTAAACTGAAGCGTCTTTTAACAAAACCATAATTTTTTTCTAAACAGTTTACGACAAAGCCATCTTTGGGGAAAAAAAGTAAAAGTGCCGATGCCAGCCAGATCTGCGCTACCAGCTATCCCAGAATGCTTTGCACAGGGGGGCAGTTGGTAATGTCTTTTAGAACCAAAAGGATTTATGTCCCCATGTTGACCTGTCGATCACTGAGTAGCTCCACCCCAAAAGAGCAACTGGCTTTATTCTGTTTTCCCCTCAAGTCGACGATATCATGGCTCAAACGGTTTGTAAAGAAACACTTAAATCTTGGGCTGTCAGTGATAGCGTGTTGATCCTAAATCAATCGATCTCTGAAGTTGATTTTTTTTTTTTTTTTTTTAATTGCATATTATTTTTTTCCCCACACATTTACTACTTGTGTCCTATGTCTCGTTCGTTCACTCGAAGTTGTGCAAAAAAGTTGCAAAACTTTCAGATTTTATTGTTATATTTATAATAAACACATGGAAAAAATTGCAACCGGGCGTACGACGGCGCTATTCAATAAGGCTTGCCGAACCAATTTTAGAGATATTCTGAAAGGGAGGATGAAACAGAGCACATTGGACAGGTTTTTATCCGAAACACCTGCAGATGAAAGTGAGGAAAGAGTGACGAAAAAGGCCAAAAAAAAAAAAAAAAAAAAAAAAAAAAAACGGGAAAAAGTTTCAGCCTTTTTCCTCCACCTCTGTGAGGACACTTTGACCTGTCACAAAGCTTAATCGAGACAGACAGGAAATTCGTACCTACACAAATAGATCTGATTCTCTTTTTATGTCAGATTTACTCTGCATAATTTGTTAAACTCCAGCAAATCAAGTCTCAAACATTTGGGAAGATCCACTTCCCAGAAGTCGTCCAGCTGTGAGCGTCAGCGTTTGAAAAAAGAGACAAGCAGCCTAGCATGTCTGTGGTACCTGGGCCTTATCCTCTCTTTCTCGGGGAATTGGGGATTTGGCAGCCTTCCCTCAACTTTAGTGGAGCTGGCCTTGTGTTTCCTTTTTTTTTTTTTTTTTTCTCCTCTTCTTTTTACGGCTGGTAAACCTGTTGGCCCCTCTTCACTGCTGTCCTTCTACCTCAGAAAAACTCTGGAGCAGTCAAGCTGGAAAAGCCATTTAGGACGGATATCAGATGATGTGTAATTTGGGCTTAAAATAACATGTACGCAGCGTGTGAGTCTAAGGGTTCGACTTATTTCCTGTCGAGTTTAAGTGGCCTCGTTTCACTCATTTGGTAAAAGTCCGACTAATGTACACATTTGCAGAGACAGGTTAATAAACACTCACACACTCCGAGAGACATCCCACACACATCTGCACCGAGGGTAAACAGTCAGCCGTGCACTCCTTCCTCTCTTTAACACACACATCAGGTTCTCTGGGCTAATGTTTACTCCCTTAAGTATCAACGTCTGCTGAACTTAGTCAGGCTCTCTATGTGTGTCCAAATACAGCAGGGCATGCAAGTGTAAGATATAGCTGACATGCACAAGAACTGACATCAAATGACTCATTATTATCTGTCTTTCTTTCATCACCTGACCGTGGTAGATACTCGATCCTCATTGGTTAAAAAAGAGTCCAGGCTTCCTGGTAGACTTATTTGGTGCCATCACTTTATGCTATATGGAGCTGACTGGCAGAATAGAATAGAATAGAATAGAATAGAATAGAATAGAATAGAATAGAGTTTATTGATCCCGAAGGGAAATTCATGAGTCATAGCAGCAAACAAAGTGTAAAGTGCAAAAAAATCCAAAAATATAATAAATGTCAACAAGAGAAAAATGTCCATCAGTGACGTCAGCTTGGCCATAATTCTTAAGTCAGCCACCACCTCCAGAGGGTCCACATGGTCCAGGACTGATCTGGTCTTCTTCACCAGTCTATTCAGTCTCGTTCTCCTGTATCCTGTCTGCTCACAGCAGGTAAAATCCTTCAATGTGGTGTTCGTGTCCGTTGTTAGCTCTATTAGCCATGTCTCTGTGAATAGCATGATGCTAGTCTCCTGGTATTCCTTCTGGTGCTGCGTTAGCATGGCTAGCTAGTCCATCTCATTGTAGATAGATCTTACATTCTCCAAAATGATAGATGGAAGGACGGGTTGTTGTCTCTTCTTAGCTCGCACCGCAGAACCAGCGCTTGTCCTCACCTCCATCTCCTCAGCTCACAGGCAACTATGGGCCAGTTAGCATCGACATGCTATGGGCTGCTAACAGCTGAGGTCTTGTGTGTAAACAATGCAACCATGGTTACATGTAGGATCCTCCGCCAACAAATGAGCCGTAAAAAGTAATAAAAAATGACAGGCTGAAAATATGAAGATAACCGAAAGATAAGAAAAAAAAAAAAAAAGAACAACAAAGAGAGAGCTGCTGCAACAAGCAACAAGACTCAAAAGTTTGAACATGTACATGATTCTTAATGTTGTGTTTTTGGGACTGTTTCAGAAACTGCTGTGAGACTGAGCTGTTTTCAGACTCTGGAGTATGGACGGAGCAGAGGTTTCCAGCTGCTCTCTGAAGACGGTGCACATACATGTTTGTAACTGGAGGATCGACACATTCCACACGAAGGTGATGAGCCGACCTCGACCCAGACGGGACCTGCCTCTGCCCGACCTGCTGACCCACCTACGCCCATTGTCAACCCAGATCCCTCGGTCCACACAGACACAGATACACACATGAACCGGCTCGCAGTAAACTGAGAGGACTCTCGCCTCCCCCTTCAGACAGGAGTGAATTATTGGGGTGAACATGGGTCTGCGTGGGAGTGAGGAAGGAGGAGGGGGTCCGCAGGTGTAAAGAGGACAAGATGGGTGTGAAAATGAAGACGAATGGTTGAGAGGTGGAAGACAGTCAGATAATCCAGACACCATCGAGCAGGTAAACAGTTTTAATGACCCGACTTTGATTACTCCTCTCACTCCCACAATCAGTCCCACAATAAAACAGCAGTTCAAGGATTCAGAGCTCTCTTAAAGCCACACAAAAATAAAAAAAAAATACAAACATTATGTCAACAATTTGTAGCTTCGTGACCAGCTTTCCACCCTTCACCATTTTCTGTTTTGGGATCCAGAACATGCGTATTTCAGTAAATTAATTACAGTGGTGCCCTGACTTACGAGTTTAATTTGTATCATGACGGAACTTGTAACTGTAATTACTTGCATGTCAAATCAATTTACCCCATTGAAATGAACTGAAATGTCATTAATCCATTCCAGACTCTCCAAAAAACATTTTTTTTTTGTTTGTTAAATGTTTTTAAATAAGAAAAATGTGCTTATATTTTAATAAAACCTGTCAATGAGGCCTGTTTCATCCGTGTTTCATACTTGTGCATTGGAGTGTCTGCATCCCTCTGGCTTTGATTTGTTGACTCTTGAAAGGAGACAAGTAATAGTGGCAAAGCCGGCGCAGAAAACTGGGCTACGCTGTCAAAAGCATGAAGACGGCAGAGATCGACCCATGTTTCAGCTTAAAAAAACGAGCCCGCTGATTTATGGTTTTCAGCTGGATGCATCCTCCTCAAACGGCTTTAGATCGTCATTCAACACTTATATGATGAGACTGTTTTTACACACAAATATACAACTTAAATGGGTTGCATTCTTCTGTGTCTGAACAGCTGTTGTAAACTGGATATCCACTGACACGTTCAGCTGAAGGTCACCAGTTTAGGGTCACTCTTTAAACTGGAACACCGGGAGCTGACAGAGACACAATCACACTATCAGGCTCATAGAAGACCATTGATTAGAAGGTACTAAACCAAGTCCATCACAAATGGGGATCAGCTTATTGTGGACGGAGGGAGGGGGAAATACAACCCCCAATTCCAATGAAGTTGGAACGTTGTGTGAAATGTATCCTGTTTAATCCTGTTTAACCTATATTCAACTGAATCCACTACAAAGACAAGATATTTATTGTTTGCTCATTTTGAATTTGATGCCTGCAAAACGTTCCTAAGAAGCGAGGATAGGGTCATGTTTCACCTTTCCTTTTACCAACACTCAATATGTTTGTGAACTAAGGACAACAATGTGCTGTTTACACCGAAACGGTTTTAGGATAAAGCACAAAAGTATTGTTGTTGTTTCGGCCTGTTGTTTACACGGAAACAGCGTTTCAGCTGAGCCTTACATGCAACTTTTTTGAAAGGCCCTCCAGAGTGGAATTTTTCTGAAACACTGCAGCCTCCATCGCTTTGCATGTGCGCATTCTACATTCATTGTTGGAACTTTTAATTGCCATGCAAGAACTGGACAACAACAAGGGTTCGATGGTGGGTTCAACAAAATGTGCATCTGTTGTTCCACTGCTGCACTCAGCTAAGACAGTCCGGGGTCGCTGTTGTTGTTTTTTTGCGCTTCATAATGCTCTATACGTTTTCAATGGGAGATGGACCTGGATGGAAGTGTTGTTTTATCTTGAAGTTACATTAGTTGATCCAGGGCACATCAGACGTGTATAAACTTCTGCATTGAAACAGTCAATTAGTAGCTTCAAACTAAGGACATTCATCTTATTATTCACCTTGTCTTTCTTGTGCAACTCTTAGTTTTATCATGCTACAATATATCTTCAACATGTGCCTCTAATACCTGTCTAAAACCAGTGACAAGTCCCACCTGCAGCACCATGCATGCTGCTTTTTCAACACAGAAAACTTCCAACACTGCTACAAATACAAAACCCGTACTCTTTTACTTTTGTTAGAGTGACAGAACTTTAGCTCACAGGTAAGCAGTCTATCACATGTTAAAGCCGAGCATGCATTCCCACCCTTCAGTTATCTCTCCACAGAGTCCTACATCTACTGAATGACATTCCTGAAGCCCAGGAAGTACAGCCCCCCGCGCAAACTCCACGTATGTCACTCTGGGATGATAAAGCACGCATCGGAGCGTAATTAACCTTATCTCACCTCAAATAAGTCTGACAACAGGTGTGTTTAGCGGGGGCTGTCGACAAGGATTGCCGCTGCAAGAGCCCTAATTTGCGAGATAGTGCTGTCAAAGGCTAACCAAGCTGAGGAGGGACGGCTGTGAATGTTCAGACGGCTATTAAAATGTCAGTGCGGGAGCTGACTAATGACATTCTGTCTGCAGAAGAAAGCAGATTTCATCACTAGTGACTTGTTTTTAACTGAATCAGTCAAATTATTCGATTTGCTTTGTTTCAAGAAAACACCCTTATGTACGCAAAATTTACTGGTTACTGTAGCAAGTGGGTTCAATTTTCACCTTTAAACTCACATTTAAAGAAAAGACATCAGAAAGTCATTTTTTAAGTGAAGACCTTGTCAGGAGGGATTTTTTTCTGGCTCTTTTGCACAAAGTTAAGGGAGCTCGAATCATTCGACTTCCTGTTTTTCTTCAAACTATATGCAGACTTGTTGACATTCTTCTTGAAGAGCAAAGCTCGGCCCCTGAACTCGGCTCCAAAGGTTGCGGACGTCGACGCGGCGAGGCGAGGCACTCCTTTTCTCTCTGTCCAGCTGCCTCGAGCTCTCATGGAGCAGACGCTACAAATTTAGAGACAGACCCCGAAATACATGAAGCTTTTTATACCGTACAGTGCAACAACATCACCATCATCCTGTCCAGACAACAACCCACTAATCTCTGCGAGCTGTCGGTAACTGTTTAGTTACTGTGGTAACACAGCGTGTTGTGGCGCTCCTCGGTGAGAATTAAACAAAGACTATGGGGGTTTAAATCACTCTTTGCACTGCAGGACGAAGAGGAGTTCTATTCGAATGATGTAGACACTCTAAAGCCATCTGGAAACTAAACTGACCATCGCACTCCATGTTTTTACGGTACGCCATATAGCTCAGCCATAAGAGATAAATCATCTTTACTCACTGAGCGCCACTTTTAGACTCTCTGGAAACAGTTGCAGACTTAAGAGTCGAGCATCCCGGTGTCTTTGAGCGTCTGCAGCTTTGCCAGAAACGCTGTGGGCTGTAACTCTCTGGGGTGTCGTAGGAGATAAACACAGATACTGTACGTCTCTGGAGATGCTGCTTCTGCAGGCGAATGTTTTAAAATCATTTTGCTACTTTTTGTTTCCGACTTTTTCTGTCTTTAAACATTCACTGAATAAAAAAAAAACAGAAGGCAAGTGAGACAGGTGTGATGCTGTGAGGAGTTACCAAGAGAGTTACGTCTAATCCGCCCAGACAGGGAACAGTATTTGACCCTCGATGACCTTTGTTTCCACTTTGTTTCTTTACCCATTTTGTTCAATATTTTATTCCTTTTTTACTTTTATTGCCTTGATTTTCGATCATTATTCTTGCGTCACCTGAAACTTGAATTGCACCTAACTGATTGGCCCAGGCTGCACTGCAGCCTCAAAGCAAGGTCGCTGGTTTGAATCCCAGGTTAATTGGTGATTCTTAAATTGCACGTAGGTGTGAGTGTGTGTGTGTGAAAGGTCTTTACTTTACTTAACATGAATTCCTCCTCTCTGCCAAGTTTGGCCACAATTTCACGCCAGGAATCGTTAACCACACACTTATCAAGGTGATCTCTGTGTGGTGAATCACGTAGATTTCAGCATTTATTATACATCGGACAAGTTAGAAATTTTTCGGTGGTGATGTGGAGATTTTCCACATGAAAAGGACCGCGCGAGGGGGTGAGGCTGTTAAAATGACGTCATCCATCCACACGAAGCCGCGCGGACCTCGCGGACGCTTCAAGCATAAATCAGGCTTAAGACGGCTGGGATAGGGTCAAAAAAAGGTTTATATGTAGTTCAAACATACTGAGAAGAGCAAGATAGATACATGTTTTCATGCCAGTGTCCAAACTCCAGTAAAAGTTGGTAGATTTGTCTCTTTTTTGAAAAAAGACAGGGGGTTTTAGGGCGGACAAGAAACAAGCTTCAAAACTAGCGATGCAAACCAGAAGTCTTTTGATCGATGGGATTGTGCTTCCTGTGTTTACAGCATTTCCGGAATCGCAGCACATTACGTCCCCTCCGACGCCTCCTCCTGAACGATTTTAGGATATTTGAATTTAACATAACGCACTCAAATCGCTGAAGCTAAAAATGTAGCGGGACCAGACCAGCCCTCACTCAGACCTCAGCGCCCTCATGTGTTCCGGAGGAGTACTGCAGAGTGAAGCTGAAGTATGATGTGCTTAAGAGTAAGTATAAACCAGACTCAAGTCATCTTCCTCTCCTCTCCACTTCCTCACCTTTCTCTCTCCTCTTCCTCTTTACTCGTCTCTCTCTCTCCCTCCCCCTCTTCTCTCTCTTCCCTCCCACTCCTCTCTCCTACCTCTTTCTCTCCCCCTCCTTCATTTGGCTGAAGCTAAATGTCTCGTGTGAGATAACATCGCAGTAGGAAATTCCGCCTGTGTTGCCAGACTGCTCAGTTTTCTCCCCAGGGCGAGCAACAATGTGCGTCCTTCATAAGTGCCTGTGCAGCGCTCAGGATCTCCACTCATCCCCTGTGAGCCCGGTCAAAAGACCCGCCGGCGAAACCCAACGCCGTGCTCCGAGCTCCACGCTAGAGCCACAGCAGCAAGCCGGCGGGATTAAGACAATGAAAGTCTGCTCTGCAATCTAACATTGACTCACAGGACGGTCTACAATCAGGAGTGACCACTCTGTGGATCTGTTACTCAACCAACTGACTTTGCTAATTTTGTTCAACCTCCTCAGAACCCAACACATCTGTGGGAACATGGACTCCATTTGGTTTCAGATTTCCTGGTCACATCTTCACGAGAAAAAACATCTGAAGCCTGATGATGGCTGGAGAAAGTAGACAAGAGATTTTCTTGGTTTAAATTTAAACAAATCAGATTTTTTTTTAGAGTAATTAAAGAAAACTTCAGTTAAAAATGGTGGTTAAAATGGCCGTATTTTGATATCGATCACTTTTGATTGGGAAACATCTAAAGATGGGGTATGATTGAATTATTTTAAACATGGATATAAAGTAACATAAGGGTTTCACCAACTAAACGACTAGTCAACTACTTCAGCCACTAGTCGGCGCTGTAACCACAAGTCGACTAGTCGTGTACAGCCACCAGCACCCAGGCAGGTGGATTTTTTTTCTCTCTTGGGTCACCTGACTGCCGTCGAGTCTGGTCTGAAAATAGAAGACGATGTTGAAGTGCTACAGCCTGCTGTTCCTCGAGTGTCCACTTGAGGTTGCACACACCAAGCCAAAAAAAGCTGTTTTCACAGCAGCCTGGTAAAAAAAAAAAAAAAAGTCTCCCGTCTGAATCACTAATTTCGCTAACAGCACGCACTTTACGGAGGTGATTTTTTTCTCTAAATTGACAGTTTAGACAATATTAAGATCGCCAGTTCATCCAATCAGAGGCACAGCTCAGCTCATGTGACTGCCGGGCACCCTGGAGACTTAAAGCCCGCTTCATTTGCTTCAAAAATCCATTTCAGAAACAGACGGGTGACGTCGTGGAGGCTACGTCCATTAATTATACAGTCTACGGGCAGATCAAGCGGGACAGGAAGTTGTTTACAGAAACTACCTTAAAACACCCAGTGATTTTCAAAATAAGGTCTTGGTAATCCTTCCTGAACAGGAAGTAGATGACCATGAAAAATAGGGTTGCTGCGCTCATACAGTCTACGGCTCCAACACAACAAACAAACACCATGACACATAAATGAAGGTAAGGTACAGGTAAGCCCATCGTTTTTCCTCCAACAGACCTACAGAAGGCTGGCCAATCAGAGGGAAGGGGGTTATGGGAGCCAGGAGCCTTAAAGAGACAGCAGAGAAATCGAAGAATTCAATAAAATAGCCAAACTGTAATCAAGCTGGTGGAAGGAAACACAACTAATGAGGCCATCGAGACGACAGGAAACATGGAGCATAGGTTTGACTGACTTCAGAAATGGAGGAGCAGTTTGTTGATTTGGGGAGACAAAATGGGTTTGGTTGAAGAAGACCAAAAAACGTGAGCTGGTACCTGAGTCCACTTCACTCACATGGTGCAGCAAGTTACTCTGCAGGCATCGGCGTGCAAAGTGCTACGTTAGCTCACATAGCAAGAGCTGCACCTGTTTAACAGTGGTTACTAAACAGCTTTTAGACACATGCAACACATTAATTGTTAGTCAACAGACAGTGGTCACTTTTATATTTGAGTTGCTCTGTTAGTGCCTTCAGCGAGAAGCCAAATCTGAGCTGCAGAGCAAATAAAGCGTTCTAAAGTCCAGAGAGTCCTCAGAGTGTTTGTTAAAGAGGTTAGAGGGAAACCTTTGGACCAGTATCAGGGCTTCATTCTTCTGACCTTTGTATCGTCACTATTTTATGAAGCCACACACTCGTCTCAGAGCAGTTTGAATCATCGGTGAAGGAAAACACTTTCAGTTTTACGCGTCTGACACTTTTTTTCCTTCTCTGATCCAGATTTCTAAGAACTCACTTGCCAGAAAGTCAACGTGTGAGTCTGTATATTAGCAGGCTGCAGAGGTGTTAGAATAACATTCACTGACTTTTGCTTTTTGCAATGTGGTTTGAGTTGTGGGCGATGACGTGTTAAACGCAGAGCTGAACCTGCACTGAGGTAGCAGCACCATGTGTCTGGAGGTGCAAACTACGATACAGCCACGTTTATGAGGCTGGATTTGTTTTATATACTTTGAGAGTTAATCACGGAAAGTGTGAGAAGGACTTGTCAGCCAAAAACATTAAGATTATTATTATAATCAATATTTTTAATGCTTAGAAAATGTTATTTTTAAAGTATTAGAATAAACTTCATTTCTGGCCTTCTATGTTTATCCTTGCAGCTAATATGAGTGAAACCGCGACACTTGTGTCATCAAGGTGAGGATATTTAAAAAACACATCATAAAGGAGTCGAGAGAACAGCCTAATAAAATCCACATGATTCAAATGTGTCTTATCTCTCTGATCGAGACTTCAGAGGGAAAAGGTGACAGGATGGTGCAATAAATGGTCTGGATTGCAGGAAACTCTAGTCAATGTTTGACTCCTCTGTAGTGAGCTGAGCTAACGGCTGATCAGCAGACGGAGATTCAAAGTGTTCAAATTCTGGAGAAAGATTTCAAGATGACACAACGTCACCTGAGTTAGTTCTGATCAAAACAAACTTAAGATATCAAAATTCAGGAGGAAATCTGATCTGAAACATTAACTTCTCCTTAAGGAGTGTGTTTCTTTAAATAAGGTAGGACTAGATCTTCACGTAAAACTTGGACTGCTTCGTCAGGCAATTATTCTACTTTATTTTTTTAAACATTATTAGTAATTATTTTGACAAATCCCATAATTTTTACTTTCTTTCTTCATACTTTTTTATTTAAACTGCGGCCATGCTCAAAGACTTTCTGCAATGTGCTGTTTCTATGCAGATGTGTAGCTCTCTTTAGCACAGATGGACTCGCTTCCTGCAACCAGTATGTAGAAAAAACTCTGAGAAACTTTCAGAGACATACTGATCCAACAAAGGGCAAGGAAAGAGCTGGTGAAAAGCACTTGTCATCCTCAGAGTGGGCGTGTCTTTTTACAACTTCCTGGTTGGACGATAGACTGTGCAATAGTTGTAATTTTGTATAAATTTGTGATTTGAGACGGTAAATGACCAGCAGCAGGGAGCTGGTGTGAGTGAATCCACAACTCATGATTAGCAACGGCACTGTATACTGATCTTAACTCATAGAGGCGGCTGGCAGGTTGGCATTAACAGATAGTGTCATGAACCTTGACCCAGATAGGATACAAATACAAGCACAGAGTCAGATCGAGAAGGCAAAAGGGTTTAATCAGACTAGCAGGGTTCGGTACACAGACATGCTAGGGAGACAGTCAAAGTACGTTGCACAAGTGATCAGTCCAAGAACAGGCAAAGGTATCCAGCAGACGAGAGGCTTAAGGCTTACTAAGATAAACAAGCAAGGTTCGGCTATGACGAGACTATGAAAACAAGGCTAGAAGAAGACGGTGAAGTACGACGAACTGGCAAAGAGACAGTGAGGGATCAGGTGTGACAGACGAGGGGGGGGCACAGACAAGGGTTAGAGATTTCAAAATAAAACAGGAAGACAAAAACATGAAACATGAATGAGCAAAATAACTGAAACTTAACAGACATGACAAATAGTGCTGGAAAGAGCTGCACATCTGCATAGAAACTGCACATTGCTGAACACAATTAAGTCTTTATTGTTTACATAAAAAAATATCAGGGAAAAAGAACGCAAACATGTACAATTCTGGGATTACAGTTCAGAATAATTACTAGACATTTTTATTTTTGCTATAAGGACGGGTTCTGTTAAACGATACATTAATAGTTTTTGACGTTTCTGCCACCAGCTTCAAGTGCAGTCTTTAACCCCTTGAAGACAGTCGTCATGAGTTTGTGACAAACCTGATATTTGACATCAGGTCTTGATGCAGCTGATATATATATATATATATATATATATATATATATATATATATATATATATATATATATATATATATATATATATGGATATAGATATAGATATAGATATAGATATATAGATATATATAGATATATAGATATATAGATAAATCTGTGAAGCGTCTTTATATATATATATATATATATATATATATATATATATATATATATATATATATATATATACACACACTGACAGTCAATAAAAACGCATCAGTCATAGGATGTCTAAATAATTTTATTACTAGCCCAAGTTTGTCCAAATGAGTAGCTGTTAATTGTGTAACAAAATATCATTAAATAAATACAATCAATTTTAGAACTAAATTTTATCCAAAAACTGGAAAACTGGAAAAACTGGAACAGTCATCTCAGGAATGGAAGAACATGTGGTCTGAGAATGGTGTCCACATAATGCAGAGCAGTGAGATTGCCGTTGATGACAATAAGTGGCGTTTTGTGGTTACCAGAGATGCCACCCCACACCATCACACTGGGTCCTCTCTCCAATGATTCCTTGGTTGAATGCAGCAGACAGCATATCGTTCCCAACGTCGTTTCCAAACACGTTCACGTCCATCAGCCCGATCCAAGCAAAATCTGCTCTCGTCAGTGAATAGCACACAGTTCCAGTTGATCTGACTCCATGACTCGTGCTGACGGCACCACTGTAGACGTGCCTGGCGGTGTGCTGGTGTCAGATCAGGACCTTGGACGGGCCTGTGTGCTTGCAGACCGAACTCATGCAGACGACAGCGCACAGTGGGGCTGCTCATACGGGGATTACGAAGACCAGGTGTTTCACATGCTGTCTGACTTGCAGTCCAGAATCTGTCACGTAAATGCTCCATCTGAATCTGTCTATCCTGACGTCTTGATGTGACCCGGGGCCTTCCTGGACGCTGCCTATCTTGTACAGAGGCTGTGGCATGATAACGCTGGATGAGCCGTACTATTGTCGACTGATGACAACCCAATCTTTGTGCCACAGCTCTCTGGGACAAGCCACCCTCAATCATTCCCAGGGCACGGTGAAGTTCATCTCGTGTCAAACGTGGCATTATCAAATTTTATTTGGTGTTAGCTTTATATAGGGCCACATTTTGTAATCTTGTGACCCATCCTTTTTTTTTAACCGGCACCAATTCTGTACCCTGGTATGATTTCTTAAATGCCAATCCCAAAATCACTGAAGCATAAATTTTGCTTCTCTTTAAGGTGAGACTGGCCTTGTGAGTAACTCTGAACCCATACAACTATAGAAAAATGCCAGCAGCTAAAAATTGTACACACAAAATAAGTGATGCGTTTTTATTGACTGTCAGTGTATATATATATATATATATATATATATATATATATATATATATATATATATTATTCTTTTTCCCCCCATTTATGGAATCATTTGAAGTGATGGTTTGACTCTGGTTAACTAATTTAAGTTTTAAATGAAGAATATGACAACATTAAACAATAAACTAAACAATAAATAAATTGATTAAACAATAATAACAAGACGAAGAATAATAAAATAATGGAAAGATGGTATGAAAAACTCAGACATATTAGTTTTTTAGGGAAGTCTGATGAATGAAATGCATGCAGGGAAAAAATTTGGGATTAAATGGGTTAAGTGGATCATGTCCTGTAACTGAACAGATCTTTAACAGGTTTTCAAACGTTAAGACATTATAAGTCTGCAATAAAATATGCCGCACTATAATAAAGCTCCTGAAATAGATACACAAATTTTCTTTAAATGCATGATGTTGATTTGATGAAGGGGAAAAGTGTTAAAAATTAGAGATTCATTCACCTTGCCATGTACCCAGTCTCAAAAACTGTCCCAAACTTAAAGTTTTCCCGTCTCCTCGTCCCTTTTTCTTTATTTACAAGACAAAGTGTCAGGTATGAGACTCTTTACCTGAGTGTTTATCGTGCTGTTGTTGTGAACAGACTGTTGGAGCCGTAGCGACAGAGTGACATGTGACAGCAACACTCCCTCTGTTTAAAGGACATCACTCTCAGTCAAAGTGGAGATTGATCCTCAGACTGGCTCCGGGCCTTTTTCGCTGCTGTCACATCAGAACATTTAGATCCTCACCGAGCTGAGAAAGGAGGAAACGTAACTCGTTTGCACTTGTTTATTTTCTTTTTTAATTGATAAGTCAGGAGCTTGGAAAATGCGTCACAAGTTCTTCACCACATTTTGGTTCAGAAATCACCAAACCTTCATCATGTGAATAAAGCTTTTCTTCAGAACCTGGATCATATGACGACCTCAGGGCCGTCCTGTCAAACTGACTTCATGGTGGTGCTCTTTTAGATAATGATTACCAACCTGCGATCAGTGATCACTGCTGGCTTTGTTAATGTTTTCCTCGGCTGTTTACTACACGACGCGGAACAAGCAAGAATCTGAACCAGAGAGTGATAACAGTGACACTCTGTGCTGGTTATAATGGCTGAATGTGCATAGAGAGAAATATCAGTGTCCATAGTGTGCGAGGTCGGTTAAGGTCATGAATATTGCATCAGTGGAGATAATTATCAGAAGAAGAGGCTCTCTCTCTCTTTTTTTGGAGCTTGTTTTTGTTTCACAGGAAGCTGTCTGACCGATCAAAGTCATGCGTTAAACCAACATTCAGAAAGACTTCCCTACATTCGGTGTGGAAGCAGCGAGGCACAACAGTCAAGTGTCTAAATGACATGACATCCCGGGTCACAGGAAAGTGCATCAGCCGAACCCTCCGCTGTTCACCACGAGAAATAAATAGTTAGGATGAGAACACAGAAAATACCCAGAGATGAGAACGCCACCTACAGAAAGTCAAACTTCAATGACAGGAAATCTGAAAAAAAAAAAAACCCCAAACAAATAAACACGACACATTAGCGCCCACACTGTTTGATTGACAGCTCGTCTGTGGGTAGAGCAGTGCAGGAGCAAGAGTCATGAGTGCTTAGTGACAAAGACGAAGATAGAATTTATTAAAAGAGTATTTAGGTGTGGAAAAAAAAAACCCTGCACTGCCTGGTAACAGCGTCACACGCCTCAGACAGACCGGTGTCACGCGTTCATTGGCTGCAGATGTCGTCAGAATTTGATTAAAGTTCCTGTTATGTGGCACAAAAGCCAACGCTCAAGTTCCAATGGCAGATATTAAAGCTCCTGTTAGGAACTTTTTGTTTGTGTCAATTTTGGCGCCTCCTGCAGACAAAATAGTCGTACATGTATCATTTATACAGTATAAATTAATTTGTTTTTGATTAAAGCTGCATTGGCAACATGAAGTTAAAGAACAAGTCTGACACCTACCCCCCCACAAGTGGTTTCGGACATGAAAAATAACAACAGAAATCTTCTTGTGGATTGTCTTCAATGCAATGTAAGGTCATTAAGATACCTCATCATTCATTTTAAACTCTTTTATACTCTGGAAAAAAAAATCTCACAGGAGCTTTAAAGGAAGAGGTCAGTCATCCATCGTCCTCAAATCTGGCTCAGCTGAAAGTGAACCCAAACAGCCTTGAGGTAGATAATATATCATGAAGTGTTGTCTTCAACAAGAAGTGTGAAAATAAGTCAGATCATGTATCAGATTGAAGGAATAACTGCGCATTAACCCCATCGTCGACACTTGTTTGTTTCCTTCTTTGAGACGTGTTTTTGACACCTTTGAATGGCACCGAGCTGCTGCTGCTGGATCTGAATTTGTGGCTCTGAATGAGTGAAATCAGGGCACCGTGGAATGCATGAGGGATTCGCGAGCTTTTCCTGGGTAAATAAGGGGAGGTTGAAAAGCGACTCCAGGAAATCCGCGCTGCTTTGTGAGACATCCACGCTTGACATATGACCTGTCAATCTCAGTCACAGTTGGACCTGATTAAGCTGATGAAACCAACAGAGAGCCACTTGAAACTGTCAAAGACACATTCCACTTTGTACGTGTCAGACGCTGTTGTTCACGCAGCAACAGGCTGACAGTTATATGAAGGCAGGCGTTAAAGGCAGCTCCAAAAATAAACTATAAATCTCAACAGGTCTTTGATAGTCTCGCTTTAAAAAAAAAAAAAAAAAAAACTGCCAATGAGGTGAGACAAGTTCACTTGTTTCCAGTGCAAATGAACTTGAATCAGGTTTCATCATGTGGCGTCATCCCGGCACCTGAGTCGTGATCTGCATATTTCTGACAGATTAGAGCTCACGATATTTTTTCAGCCAGTCCAACTCTTTTTGTTGTATTTGGTTTAAATAACGCAAACTCCTAATAGAGAGGTGTGATCAAGGAAACAGAATTAAAGCCGAGTCGAACGACATTACAGAGATGATCCCACTGAGGGAGAGCTTTTTGTTAAATTGTAGGATGAGCCACCGGGATCCACACATGCAATGTGCAAGGTGAGACTTTTTTTTTTTGTGTGTGTGATTAAATGTTACACAAATAGTCAGCTGGACCAGAACTAATCCTCCTCGTTTCAACCAGGACCGATTATTCCCAGGAACCAAATGGTTCCTGTAGTCCACTGTTTGTCTTGCAAAAGACCCTGGTAGATTATCCAAAACAGTCCGGTGACGTATGGAAAAACAAACGAACAAAAAAGTAATTGCAACACACCACCAGACCAGTAGAGGGCAGTAAGATAAGGACACCATAACTTAAATGCAGCACTACAGTTAGCCTGAAGATTGGTTTGTTACTCGGGGCAAAGTGGTTGCTGGGTAAAACTGTTTCTCACGCAGCGGTCTAAATCATGAGGAAAGCAGAGATCGACCCGCATTTTAGTTCAAAAACGAAGCCGTTGATTGACGCCTTTAGCAGGACGTATCCTTCTTAAACAGCTTTAGATCATCATCTTACCTCACCTCTATGGTGATTTGCTATTCATGCTATTTTGCTATTTATTTACTGCAGTGGCGGGCCGTGCTTTTCTCATCTGGGCCTTCAGTTATGCTCCGTCTGAATTAATCCATCTCTCATTAACTACTTTATGGCTATAGATCATCTTATTATAATAAGAGATGCATAAGTGCAGTATGAAGAGCTGTTGCATCACAGAGAGATAACAGCTCATGGCCCAAATACACTATGCCTCTCTGACTTTGATCGTAAATCTGCAACCAAATCTATTTCTTCTCCTCCTTCAGCCATTGTGCTGGCTAGCACAGTCTTTATCCAATCAAAGTGCGGGAATACGCTGACGTTACCGTACGCCTGCTAGATGGCCTTGGTGTTGTCAACTTAAAATCTGATTGGTTAAAACAACAGTTTGATTGACACTTGTTTTATGCTACAGGGCCCGCAGAACTGATAACGAAGGCCTCCGGGCAGATTTCTTTGACCCTAGCAACAAATGATGGCTGAAATGTGATTGGATAAATGCTTTTTGTATGAAAAATACGTTTGGATGGGAAAGCTATGAGACGAAGTGAACAGACCGTTTGAAATTATAGAATCAGTATACATAGAAAATAGGCCAGCATTGAATAGTGGTCGGATGCTGTAATTACATCACATCGCTAAGAGTTTTAACTGTGTTCTTACAAAATGTGTAGATGCAGATTGAAAATAAAAAATAGCCCTTTTAAACTATAAAGCACAAGATCCATAGTGCAACTTGTTTATACAAAATATTGAGCACAAAAGTAATGGAAATTAATGACTGCATTTACGCCCATGTTCCTACGTTGAGGAGAACATAGTCCTGGGGGAAGTTCCTGAGGTTGAAAAGCACTTTTATCTCTTCGTTTGGTTTGGAAGACTTTAAACAAACAGAGTTATTGCATTAGTTCAACTATGCTGAATTGTATGTAAACATGTTAGCTTAACTAAAGTTGCACTTAGCTGAACTTGTTGGTTGGAAATTTGATCACCCCTGAACAATTCTGAACTGTATATTCACAAATCAGACAAGCTGATTTTTATTTATTTCTTGGTCGCGGGTGGCTGGAGCCTATCCCAACTGTCTTAGCGCGAGAGGCGGGGTTCACCTTGGACTGGTCGCCAGTCAATCAGAGGGCTGACTTTATTATTATTGTTTATTTTTTTATCTGTAGTTATGACACAGCAGCGCTTATGTCGGAGCCTGCGATCGCCCATGATTGAAGTGATCTCATCATTTGAGCCTTAATCCCGCTGCAGCATTCATCGTAAAGTGAATGGATACTTGTTGCAGTGTGTCTGAGTGAAGAGGCCCGGTCCTGGTCGACTTAGCCGTGTGACACGCGATAGGGTCCAAATCCAAAGTGGAATGGCTGCAGGCTTCAACCTGCGCTTAAGAGGGTCACCGCTGAACAAAGGGGGTTCAGTCAGGAGCTGAGGGGCTGCACACACTGAAAGGAACACGGGGCCAAGGCAGTGTGTGTATGTGTGTATGAGAGAGAGAGGGAGAACAGGGATGTTCAACAATTACAGGGGAGAAAAATGTGTCTCTTTGTCGAGTTTAAGTCCTTAAACTGAAGACGTTGTGAAGAAAATTGAACAAATGTGCACTTAATGTTTCAAATTACTCCTAGGTAGGGCTGTCACATACGATTATTTTGATAATCGACTAGTCACCGATTATTTTTCGTGATTAGTCGACTATTCGGATCATACATAAATTGCAGCTTATTGCACCAGCATACAGCTAACATCATTAGCTTCCAGCTTCAAGTGTTTAAGGTATGTGCTAACTAAAAATGAAGACAGTTAATATCATAGTTCATTCAGCTTTTAATGAACTTTGCAGCTTGTAGCAGCATTTCTGACATTTTTTCAATGTACCAATTTTCTATTCAAACATGACATCGCTATTAAGTAGGTAGCTCCCTGTTGACGTTAATGTTAGCAGCTAACTAGCCAATTAGCTTACAGAGATTGTCATTCTTCGTCAGAAAATAAATCAGCCACGGCGTGCTGTCTTTTCAGATGCTCGTGCATCGCCGTCGTACTGCCATGGAAGGACATTTCTGCTTTGCAGATTTTGCATTGCACACTTTTCTCCTTTATTTTGGAAAAATGCTCCCAAACTTTCAAGCTCTGTTGCCGGCTAGCCATGATACTGTTGGGCATAACTTTTCCAGTGACATCACGGGTTACCCCGGTTACCACTTCTGCGCGTATGCGTCAAGGACAGAACGGCAGACGAGACAGGTGAAAGTACAGCGGCAGTTTTGAGGGAAAAATAAAGTTTAAAAAAGTATTAAAACGACGATGACGACGTCATCGTGACTAGTCGACTAATCTTGGCAGCCCTACTCCTAGACGTAATGTTTGCATGCAAAAAAACAGAAGTTTTCTCTTAATATGTTAAGAAAAGTCATCAGGAAGTGAACACGGAATGTCTCAGAGATGTTCACACTGAAGGCATCTGTGCAATCTTTACTGGAAATAATTAGATTTTTGCAAAAGGCAGAAATCTTGCATCATGCAATTCACTCCTCGAGACTGCAAGACCGATGAAGTTTCTTTAACTCTGTAATCCAGAAAAGGACAGATTTTTTTTGTCACACAGCCAAGAAGCTCCCTGGTCCGAGTTCTCATTTAAGCCAGTTGAATTTTGTGCGTAAAAGAAGACATTTTTAGATGATTAAAGCTGTTGAAAATTTGTTGAATTTCTTTCTCGGTGTTTGCAGGTGCAGCCTCGTGCTCCTGCAGCTCTTACGCTGCGTCTCTTTGGACGTGAGGGAGTGTGCAGGCCAAACATGCACTGACATTGTTTTCAGGCTGTTTAGCCAAGAGCAAGAAGTCTGAGCGAGATTTCCAAAGATTAAATTCTTCCACACAGACAAATACAGACAAATGTTTCCCTGTTCACTTGGAGAATGTTATGCAGAGCTTTTCAGCCTCCAGAAGAGCATCTTAACCGAATCAATTCAGACGCCTCATAAAGCTTTTTTTACTTTCATTATTTATTCTCTTTCTGTGCGTCAGGTCACACCTGCCATCTCTTATTGTATCCTACAACACTCTGCAGTCTGCAGCACGTCTCCAGAGGACTGATTGACACGTCGTCTTTATTAGGCCGCTGATATCTGTTGTCATTTCTTGTCTGCGAGCATCGTAAAGCGGCTCGGCTTTCGCAATAAAACTCCGAACGCTTCCAAATCCCCAGACTCGACCGCTCTGCATAATATCTGCTCTATTCTCGGGGAATAATACAGTAAATGTTCCCATACAGTCAAGAGCTGTCTGCAGATCCTGCTTTTCTTGCCTTTTATTGCAGCTCTTTCGGAATCCAAACTCTCGTACCCCCCCCCCGTTATATTGCTTCCCACATTGTTTTGGCAGGAGAGCTACTCCAAAAATCGAGGAATATTTCCCTACCCCTTCTATGAGCCAAACGTAAAGTGCCAAACCTGCGAAAAAACACACAGCGACCGCCTCGGCTTTTCACTCCGCCTGGCACGCATCATTCAATGTCAGGCCATTTCCCACGCCAAACAGGCTCAGAGAGCTCCGAAAGGGAAGAAAAGAAGAAAGTCCTGTCAAGTTTTTCCACTTGGTTTTGTTCCCTTTTTCTGCCTCTGTGTTTTTTCACCTCCGTATCTATCCTTTCTCCTTCTCCGTGTCATTCTTCCTCTTTTGTACCTATAGGCCTTTTTTCCCCATTGAACTCCCAACCCTCTCCACTCCTCTGGCTCTCCCGCTCCCTCTCAGGGGCCTAATTATGAGCCGGCATTAAATAAAAACATTTATATTTCTCCAAAAAAAAGGCTCCTCTCTGCGCTTTCTGCGGACAATGAGGGCTTGTGATTCTCCCCTCCCTCCTGCTCCCTCTTTCTGTCTCTTTTTCCGCTGAGTGGCCATTCACTGGGGGTCTTTGTCTCTCTTTGTGATTGGCTCGCTGCAGGACTCCTAGGGGGCAGTAATTGTGTCTCATTAAGTCTTACAGTAGTCGTGAGGGGAGTGTAGCGGGGTGGGAAGTGAGGGGGAGTTCGCCGCACAAGGCCTCGCAATTAGAAATCCCAGAGAGCTTGAATGGGAGCCCTAATCAGGCCACAATGGCTGGGGCTCCCTGCCTATTAGGCCAAAAAGGAAGTGTTGCCATTGTCCAAACACACACACACTCACACACACACACACACACACCAGGAATGCATGCAGCACAGCAGGGATGGATGTAGTTGTGTGGTGGCGTCATCCCAGAGGCCAATTTGGAAAGATTGGGGGACTTAAGAGAGCTTTTCACTGCCTCAGTCACGACACACACACACACACACATATATTCATGCACACACAAGGACTCACACACACGCACGCACAGGTGCACACACTTTTGCATCCATAGCGGAGCTAAAAGGGGTTCTCATTAGTGGTGTTCAGGACGAGCCGGGAGTTCGCTTTCTGTTTGCTCATTTGTCGTCTTGTGATTCCTCCTCCTGCACCGCGGAGTTCTTCAGTTTTTGTGTGAGAAAAAAAGAAAACAACAACAACAACAACAAAAAAACATTTTCTGCAAGCAACATATTTCAGCATCTCTGTTGAAGTTATAAAATCAGCATGCTGCGTCTGTGGCAGATACATAAATAACCCATGCACCGCTTCTCTGAGGAAATTCAGTAAATTTCAGCGTCTGTGGGAAAAAAAAATAAAAAACAACAACATACAAATAATGATATTCCACCACCATCTGTCTCTAAAAGGCAAATGCACAGAAACTGAAAACTTTGCAAAGCCTTCCTCTTTTTTTTTTTTTTTTATCTCATAATAGGAGCAGAAAGTGGGTCTCTTTTCCTCCGTTTATCTGTGTAGCGTTCCCAGGAGAAACAGTGGCTACCCCTCCTTATCTTTGTTACCGCCGAGTGCTGCAGTGGATTATGAAGTGGATTATGCAAATGCTGCACAATATATTCATATTAACAAAGGTTGAGGTTCATGCGCCCGTGCCCGGAATTTATGAATACGCAAATAATGAAATAAGAAAAAAAAAAAAAAAAAAAGGTGAATTGGCTGGAATGTGTTATCATTTAATGAAAATTAACTGGGTTCACAGTATTGTGCCGTGTTCGGCTCATTTGTTAATTTGTTGAATTAGCTGCATCTGTGAAACAGAGTGATATCCAATTTAGCTCATTGTTTTAATTATTTTGGGCGCATTAATGACTGAGCTGATATGTCTGTAGGTATTACAAATGCATAATCGTGTGGATTCTTTCCTCACTTTTCTCTCCGCTGCAGAGTTTTATTTTGGATCTCGATTCCAAAACTTGACGGATCTACTTCAGAGATCCACGTTTTTCATCAAAGCTTTTCTGGATCCACTCAAGCGACTTACAAAGGACTGCGGAAAAAAAAAGAAAAAAAAAATGAAGGTCACACAACAAGAAAGCTGTTTTACATTCAGCATATGTCAACTGAATTTGCAGCTCATCCTCTTGATGGATTATCTGGAGATATCAGCAGCCTGAAAGATGTTGAAACCGAACTGTTTGTGTCGCTGAGTGTTAATTGAATGGAGCCTTCTCAGATGTGTAAACTTCCCATGAGCACATCTGCTTCCCCGTACTACCAGGGATGCGAGTCTTTGGGGTGTGTGCTGACAGCAAACCAGGTTGATCCATCTGTTTTAGAGGAGAGGATGCATCATCCATGGTTTCCAAAATGATAGCTGAATTTTGATTGGTTGGACTGCACGAGTTCTCTGCTGTTACTGGATCATATGTTTGGTTTCCTCTTTGGGTGTCACAGTTTTCACCTTCATTTGTGGATGCAGTGACAAACTGCAAACAGACACTGGGTGTTTGGAAACAATTTTCCAAATTTTTATGTATTTATTTATGTATTTATTTAACCTTTTGTAGAAGATTTTTTTCACAGTAAAGGACGAGTGAAGCTTGCTGAGTTCTCAAAGGTGCAACATGCCCATTATAGACAATGCAGGAGCACGCCCGGATGAAGAGGAGAGTGACGGAGAGTCAGTCAAAGCTGCTTAACACATGCTTGAAACCTGGGGAAAAGAAAAGCAACGCGAACACACCACCCCAACATCACTAACTAAATAAAAAATAAAAAGACACTCGTGAATTAGAAGACAGCCAAGAATTATGTCATACTTCTGTAAATAGAATACAAATTTATAATAATCTGATGATATGTGGAAAAGAGGAGACTAAATATGGAGAAAATGGGGACGGGACTAGATAAGTTCTGCTTCTCCCGTCTTCCCTTTCGGACATGTACAATTCGATCAACTATTGACAATGTGTGATGTTGTATAAGTGTGCTGACGTGACCGAAATAAACTAAATAAATAAATAAATAAATAAATAAATTAATAAAAATAGTCTGCAGTTGTCTCCCAGAGTGAAAAACAAAGCCATAAATCTGCTGATCTATGCCCCAGCGAGACGCCGTTGAGGCTGGCCAGGCCTCGATGCTGGGGCTCTTGGAAACCTGACCTACCTAAATGACCAGCTGGACTCTGAAGGAGCAATACCTTATAACAAATAGATGCATTAACCAACATGGGAACAAAGTCAATGAAGGAAAACTGTTGCAACCAGGTTCAAAACCCAAGTCTATAAGCAAACTCATGATGACACCTTTGATTAATGCTCAATTTGATTCACAGCAGATTCTTCAGTGTGACCACAGCAATCCGTCTCTACTTCTAGCCCCTGCATCGATCAGGAAGTATCTTCCCTCCTTATAGGGAGCTAACCTAAAGGAGACTTGTCTTTCGACAGAGACGACCAATCCAGAGACAGGAGCGAGGAGAAAATAACCGTCCTCTGGGTTATAAAAATGATATTTGTTGTTCATGTTTTCAGTTGCTTGGGGTGATATGCAGAAGCTCTCAACTCATTTACTTTGTTCAGATACGTTTGCTTTGAATGAAGTATCTCGGATTCAGCTGAACGGTCTCTTCTGATGATTGGACTCCTCGTGTGTTTTACTCTTCTTGAGTGACATAGTTTTAACAGAACAGTTCAGTCGTTCAGTAAGTTTAGCCTGTAGGATTCAAGGCCTCACCTGGCCTGCCGTCAAGACACGAGAAACTCCACGAAAAGGCTAAGAGTCAACACTTTCTACAGAGTCATAACATGTAGCGCTAAAGGTGTTTTTCTACTGCAGGAGGAATTACGGACTCTTTGAGGAGCGATGTGCATTTTGGTGGCAGGAACCAGTGCTTAAATTAGTTCTCTTGAGGGGGCGGGACCCGCAAACCGGATGTTCGTATAAAAGCACCTTAGCGATGTTTCTCATCTGTGTTTTCTTTTTTTTATTTTGAACAGAGATTTCTCAAAGTTTTCTAAATTGTGTAATTACAGAAGCGTATTGCTTGTCACGCTAAGTTACTTTGAAAACCAAATTTTACTTGTTAAAAGCGATTCAGAGCTCATTTTTGTCTTTAAATATCTTGAAATAAGACATGTTTCTGGACTGGTCTGGTGAATGAAGCTCATATTAAGTCTAATTTTTTTTTATTTTTTTTTTTTTACTAAAAATAAGACAAAAAGCACTTGCTTAAAGTTCTGTTTTGTTTTTCAGTGTGGAGCAGAAAAAGCTGATCATTGCACAGATAACTGAGTTTAATGTGAGTGTTTGATAAAACCCAGGATCAAAAAGCAGTCTGACATTAACAGTCAACAAGCACAGCAATAACTAAGAACTCTGACATCCAGAGGGATGAAAGGTCACAGGTTAAAATCAAAAGTTCAGACATGCAGGCTGGAGGGAAAAATCTGGGTGTGGAAGGTCAGCTGGAAACAATGTCTCCTTTTTAAGGAGTGACTGTTGCAGAGTCCTTCAGCGAGCTGTTCTAATGTCAGCCAAGCTAAACAGAGAAAGGTTAAAGTTTGTAATCATTTTCACTTTATTCAGGCACAGCGCAACACTTTACAACTTTGACTTCTAAAGAGACAGACTCATCTAAAGTTCATTTTCTAGGCATTTGCGCACTCACGCACGCCCCTAGCTGCACGAAGACTGTCCAGTCGAGGAGGGCGATGAACCAGGGAGGGGTCAGGAAACCCACGCCACTAAAGCAGCATGATGGCGAACGCTGCAAAGGAGCCTGGATACAGATACAGATACTCACTTTAGCGCCTGGTCTGTTCAGTGAAAGTTGCATGAAGTCATCTGAACACAAAGGAACACAAACTTCAGGGGTTAAGTGTGGACTGCTGCATGTTTCTTCATGGTCAGTGATTTACAGCATCTAAACCAACTCCACTGTTTACTAAAATGCAGCTGAAACAGTTATCCATGCATTCATTACATCCTGCTTGGACTCTAAGGTACATCTTCCAGAATCCTCCATAAATTACAGTACATTGTGTATTTAAAAGACCTCCTTGCCAGTGGTGTAGTGGTCCCTTGAGAAGTAGCTATAATCTAAATTTTCACCTTTTTTTAAGTAGTACAGAAAAAAAGACGGTTCTAGAACCAGTGACATGTAAGACGACTCTATTTACCCCAAAATCTGTCATTTCTACTTGCTCTCTATTATAAAATTATCATGACTTAATTAGGAGCAGTTTGTAGTTACTTCTGGTCACACAAGCAGAATGAACATTTTTTTTGAACATTTATTTAAATAAAATACTTTAAATCTGAAGTTGACGATGCTTTCTTGCTCATATTCAACTCACCGCCGCTTGTTCTGATGTTTGGTCTGCTCTGCTGCCGTTCACAGTCAAGTGTCACACACAGACACCTGAGGTGTTAGCGATGTTTTAATCGGCATGACCACCCTTATTCTGCTTCTGATTGGCTCATCAGTCACCATGTCTAAAGTTAACCAATTTAATCAGTGAAGGCAGCGAGTACCAGCCAATTAGAGGCAGAGGAGGGCGGGTCATGGCTTCACCATCCTTGAGGGAAAAAAGGGGCAATCTGGCAGTTAGATATTACTGGATGGTGCGCATCGGGGGGGGGGGGGGGGTTAGAAGTGGGTATACTCGACTACACCACTGCTCCTTGCAATTTGTTAAAAAAAAAAATTTCTCCTTCTTTTTTGTATATATTTTTTTTTAACTTTAGCACCTATTGCACTGAAAGGAGAAGCTCTCCAATCTTGTTATACATTCTGTATAATGACAATAAAGGCCATTCTGATTCTGAACTCTGCTGCACGCCTCCTCATCTGCACTCGCTCCCGTGACCAATCAATCAATCAATCAATCAATCAATCAATCAATCAATCAATCAATCAATCAATCAATCAATCAATCAATCTTTATTTGTATAGCGCCAATTCATAACAAGTGTTATCTCAAGACACTTTACAATAGAGCATAAAGCTCTTCATTTTGAGGATACACATATATGCATAGATACATATATACATATAAAGATACACATATACATATATATACAAATATATACATCCAACACCTAACATGAATCCATATAGCCAATCATGAATCCCTCCATCATGGCGGCAAGAAAAAACCTTCTGTTAAGCAGCAGGAAATCTTGAATGTGGACCCCAGTCTCATGATGAACAGCACATCCACACCATGCTGTGTTGGGTGTGTGGGCGAAGGAAGGGAGGTAAGAGGAGACAAGTGGACTAAAGTAAGAACTAAAGTTAATGAGGACTCTCCCCACATCACCCCCGTCCTCCAACATTTACATTGGCTCCCCGTCCCTTACCACATACAGTTTAAAAATTGTCCTCAACCAGGCCCCTTCCTACCTCACTGACCTCCTTCACCATCACACTCCTTCCCCTAATCTGCGCACCCTTCACGCCAATCTCCTGTCTCCAGCTCACAGGACCAAGTGCCGAACCTTGGACTGGCTGATTGACTTATTGTTTGTAAAATTTGCTGTTATTTATGCTGCATTTGTAGCCCAGATGGTAACATGTTGGAAGAACTTCTTGAAAAGTAGTTCCTGGGACTAAAAGTTCTGGGTACTTAAGGTTAGGCTCACAGCATATAAAACAACTTCATTTGATACTTCACCAAATGCAAACTTGCACAGATAAGTCGATTTATGATGAACAGGATCAAAGCGAACATAAGCCGACCACCAGTCGTACAGATCCACTGATGAAAAGGTGGAAAACTATCTTTTATGTGTTGTTTTGCTCATGGATTCATCTCCCAGTTTGACGACACTAACTGTGTGTTAATCTTGTGTGATGAGACTACAAAGTCAGCTCAGCCTGAAACTTTCTGAGCCCAGCTTGGTTTATGTTCTGGCACTCCCATTCAGAGGTATGATGAATCAGGGAGAGTCTGCACGCTCTTATCTGCAGCCAGTGTGCACAGGTTTGTTAGCATGGGATCCTCTATGTAAACTCTCTTTATTTGCCAGGGTTAGGAATGTAATCTGTGCCTCTTTTTGTTGGATCTTTATGAGTAAGTTTGTTTTTTTTTTCTTTCGTTACATCTGAGGAAGCAGCTCAAAGGTAGCGGTCTTTGCTCAAGGACGCTCCAGCAGGGCTCCTTTTTGGCTACTTCAGAGCTCACATTGACCTTCCAAATGCTACACCATTTGAACTCCCAGCGCTCATCTGCATACTCTGTTTTCTCACAGGCTCGCTATCAGCGGCAGCCCCTCGGAACGAATCGCCCACAAATTTCATGACCTCATGCCAGATTGCGTTACCGCTCTGTGTGTTCCTGTGTGGCGGAGCTGAATGGCCGACCAGCTGAACCAGTATGACTGGGCACTCTGTGCATTGGAGGAAGCATAATGAGTTTCCACAACAGGGAGCGCGCTCTCTGGGTGGCAGCGCCGACGAAATCTGGCTGCTAATTGGTGTCAGCATTTTAAAGACAATTAATGACAGTCCCCTGTCCTCTTCACCTGACCTGATTGTAGGTGATAATTATTGTTTAGGACCTCATTTACACAAATAATTAACAGATGTATGCTGACAAACAGGCAGACTTGATTCTCTGTAAATCCCTGCACCATTGTGTTGTTAATTGGGCCGAATGTAAGCAGATACTCTAACGTGTTTTCCCCCCTCCTCACAGCTCCTCGCTGAATACAATCCTAAGCTCCTGAATAAACAGCCTGGACTTCAGGAGGTGTGTTCCTCCCAAAGCCGGGATTGAGTTTCACATTGTTAGTCTGTTTAGGGGAAGTTAACGACAGAATAGATGAGCAGTTTGTTTATTGGAGCCTCCTGGACAAAGCTTTACGATCCTAAATGGACCGTTTGAGTTGAAACAGATGGAGTTAAAGGTTGTAGGAGGTTCATTAAATGAGGGTGAACACTATCACTGCTTTAATGCTGCGAAACAACTCATTCAGTGTGTAAATACAAAAATATTTTAGGATATTTTTCTCTTTAATAATAAAGATTATTTTCATTTTGGGTCATTTTTTCACATTATGTAGCCACAGAAGGTAGTAAACATGTTTAATACAGGCTTTTTAGGTATGCAAATAAATAATAATAATAATAAAAAATCCCTAATATTTTTTTTTTCTGTAAATCTGATTATTTAATGACATCAGCTGAGATATCCAGAGTGCGCTGGTTTTTGCAACCAACTGGGGCTGAAAAAAACATGAATCTCTTTGGATTCTTCGGTTGGAAGCATTTTCATGGAAAAGATGGATCAGAAAGATATGAAACCCAAACCTTTTCTTTCACTGTAAAATCCAACAATGTGTCTGCTTTTTGGTTTTAAATCATATTAAATAATTTTGTGTTTTTCTTGGGGTGTAACGGTACACATACTTGGACTGGACCATTTTCAGTACAGGGCCTTCAGGTCCGGTCGGCACGCGGACTGATCCAAGTACAAGCAGAACAAAAGTGCTCCAATTTGTGTTCCCACACGGCCCGCAAAGTGGAAGCACACGACAAACAGGATCCCCTGTTATCTTTGAGGTTTCCTGTATGAGAGCATTTTTTTTCCCAGTGAAAGATGGGACAAGCTGACGAGTTATCGGCTACAATGCTGGCAGCACTTCTATCTGAGGCCTGGACTACGAAGCTGGATTTTCTCTTAGCGAGGTAACTTCTGGGTTAACCCTGGATTTTCTGTCCTACGAAGCTGGTTCACTTCTTACTGGGATGAATCACCATGGTAACGAATGCTGAACGGCTAACCTGCTCCAGAGCAGGTTAAGATCTGGATAAGAGATCAACGAGTAGAAAAACAACACCTCTTGACCAATCAGCTCTCTTGGAAAAGACCCTGCCCATTTTTAGAAGATCCTGTCGATGTTGGTGCGCAGAGCGCTCAGGAGAGAGAGAGAGAGATGGAATCCTGTTAATGTTCACGAGGTCATTCTGTACAAAAGATTCAGATTCTCATCAAATGGACTGAACTTCATTTCTCAGCTGATGGATCCATAAATAAATAAATAAATTCAGTTGATTTCATCCAAACATCAGAGACAGAGAGAAGAAATAAAGTCTTGAGGTGGGGCCTCAAAATTCCAACTTCTCCGAACGTCTGTGTTGTAATAAAGTCAAACTGAATTATCAGAGTGCTGTCTGTTTATATTGTCCCATGAATTCAAACTGTTTAATCTCATGAACAGAGTCACAGTTTCCTGCCAGCATTCCTGTTGCTTTTGTCCAGGATGATGTGTTTTAAATTCTTCATAAAGTAGGCTGCACCGCAGGGTTTTTCCTGTTTCTCCATGTTTGTGATTGGTCAGACGCTGCAGACTCCACCCCTTTAATGTGAGCGCGCCCTGATCAAGGCTGGAAAACCCTGGATTGACTCAGCGAGTTGATATCCAGCTTCGTAGCACCGCTTATCGGGATTGAGAATGTCTCGTTGAGTCAACCCAGGGAACGGAGAGAGATCCTGGAGGTGTTAATCCAGCTTCATAGTCCAGCCCTCAGAAGAGGCAGCATGCAAACTTATAAACATTCTTCATCTTTTATCTAAAATACTTGAATTCATACCTTTTCTTCACTAAAGACTCTTTTAGTTCAAGGTTGCAGCATTATTCTTATTTTTATTTATTAACATTTATGTTTTTATTATTTTATCAACACCTGTTGATGTTGCAAAAAAAAAAGAACGTTGGTTAGACTTTAACTATGAGCACATGAAGAGATGTTCTGAGTGCATCTGGAGCTCAGATCTGACATCTTTTCTCTCCACACCCCCTGATTTAAAATAATCACTCAGTACTTTAAGAACAAACTCAGACATGCACAAACATACATTGCTGCTCAAACCTGCTGGCTCCATACCCCCCCCCCCCCCCTTTTCACCTCTGTCTCTACCTCTGTGTGTGTTGCACATGTCAAATGAGGCGTAACACTGATGTAAATACCCAACCTTGAGACGTCAGTATGTTTCATGGAGGTTTTTTGCAGGTTTTCATTTTGCAGACATTGTTTTGGGCTCTTCTTTGTAAATCCCTGCGATTTCCTTTTTGCATCACTCTGTGATGAGCCAACTTCCTCCTGAGCTAATCGCATAAAAACTGCCTGTTAATACTTCCGACTGTGCAGAACAATACGACGTCTCAGACAGTGCCATGTTTCCACGCAGAGGATTCCCGAGTCATGATAAAGGCATGAATCACGCCAGTGACGGCTGTTTGTGAGGGGTTTCCCACCCTGCCAAACAAAGGGGGCTTAGCGGAGAGGCAGCGTGTTCTCTCAGCATTGTCTCTGAGCCGGGACCCCCAGCCCCCCCCCCCTCCATGCTGTCCCACTGTCAGTCAAACAATACAATGCTACAACCCCCTCTTTACCCCCCTCTTCAACCCCGATCCCATTTACTCAGCCGGCCCCTCCCTGCTCCCACCAGCCACCACCCACACTCTGGACACAGGGAGTGGTGACACAGTGTTTTCTTAGCGCTGAATGTGGACGATTAGTCAACAGCTGGCCCACGATTCATTCAGAGGGTAAGTCGAGTCAAGTCAAGACATGGCGGCTTTGGATAAGCTGGCTGCAAGAGAGGGCAAGGAGCGATGAACATAGAGCTGGAGAAATCAACACTTTACCGACACAAAAGCTGCACGATGTTGCTGAAAATCATCGCAGCACCCTTAAAGCCTGATTTATTTCAAGTGATTCACAATTTATGTGATCGCAAACGAAACCACCAATGGCTTTCTGGTCCGTTCTGTATCAGGTGTTCACAAAATCAAAGCTGGCAGGTTAAAATCTTTGCCTTGTATTATCTGTGGAGTTGTAATTTATAACATTTCATCATGCAACTCAGACTAAAGTCTCCAAACTCTTTCCTGATTGCACAGCATGCACAATCCCTCCCAGCACAGGTCTGTTAATGACTCACAGCGCGTGTTGTTTTTCCTGCAAATGAGCTGTGCTGATTGCTCATTGGTTGGTTCGTAGGCTGTGTGGAAGCAGTGCTGACATCCTATAGGGGTGATGAAGGAGGTTTATCTACAGGTACTGGTCTGACAGAGCACTTAGACCAGCATGAAGCAGATTCTGTCTCCACTCGTTGCAGTTTTCCTGCGTGCTCTCTCATCCTGGGAGTTTCAGTGCTTCCCAATCCAATGATGATCCTCCCCTCATTCATGTTGGGATGTATAACCTCAAACCTTTTGATTCCTGGCCTCGCTCAGCTCATTAAGTTGGTGAACAGGGTGTAAGTTGTGTTCACAGATAAACAAAACTTCTAAAAACTTCCCAAAATGTTCAAATCAGCCCTTCAAACTGCACGTGTAAACACACAGAGTCAAAACCTTGACCCTGCACTTTTTCCTGCAAGCATCCTTGTAAAATCACAGCAGGAGAGAGGAGAAAGGAAGGGATGGTGATGAAGTACTTGTGTGAACCTTAGGCCCTGTTTACACAACAACTTTTTACAGCGTTTCAATAAATCTGCGTTTACACGGAAATGCTGCAGTATGCATACCAGCCTGTATAACGTGGCGATATAACTGTAGAGTCTTTTGGTAGCCCTCCACTGAAGAAGAGTTGAGCTGAACACATAGACTGTATATTTAATGGACGTAGCCTCCGGGACGTCACCCGTCTGTTTCTGAAACAGATTTTTGAAGTAAAACAGCTGGAGCGGCCATATTGGAAATAAGGCAGGCTTGGGGTCGCCACAGTAGCAGCCATAGGGTGCCCCGCAATCATGTGAGCTGAGCTGTGCCTCTGATTGGATGAGCTGGGGATCTTAATATTGTTTAAACTGCCAAGTTAGAAAAAAATTCACCCCATGTACAGTGCATGCTGGTAGCGAAATAAGTGATTTCAGACCGGAGGTTGCCGCTTGGCTGAACATCTGGTGTATATACTGAATGTGTCTTATCTGAGTGCAGAAGTGGAGCATCAGATGCACATTTTGTTTAAAGGCAGTCAGCAGATTCAGCAGCACAAGCACAACATGGTAGTCGGCCGTTGTTACTGTTGTTGTTGTCCGGTTTGTGCATGGGAATTAAAGGTTCCCACGCATGACGTCAGCGTTTCCACTGAAAACTCTTGTTTTCTGTTTACACGGCAACAGTGGCTGCAGAAAAATTCCACTCTGGAGGTGTTTTAAAAAAATTGCATTTAAGATTGGCTTAAATGCAGTTTCTGTGCAAACGAGAGGCCGAAACACAACAATACTTTTGCATTTCATCCTAAAACTGTTGTCGTGTAAACGGCCTCTAAAAGAGCACCACATAACAGCATGAGAACAGTTAAAGAACAGTGACGATGTCTGCATATCTGTCTGTTTGCATCCATAAAATGGAAAAATCGCCATCCTACTGTAGGTCCCTGCAGCTCTGCACCCCGATTAGACTTCAAGAACAAGCAAGTCTCCAAAATCCAGGAAGTAGAACCTCTTTTCTAGAAATGTTGAAGTGTGCATGTGCATTCTTTATCTGCTTTGTCGTTTGCATACTTTCTTCTACTGACGTCTTCTCAGCACTATGGATAACTCATTTGACCAAGCGGAGTGCTACGCGAGGACACGGGTGAAACCCAGCTTCAAGTTGGAGGCTGTTGTGGTTGTGAAGGAGAGAAAAACAAATGCTTCAGACAGAAAAAAAAAACAAGCAGAGAGAAACTCAGTAAAGCAGAAACCTTGCACAGAATATTTATCACTCCCTGGTGTTGCAATAATGCTTTTAACAGAGGTTAATGTAGCTCTCTTTGCATTGAAGTTGTTCTGTAATAAATGTGCAGATTTAACTCTTATGTAAAGTGTATATGTAAGCATCTGTTTAATGCACACAGTGTTTTAATATAAAAAAACAAACCCTCACACTCATCAAGGGCAGCAGCTGTCGATTAGATTCAATCAATATGAAATCAGTATGCAGGGAGAGGAGCATATAGGGTTATTGGGAGCTGCTACAACACAGCCTTGTGGGTCCCCGGAGGCCTCATCTGAGTTTTTGGCCCCGGTCTCGTCCAATGAAAAGCGAGCCCGGCTTTGTAGACTGATGTCTTTGTGCAGGCCCAGGCATGAGCTGGCGTGAAAAGCGCCTGCGGCCATGCTGACCGGTAGTCAGGCAGGAGTCAATATGGCTCCAGGCTAAAGCATCTGGGCGGACAGCTAGCTAGGTAGCTGAGCTCACATTTTGAAATACATGGAAGGAATTTTTGTGATGTATTTTTTTTTTTCCACAGCAACTTAATAATGAGTGACACAGAACTCTAAATCCCCAGATCATTCACCTGACATGCAGCGAAAGAGCCCACAAGTATGCAGTCCAAAGCCATAAATGATCAGGGATGACAGAGAAGTGCCACAACAGGAAACAGGAGCTCAGGTAGAGAGATTTTCATGAAGCTAACATTTATTTTATGTGACTGGACTTGGCCTGGCGTACTCCACAAACTCAGCTCAGGGGAATAACCGTCCTGACAGTGACCTGTTGAGCAAAACTAGCATGAAAAGTGTTTGTTTGGCAAACACTGTGATTGACAAGGCAGGGAGACTGTCGTTTTGTTATTTAACAGCGAGAACCTGTTGGCTGGGAGCAACATGTCTCTGCTGAGAGTTTGTGCTGTGAGCTGTATTCTCATCACCTGAACTGAGATCTGTTTTGGATGGTGAAGAAGTCGGGGAAACTTCCAGTCCTCAGTCCATCAAAAACAGAACTAAACCAGAGCAGGATGGAAGCCATGAAAAAAGAGAAGTAACTGTTTTTTTTTTCCTCCACCAGAACTGAACTGACTGAAACCTGATTGCCTGTGAGGCGTGTAGATTTATGCAACAAATCAAGTCATGTACCAGAAAGGTTGAGTGCTTGTGCTGTGTGTGTTTTTAGGAACATATATTTAAGTATGACTTCATAAGACGCTCCACTTTCTTATTTTAGTTCAGACTGCTCCTCTGATATGTCCTTCCAACCGACAAACACTAACCAAAGATTAAAGAGAGGGTATTCTGCTTGCCTATAATTTCAAACATGGATAAAAAAGTACCAACGCTGGATGTTCAGACTAAATTTTATTTTTTTATTTAATCATTATTTAACCAGGAAAAAAAACCGATTGAGATTAAATCTCTTTTCCAACGGTGACCTGGCCAAGAGGCAGTGTTAGACATCAATGTTCAACAAAGAAAACAAACACACATATACAGAACACACTGAGCACATAGAGTGATCACATAAAACATAATGAGGTAAAAGTCTGCAGCATTTGATTAAAACAAAGCAAGCAAATCAAACACCAGGGCAGGAGCAAACAGAGGATAAAAGTTCAGCAATATTGTGCTTAAAGCAGGTCAAAGAGACTTGAGAGGCCAGCTTGAGTCTAGTTTGGAGGTCGTTCCATGACCAAGGGCCAAAAAAGGACAGACTCCTACGACCAGCCTCAGTCCGCACTGAGGGGCCGATGCAGCGCAGCCAGGTGCTGGATCTGAGGTTGTGGTAGTCTTGACCAAAGACGAATTTAGATTTAACGTACGAGGGCAAAGTGCCCAACAAGGCCTTATAAATCAAAACATACCAGTGCCTCATCCTGCGCATTGGTAGTGAGGACCAGCCCACTAGAGTATATAATGTACAGTGGTGAGTCCTAAAAGCAGAATTTGAAATGAATCTCAACACAGCATGATAGAGAGGGTCAAGTTTTGCCAAGACAGTTGGACAAGCAAATCTATACTAGGGCTGGGCAATATGGCCTAAAATCAATATCACGATATATTGAGCAGTTCACCTTGATAACGATAAATGGACGATAACTACTCCACTGCCCCTGGGGCTGACTTATTTATTTCAATTATTTTGCCACTTTAAAGGACTATAAAACTACACTGTCTGAAAATAAATAAGGAAACACAAATAAAGTACTTTTAGTTAAGATATTTATTAAACAGCTGATAAACACAGATTTGAAATAAGAACAAAAACTTAAAATTCCTGAAAACAAAGTATTAAAATGCAATCTCTTATAAACAAATTCTTGATATGGATATTACAAAGAGCTTACTCAAAAACGGCCACAATTGAATTGTTAAGTAATCAGGTTATAACGAGAGAAACAAGTTGCATCCCTTGTGTTTACTGTGTTCTGTCAGACTGATATAAGGGTCCATGGTGCGACTGGACCAGAGATCGGTTGTGGCTGCAAAGTGCTTAACATGTCTCAACTCAGCAGCAACCTTTTCTCTCTCTGTTCTGTACATGCTGGGAATCACCGTTTTCAAAAAGATTTTTCGCGGTGGCAGGCTGTATCCTCACGGTTTTCATGCGACGGCTGCCTGGTGGTGGAAGCACTTGTCGCTCGTCTCTTCTCGCTTTCTTAATTTCTTCGAATTGAATCACATGGTTGTTCTGCGGGTGGTGGAAGAGGTTGTGTTACCTTGACTCGTCGCAGCTGTCTTTTGGCACAGTTTACAAGCCGTTCACTCTCTCCTTCGGCCGCATCAACTTAGTCAACTTCAGCCGCCGCAGCAGCCGCTACAACTTTTGAACGGTCCTCCATCTCCCCACCTCTCTTTCATTTTTTTGTTACAGACTGGATGGGGTGGAGTCGCGTCTCTTACGTAGCTCCCTTAAAGGCACACGAACACGTAGCCGACCTACACACAACTAAAACCAACTTTTTTTTTTTTCAATACCGAATATACCGACATGGGCAAAATGACGTCGGTTATTCTTATAAATTTCGGTATCGGTAAATTTTCGGTTTATTGCCCAGCCCTAATCTATACACAGTATCACCATAATCAAGCTGCGATAAGAATAGGCTCGCTACCAATCGCTTGCGTGACGGCAAATAAAAACAAGATTTTAACCTGTAAAGAAAACCAACAATAAACTTACGTTTCTTTGACAACAAATCAATATGCTGCTTAAAGTTAAGATTGACGTCCAGCCAGATACCGAGATACTTGTAAGTATCAACATACTCAACATTGGCACCATCAAGAGTTAAAATGTGTCTCGGAGGCTGGGAGAGTACAGTCTTATATGGTACAAACACCATAGCTTTTGTCTTGCTCCCATTCAAAAGTAATTTAAAATCAATAAGCTCATGCTGCAGTTTATCAAAGTCGGACTGTAGATTAGAAAGTGCAGCATCAAGAGTGGGAGCACAAGCATACAAAGTTGTGTCATCTGCATACATATGATACGATGAATATGATGAGTGGACACGCAAATTATTGACATATAACAAAAAAAGTATCGGTCCCAAAATGGACCCTTGTGGTACCCCTTTATCAAAAATTTATAAATGTGTGCAGATTTTCAAGCCGCTGCATATTTATACGCTGTAGAAATCTCTGAATCCGTCTGTAAACTGATCAGAACACTCTGCTCTAAAAGTAGCACCAGATCTACCTGAGGCTTCTTTAAATGATGACATCATCCTATAAGGATCTCCTAACTGGTTTGTGACACATTGGAGACTTGGGCTTCACCAAGATCAGCCTATAGCTCTGCTCCCAGCAGGCCTCTTGAGGGCTGGCCAATCAGATGGAAAGGGGTTTGTGGATCAGGGAACCTTAAAGGGACAGTAGCCAAGATGAAGTGTTTCAGACAGAGGCTGAAAACAGGTTTTTCTCACACAGAAGTGTAAGAAAAAAAGGGATTTATTCAAGCTGCAAATCATGTGAAGCTACTACAGGATACTAGAGGGCCAAAAAAAAGTACACAACTTTATTTGCTTTATTATTTTTTTGTCTCTTTCTGTGACTAGTTTTCTATCTGGTTGCCAAAACACTCCACTACAGAGCAGTGTCAAAGGCGATGATGCTTTCTGAGTCAGTGAAACAAACTTTTAAACAGAACAGGAAAAAAAAAAGGTCAAACTTGTTCGAATCCCGCTTTTAATTTCAGGGTCAGACGTGGAGACGATGAGGCTGCTCCTCGCTCACATCCTGCTGGTTTGGTGCGGAGGAATGCTAATGACGGTGAATCACAGGTCTCTGGTCGACGTGCTGCAGGGAGTGAGGAAGTCAGGAGACCACCCAGATCTCCTCCCCGTCTCCCTCTGAAACACTTAGCGGTGTAATTATATGGGAGTGACATGTGAAAAAAGGCTCTCTCTGCAAATATGGATTAACTCCCAGACAGACGCTTGGGTCGGCGCGGTGTGCAGTGTACATTTTGAAAACTTCACATCTTACTTTACTTTAAACATCACTTCAGGTGTGAAAATATGGGTACGACTGAAAAAACATTATAATTCTATCTACTTGGGACTATGTCGCTTGTTATCTTTAATTTGAACACTTTGAGACGACTTTTACTTAGTGAACTGACTTTCTGGATGGCAGACTCTCAGATGTTGAGCTCTCTGTACACTGTAAAAAAAAAAAAAAAACTTAAAATTGTTGGCCTGAGAAATGATTTTTGGTTAATTTCTGGTTAATCAAGTGGACTGATCATGTGTAGCTTACTTTGTGTGTCATGGAAATGTGGGGCATATTTGGCTCAGTTGAAGAGTCACCGTCTCCCAATCAGAAGAACTGGGTTCGAGTCCTGCTACCTGCAATTGCGTGAATATACTCCAATGTCAATGTGGCAGACAAAGCTGACAGTCCCGTGGAATAAAAATGTGTGGGTGGGTGAAAGAGACTAAAAACAACAAGTACTTATTCTGTACAAACAGGAAGTTAACATTATGTTTACTTTTCAGAATTCTTAGCATGTACAACTCAAAATTTTAAGTTATCTCAACAAAAACTTATGAGTTAGATCAAATGTAAAATTTTTAGTTGGCCTCAAAACTCAAAAATCCAGTTCAGACAGTTGCCTTGAATTATGGGCCCTACACCAGTCTTTGTTTTTGCTAATTCATAATGCAGGCACAAAACAGCCACAGATGGTTCAAACACGTCCAGGATTAGTGGTGTAAGGCGAGTCCATAAGGAAGGTTGGACACAACAGTTACAACAAGGCGGATACAGAGGTGAGTCAAATAATAACAAAACAGTCTTGCAATACATGAAATGAGGTCATATTTTCACAAGGTCAAATGTTCCTGGGTTGTGAAAAAGCAGTTGGGACAGGACAAGGTTTGCAACCAACAAAAGCAGCCCAGAATATTTGTCCAAACACTTAATGATTCAATATTCAACATGGATTAATCATTAATCTCTAATCTTAGGTTTGTAAATGGACTTCCCTTATATCAGGATGTCTGAAGTCCATAAAGACTCTTCAGCTGCTCCAAAATACTGCAGCAGGAAACAGTGTTCTTATTCGGGTCTCACCTGGTCCGAAGTGGAGCTGTGCTTGTAAGGTCAAAGGTGAAATGGGAAATATCTAAATGAATGAACAGCAAGAATATCAGAGAGGATGAAGAAAGGTTGCAGGTTTGAACTTGCAAATATCGATAAACAAATGAACTGCAGAATTGGAAGTGATTTTGAGCCCATGTGGTGACTTCCACTTCAGAGTCATGTCTGTTTATCGCTTGTGTTGTATTTTTTTCCTCTTTTGCTGTCATTTATTGTTTTTTATTCCTTCTTTTGTAATTACCTGCCTTGGGACAACAGATAAAATTCAGCTATTGATGTGTTTGCGAAAAATTTGATTGATGTACACTGTCTTACTCAAATAATAAAAATAATAAAAGATTCTCTAGATACTTAAGGTCCCATTTAAACGAAAACAGTTTTAGGAGTGGATGCAGTTCGGAGCAGTGGAGATGCAGTCATAATATATCCTGACCTTTTTCCTGACTACCCATAGTTCATAGCGGTTGCTGATTTTGCTCCTCCATTGAAGCGTTTTGTTTACGTCGCCATGGAGACCACAAAGCTGACAATGTTAGCCTAGCTCATGGGCGTCGCCACCATTCAATGTGAAGGGGACGTGTCCCCTCCAGATTTCAAAATTCTTCATTTGGACCCCCCACATTTAACAGAAAATATCGGTTCATCCAGCGCTGGTTCTATTGCCCCGTAAAAGAATCCATTCCACTTGATCGCTAATAGAAAACACATAGTCGACTTGTTAATCCACTCCGTGTTTTCCGGACAACAGCTCAGTCAGTGAGTGAAGCAGCAGGCTGCTCGAAACAGGAGGTAACGTTTGTTGGCCCTCAATATTTACACGAGGCCACGTTATATTAATGTTCAGCTAAGAAATGAAAACTAGAAGTAAGCTAATGAACTGATGCAATATTTGCTCCTTCCCCAGAAATAATGGACATCAGACAGTTCCAAACAAAGAGGCGGAAAGTAAGTCAAAATGTCCCCACAATACAGGTGTTTTGCTAATGGAAACGTTAGCTGACTTGTTTCAGTTAGTGATAGAAGAAAAAAACAATGCTTAATGAATTCATCCCGATCCCTTTTGACAGCAGATTGATACTTTTGAAAGTTGAATGAGGACTTAATGTTGAGTCTGAAAAATGTGTCTTATAAGTAAAATTAGATTTTAAACAACCTGTTAAAATACATAAGAATGCAGCAAATGTCATCTAATTAACACCCGGAACCCATACCAGTGTATCCCCCCACATTAAAAAAGCTTCTGACGCCTCTGGCCTAGCTGTCATACTCGCTCCAATAACCGGCTTTTAAAAGCAAGAAATTGACAAAATGAACAAAAATCGTAGGCGGAGTCACAGCGCGGATGTTTTAAAAAAGTTTACACTGAGTCCTGTTTAGCACTAATGATTTCACGCGAGTTGTTTTGAGCTAACTACCTGGCGGCAGCAACCGAAAGTCGATAACCACAGGTGGAAGTCAACACCCATCGGCTTCTGGAGAAACGAGTGGATACCAAAAGACTCTACAGTAATATCGCCACCTACAGGCCTGGCATGCATATTACATCGTTTTCGGTCCCTCAGCATTTTCAAGTATATGCAGATTATTTATTTTTACTGTTTTTTTTTTTATGTTTTCTACCGTAGTGATATTTTGAACTGTTGCAACTTACAGGTTGTAAATAGCTGTTCCTCCCGGTATTTTCTTCTCGCCTTGCTGAGCTCTTTCAGCAATTTGTTGTCCCTGTCTCAACTTTTTTTTTGATATATGTTCCAACATTTTGAGTCCTCTTTTCCAGTTTCCTAGTATAAAGGCTTGATTTCAAGTCCAAGTGTGAGTCATTAGAGCCCAGGTTGAGTCATGAGCCCTAATTTTCAGGAAATGGTGATAAACTGGAGAGCTAGAGATAAAGTTGAACCAAAGCCTGCACGGTGATAGTACTTCCCTTTGGATGTTTGTTTAAAAGTCGATATAAAAGCTGTGACACATTAAAGAGGGATTCTCTGACCCAGTTCTGCATCAGTGAAATCTCTCTTGCGACATTGGCTCATTCACTTCCTGTGAGCCGCTACATTTCCTGAGTTCAAAGTTTACCTGCTTTTATTGACCACTAAATCCTCGCAGGTGCATGTGGTTTTTTTTTTTTCTGCACTGTGTTATATAAATTAAAGTCAGCTGGCAAAATACTAAAAACACATGTGAGATAAAATATCATGCACTGAAGAAATGTATTACTCTAGCTCATAACTTTGACACTACTCCTGGACTTTTTAATAAAGCGTTTTGTGCAGGACGATATCAGATGACACATTTCAGAATAAAAGCGAATAAAAAGCTTGTGAATAACTCCGCTGTGCGGTGCACCTCTTCGCTGGCAGTGTGTGTCTCCCTCCTCTCTCTCTTCGATGAAACCTTATATCTGTGTTTAGCTGATCACATAAACATCTGTATCTGCAGCAGCAGAGATCCCACAGCCTTCTGTGGCCGCTGCTCTTCTTCCTCAAGAGGCTGCAGGAACTTTAGTTTAGAGAAAACACAATCGAAAACAAACACAGCGTTCAGAATTATAGACAATGCCGGGGTGGCCGGGGTGAGATTGCGAGATCGACATTCCTCTCCATTAGAGCTAATATTCTGGGAGATTCTGCGCTTAATGTAATTATGGGGAAATAACGGTCTCCCATGCGCGGAGGGGAGTTGGTGACTGACGGCAGGGATGGACTCAAATGCTCCAAAATTCACTCTGTTACTGTGGGAGCACTGCTAAACGCATTTCCCAGAATTCCAAGGCTTATTGTTTGACAAGGACCAAATTTTCCAGAGACATTTCACCTCCGAGGGATTCAGCTCGCAGTCAGCTGCTTTCTGAGAAACAGAACGAACTCCATCTCTGCTGCGAGGATATTAATTTATGATTTTTCCAGCGACAAACTATTAAAAAGTAATTCCAGAAGCTGCAGAGGGCGAGCTCAGCCGTAAAACAGATGTAGACAAAGTTTCTTTCTTTTTTTTTTTTTGCACTAATGAACAAGTTTCCACCCTCGACCTGGCTTCTAATGGAGCTCAGTTATTACAGGTAATGCAGATCAACAAATATTCCAGGATCTTAGTTTGTAAAAAAGTGCAGCATTTGGACAGAAATGTGACTGATCTGTTGTTTCGTGTTAGCTTTACCTGATTTACAGCTCAACAAACTCAGGCTGGTGTCTTTGAATATCCTCATTTCAGCCTTTTTCTGAAACACTTCATTTCAGCTACTGTCTCTTTAAGAGCCTACCTCAGCATTCCAGAACCCAGCATTCTAGAAGCCTCCTTCACTGTAACCAAAAAAAAAAAACAAAGTCATGTTTCTCTTTCTAAACTGATTCATCAGCCCTTTTTGAGGTGATCCACCAACTTGTGACGTCACAAGTTGAGCAAATCTCATGCTGATCTTTCACCGTCTTAAATGCTTTATCTCAGCTACTGTTTCTTTAAGAGCCTCCAAGAAGCCTCCTTCACTGAACCATAAAACAAAGTTAAGCTTCTCCTTTAAAAACTCCAGATTTGCCTTTCCAATGACATTCATCAACTTGTGATGTCATGAGTTGAGCAGATCTTGTCCTGAGCTCGCTGAAATCTCGTTCGGAGTAAGCTGTAGTCTCGTTCTAGGCTTACAATGAAACATTCTTACCTCACAGTTTTAAATTTTTAGTATTGCCACCAAATGTTCTTGCTTATTATTTGTTTTTAGAACATAAAAAGGCAGAAAACCTCCTCTTCAAGATTTTTCCCCTCACAATGCAGCAAACCTGTACGGAAGCATCTGCATGCGTTAAGTTAGGACTCAGCTTATTGAGGTTTTCCCAACAAAATGTTGCTATTGCTTGGCGTATACACTTAAAATAAGGTGCACACCCATCGCAAACCAAAAACTAAGCCTCCGACATCTCCAAAAAAACATCTTCCATAGCTCAGCACAAAGACTCTTAACTGTCACTTCTTTAAAATATCTCTTCTTGGATATTCAGATCACTGAATCCTAAATTCTCAACGACATGCACATACTGTGAAACCCCCCATTTGTGTTTTGTGATTCATAATAAAGGTGATTGCGTTTGCTACACACAGCGCGGATCAGAACGTCATAACATTCCTGGTATTTTGCAAAAAAAAGCAACATCAGAGATTGTTCAGGAACTGGAGGTTCTGAGATGCATTTTTATCAGCCATCTGTCTTGACAGAGTGTCCTTCACCGACACACACGAATCCTCCTCCCTGCTCAGCAGTGCTTCTGGATAAGAACATCAGATAAAGTGTTACTGTTAGCTGCTAAGTTTCTTTTTACTGCCACTAGTGGATTTTTTTTTCCCTGTGCAGAGGTGAGGGTCAATGCTGCTGGAGAATTAGCTGAGATGGTTTCATGGTTTATAAGTGGACTTTAGACTGGCTGAAGTCCTGATTGCTTCTTTTTTAAAAGCAGGACTTGGACAGTTGCTTTTGGTGGGGACAGTCATGACTCACAGACGTTGGCTGTGGCACAATTTAGGGTCTGACTCTCTTGTAAAGCATTTTTGAAAACTTGTATCAAAGGCTGTCTAATTCCAAAGGCTGGTTCAAATGCAACTTGAAAACCAGCCTTCTTTCCAAGGCCGCATACGATGTATCAGGTGCACACCTTCTGACCCGACATATCCTGTGATTTTTGATTTAAATGTGATGGCAGATGCTTCAAGCAACTGATTTTATTATTATTTTTTTTTCTTTTTGTATTTTAGGAGCAAATATCAAGTTAAAATGTTGGTTGTAGCTAATAACAGTGAGCAAGGTTTCAGATCATAAGGGGTAAAAATGTACTGGAGTAATCCCAGGATGTGACATCAGGCCCATAAAGTCACAAGATTTAAATGGGATCAACGTGAGATTTGTGCAGCTTGTGACATCACCAGTTGACGAATGTCCTTAAGAGGTGAATGTAACGTTTTAAAAAGGGAAACAGAACTCAGTTGCTCATAACTAATGAGGGATGATTATGGAATGCTGAAGGAGGTTCTTAAAGAGACGGTAGCCTCAATGAAACATTTCATACAGAGGCTAAAAAAGAGGGTTTAGTAGAATTCTTTTGAGGTGCAAATTCTATAAAGCTACCACAGAGCTTTCTGGATGAGTGTAATATTTTTTATTTCAAACCTGCATGAAAAAAATGAAAGGAAAAAATAAATCAGCAAAAAAAAAACAGCCACCATAGACGACACATGCATCCACAAAAAGCAAAACAAAAACAAAAACAAAGAAGGCAAACTTTCCACCATAGGCTGCATGTGCTGCATGATACATGTCCGAAAAGGAGTGGGAGGAGGTAAAGACTTATTTCAGAGGGACAACAGACAGCTTTAAAAGTAACATGAAACCCTCTCTTTAATGTAACATTAAAGCCCTGTTTATACGACAACGCTTCACAGTGTTTCACCCGAAAACACAAAAAAATCTGCGTTTATATGGAAACGCTGAGGGACTGAAAAGGCTGTAGTATGCATACACGGCCAGTAGATGGCGATATAACTGTAGAGTCTTTTGGTAGTCTGCCGCCGAAGAAGAGGCGGGCTGATCGTCTGGTGGATATATTAAATACATCTTATCTGAGAGCAGAAGTGAAGTTACAGATGAACGTTTTGTTGAAAGGCAATCGGCAGATTCAGCAGCACAAGCACAACCCGGAACCCGGTCTGGTTCGCAAAAGTTCCCACAACGAAAGTAGAATGCGCATGCGCAAAACGGAGCCTGACGTCAGTGTTCTCACTTAAAACGCTGGCTTCCAGTCTGGTGGGTGTTTTAAAAAAGTTGCGTTTTAGGTCGGCTGAAACGGCGTTTCCGTGTAAGGCCAAAACGCAACAAAACTTTTGCGCTTCACCCTGATACCGTTGTCGTATAAACGGGGCCTAAATGTTAAATTTTCCTTTAATCAATAGAAAGTGAGTGATACAAATGTTAAAAAGACAGACGCCTTGAAATGACTTGAAATTAAGTTTAAATTGATTGCGTTGGTGTTAGCTTGTTAGCCAATATGTGCTAGCTTAAAAGGTCGGTGCTGTGTGACACAAACAGGAAATCCTCCATAGACCAGGTGTCTCATTCCAGTCCACATTCCACATTGGTGAGGAGGGCTGAATCCTATAGAGGCTCGGTCCTGAACTGGGACACATCTTGACAAGCCTTTTGAGACCCTCCAGTTTTCCCTATAGCACCACCTTGATCCTAAATGTGTGGGTTTATGGATTGTGGTGGTTTTAAATAAAGATGTCTACAGATATGTGGTACACACAGACATTAAAGCCTCCCTCAAGGACCAGTTTGTCTTCTCCTCTTTAGCGTTTAGTCAAAACTCTTGAGTCCAGTCTTCTCAATGAGACCAAACATCTCCTGATGACTTTCCCATCAGTTCCCAACGCTACATCACCCAAAAAATGTAATCTTCAGGTAAACACGATCTTACAGACTACATCTGCTTAAAATCTGCACGTTAGCTTTCAGCATACAGCACAACCTCGCAGGGTTCAGCCTCTTGGTTTTGTTTTATTACTTGCTAATTTATTTTTTTTTTTCGTGATTGTGGTTCAGTGCCTGTTCCCAGAATTTGTATCTGGAGGTTAGCACTCAATCAAAGACGACAGATGTTTTAGGTATTACTGTAATGTTGTTATTGAACACATGGTGGGGAGAGTCATTTCATACTAAACCTTAACTATGAATTACACTCCTTAAACTGGCTGGGCCTCAAACTCGATTTCCTGTTCTAAAAGTTCTCTCCATTAGAGGCTGGAGACTTATTAATCAGATCAGTGAGTGTGCGGAACTATTTTTAGTCCTCTCGGTCTTGATTTTGTCTCTCTTTCTGGTTGTCTAGATCAGGGGTTCCCAAACTTTATCATGCCAAGGCCCCCCAAACAGCTTTAGCTTCTGGCCGGGCACCCCTCTGAAAACCAACAGATTTTTTAAAAACTTTTTTGGTGCGTGGTATGAGGCTTACGATGATGCTTTCAGGGCCCGCTCGAGCAAGGTAGCTTTCTGTGTGAATGCAGCAGATTGCCGACCAAATTCTCTTCTTTACGTCTAAAGATGTCTACTGTTTTTTCAGTCTCTGTCGGGTGTTTTTGTATCAAGTGACACTGAAGTTTGGAAGGCTTTAAACACTCATTTGAGAGAGTCTCCAGACATAGGACGCATTTTGGGAAACCATGACCATTTTTCTGTATTGCTGCAAAGCAATACTTAATGTATGCTGCCTCATATTTTCCAATTTTAGTTGGCCGTGAGTTCTTAGGGGTTTTTTTTAACAGCAGAATTCTCCATGGCAGGGCTGTTAGGCTGCTCCTTTGGTCTTTTTTCCTGTCAAAAACCTTTCCATTTTGTGCTAGCTAGCAGCTTGATAACAGGCGTAAAAACCGCCAGGGGACAAAGATGATGACATCATCATTCCCAAGTTGGAACTGTCACACGAGGTGCAGTTAAGTACAATCGGAAACTTGAGAATCTGACGATTACGGCAGTATACGTGTCAGGACAAATGGTTATATAAAAAAAAATAACGAAATAGAAAAATAAAAATAATTTGATTCTATTTTTTCCCCTTTCCTCCAATTTTCTGAGGCCCCCCTTGTGCCATCTGGCGGCCCCCCAGGGGGCCACGGGCCCCTCTTTGAAAACCACTGGTCTAGATGAACAGTTAAATCATTATGGATGTGCATTTGGGAGTCCTCAAGATGCTCCATCTATTTCAGGGTATCTTGTATATCTTTTAACCTTCACTTTGTTTCAGTTTGGTTTCATTTTTCCAGCCCAGATGGAAGAGCAGCTGATGCTGTAAGAGTCGTACTAAAATCTTTCAGTTCTCACACTCAAGAGACTGGATGTTAATGTCAGTTATTACTGGATTTATAACAAATAAAAACATTGTTACTGCTATTAAAAACCACGCCTTGCTAAGTCCAGCCAACAGGAAGTATCACACTCTGCGTACAGTAATATGCCGTAAATATTGACTTTATTACTCATTCTGTAAAAGATGTGAAAAGACTGGTTTCTCACTGTAACTAATAATTAACAGAGCAGCTCAACAAGTTTTTTTTTTTTCCATTCACTACCCAAAGATCACAGCTCGCTTTCTCCTCTCCCTGTCGGATTATCAGGTGTTCCCTTCCGTCATGGGAGCTATTGCATTCCCTCTTCAACATATTGCACAATAGAAACTGTAACATGTATCATCTCCAGTTTGCCTAGGGGTCTTTTCCACGAAAGACTTGCCAGGCACCGACAGAGCGGAGCAGCAGCTCGGCTGACATTTCATCGAGAAATTTCAGTCGGGGAAAAAGACAGAAAGAGGAAATTTCAAAATGACTTCGCTGAGAGTGGAGGTGGTGTTGGTTGAGTTGGGGAAGTTTGAATCTGAACTTAACAAGTATTTTAAAAACTGATCGACCACTTTATGAAGGATCTGATGAGGGATGGACTGCAAGGTGAATGTTTCTGATTGGTGGAGCACCCGTTATGTTTCTATTTCTGTTTGGTTTAATAACTCCTAAACAGTGGTCTCCTTTGAGTCTGATAGTGTGAATGTGTCTCTGTCAGCTCCTGGTGTCTCAGTTTGAAGAGTGACCCCGTAAACTGGTCACCTTCAGCTGAACGCGTCAGTGGATATCCAGTTTACAACAACTGTTAAAACACAGAGGAAGTCCCCGGGAATTAATCCTAATTTAGTTTGATTTATGTGGTTTAAACCTTATCAGATCAGTATTTAATGATGAGCCAAAGCTGATTGAGAAGGAGGCATCCAATGGGTTGTTTTTTTAACCCTCAGATCCCAATCCCACCGGCGGGATCAAAATACCACTTATTTTCAAATGACTGGTATTAAAAAACTGTTTGTCCGATCCAAAAACAGAAAAAAATGGGGCTGTAAAAAAATTACAAACATCAAAATTTGTAGATTCTTTGAATTTGTGCCACTATCAATATTTTTCCCATGTTCCTTTGGCAAGAGGCCACCTTAAAAATGTGTTGTTTACACTAATTCCTTATTTTTTTTATTTTTCAAAAGGATAAAATCAGAGAAATTCTTTTTTCCCCTAATGATTTATAGCTTTTAACTTTTGTCACACTGCATAAAGACATAACTGAGTTACATCAGTCTATAGCCATGGTTGTCCTGAATCTACAGAGGTGCAGGACTTCACATTGCAGAGAAAATGAGACCACAGAGAGTAAAAATGTGACGGGAGCAAAAAGGACCAGAAACTGCTTGGGATACATGGTTAAATTTCTGCTGTCTCCACGCTTTAGACGCCAGAGCGGCGCAGTATTTCTTTGCCATGAGTGCTAACAAAAGCATGACAATGAACTGAACATCCTCCATGCTAACAGGCTAACCGCGTTGTTGAACAACATGATTGTTGCTGCATCTATCATGTTGTTCAACAACGCAGTTAGCCTGTTAACATGGTGGATGTTCAGTTCATTGTCATGCTAACAGGCTAACTGCATTGTTGAACAACATGATTGTTGCTGCATCTATCATGTTGTTCAACAACGCAGTTAGCCTGTTAGCATGGAGGAAGTTCAGTTCTTTGTCATGCTAACAGGTTAACTGCGTTGTTGAACAACATGATTGCTGCTGCATCTATCATGTTGTTCAACAACGCAGTTAGCCTGTTAGCATGGAGGATGTTCAGTTCTTTGTCATGCTAACAGGCTAACTGCATTGTTGAACAACATGATTGTTGCTGCATCTATCATGTTGTTCAACAACGCAGTTAGCCTGTTAGCATGGAGGAAGTTCAGTTCTTTGTCATGCTAACAGGCTAACTGCGTTGTTGAACAACATGATTGCTGCTGCATCTATCATGTTGTTCAACAACGCAGTTAGCCTGTTAGCATGGAGGATGTTCAGTTCTTTGTCATGCTAACAGGCTAACTGTGTTGTTGAACAACATGATTGTTGCTGCATCTATCATGTTGTTCAACAATGCAGTTAGCCTGTTAGCATGACAAAGAACTGAACATCCTCCATGCTAACAGGCTAACTGCGTTGTTGAACAACATGATTGTTGCTGCATCTATTTTTTTCTGAATGGCCTTAATAGCTGTCTTACTGCCCTCTACTGGTCTGGTGGTGTAGTGCAACTACCTTTTTTTTCTCAGTACGTTACTGGCTTGACTTAAATAAAGCTTTTTAAACACGTCTAAAAAAATCAGGAGAATAAGAGGTGATTCTTTTATTTTATCAAATGACACAAAGTTTTGTGTCATGTGAAGAGAAAATGAACAAAAATAAATAAAACAAATGATGTAGTTACAGTGAAAGGCAGAGGTCCTCAAGGGCGTTACACGAACTGAACTCACTCTAACAGTCACACACACACAAACACACACACAGGTAGACACACAAAGCCCTGCTCCAGGCTATGTAATGTAGCCAACAGAGCTGCCAAGAGAGAGCAAATCTGTCTGTCTGTCTGTCTGTCCTTGGCCCTGCTCGTCTGTGTGGCTGCCTGCCTGGCTCCATCAGTCAGCTTGTCTGTCACACGTCAACATTAACTCCTCCAACAAATGAATCTCCAAATAGAAAACTGTCAGCGGAGAGATGTTTTACACTTCATGTTAGACAGTGAGCTGACACCTATCCTGACTGACATAACAAATAGTTTGTCGATCACCTTTAATTAAAAATAAACAAACAGGGAAAAGCAAGTGCAGAGGAAGCATGAAGAAAGAAAAACACCACAAGATAAATCAGGAGGACTCTCATATGTCTTTGCATTCTGCTTGTGAAACATGTGCAGGCGAATAAAGAAGTCATTCAGCAAGTGTCTGAAAGCAAACTAACATATCCCATGGATCTAATCCTTGGATTTATTTATCTATTGTTTCTAATTTTTCTGAGTTTGTAACATTCAGGTGTGTCTCCCCCTGCAGCAGAGCTCAGAGGTTGTGTAAAGCCTGAGGTGATGGGAAGTGTCTGGGCAGGTTAACATCTCAGAGTGCCACTGTCAGCCAGTTGTCTGCTGCTGCTGTCCCGCTGCCAACAATATGACTCTTCATCCCTGGCACCCATCCTACCAACGCAGAACGAGCTGTCAGGGTGGAAACCGCATACCTGCAACATGGATATAAATAAGTTAGTGGTTGAATGGTCGTGGAAGCGGGTATGAGAAGGGATGTTTTGTTTGGTTTTCTGTCCTGTTCTGCACATTCTTAATAACTAAAAGTGACCCATATAAGGAGATACGGTGGCCTTGAGAGCTCACAGCAAGTCAACTTAAGAAATCACATGCAAAGAGACAAAACACAAGCCAATGAAGAAAACAAATTCATCAATTTGACAACACGTGCAGCATTTAGACGTGCTGCAAAGACTGTAACACAACACATTAGAAAAACGCGCTGCAAAGACCGCAACACAACACATTAGAAAAATGTGCTGCAAAGACCGCAACACGACACATTAGAAAAATGCACTGCAAAGGCTACAACACAACACATTAGAAAAATGCGCTGCAAAGACCGCAACACGACACATTAGAAAAATGCGCTGCAAAGACCGCAACACGACACATTAGAAAAATGCACTGCAAAGACCGCAACACGACACATTAGAAAAATGCACTGCAAAGACCACAACACATTAGAAAAATGCGCTGCAAGGACCGCAACACAACACATTAGAAAAATGCGCTGCAAAGACCGCAACACGACACATTAGAAAAATGTGCTGCAAAGACCGCAACACGACACATTAGAAAAATGCACTGCAAAGACCGCAACACAACACATTAGAAAAATGCACTGCAAAGACCGCAACACAACACATTAGAAAAATGCGCTGCAAAGACCGCAACACGACACATTAGAAAAATGCACTGCAAAGACCACAACACATTAGAAAAATGCGCTGCAAAGACTGCAACACAACACATTAGAAAAATGCGCTGCAAAGACCGCAACACGACACATTAGAAAAATGCACTGCAAAGACCACAACACATTAGAAAAATGCGCTGCAAAGACTGCAACACAACACATTAGAAAAACGCGCTGCAAAGACCGCAACACGACACATTAGAAAAATGCACTGCAAAGACCGCAACACAACACAACAGAAAAATGCGCTGCAAAGACCGCAACACAACACATTAGTAAAATGCACTGCAAAGACCATAACACGACACATTAGAAAAATGCACTGCAAAGACTGCAACACAACACAATAGAAAATTGTGCTGCAAAGACTGCATTGTTGTTGACACAGATTTTGAGTCACAGCCCCATATAGGTTCTTTTTCCATCAGGGGTGTTGGAAAATGAGATGAAAGTCCCGATTTTCCAAGGACAGACAACGCCTGATTATCTTAGTCTTATGAGATTAGTGAATTTGTCCCGGAAATTGTGTTCGAAATGAGTTGACAATCGTAAATATTAAACTTATTCAATATTTACAACCAAAGTCTTTATGTGTGGGGAAAGCCGATGACTCCCGAGTCATCTCGCAGTGAATTGTGGTATTTAACGGAATGTAGCCAATCAGGAGAAGAGCTGGCTGAGGAACGAGGAAGCAGATGTAAACAAATCAAGCATGGTTGACCTGACACGGAAAGTTCACTGGACCTCAGAAATGAAGGACCAACTCGTTGAGCTGTGGGAAGCCTGAGAATGTCTTTTCAATGTCTCCGCCAAGTTGTACCACAACCGAAACGACAAGGACAGGAGTTGGCAAGAAATTGCCAGTGCCATGGAGATATGAGGTAAGCTAATACGTAGCTCGCTGCTAATCTAACCCAACTGGTGTTGAATCAGTAAAGGCACTTACTTGTTAATACAGTAAACTGTAACTTGCACCCCAAAGAGGTATTTTAACCGGGTAATATGGAGAAAATGTGTTGGAATTTTTATGGCAGGATCAGGGTGTTGATTTTATCAGGGTTGTTTTTCCATATTCACTATTTAGACCATCAAACATTTCTAAACCCAAATATTTCTTATCCTGCATTCTGGACTACTTTCTGTCTTTTCTGCTCCGTTTTATAAATTCAGTCTGGTCTTGTGTTCTCTAATGTGTTTTTTGAACTCTCACATTTTCACACCATGATAAATCCGTTCATTTAAAGACGCTGTAAGAGTTGTTGAGTTCCTGCAGACTGTACAGAGCTTTAGCTTTGTGGGCTATACACAGTCCAAATGTAGTTTAGTGAGACGTTAGATGTGATATTCGTTCCAATGGCAAGATGAACACTGCCGTTTCCTCCTTGTTGTTTGGTGAAAATAAACTATGTTCAATAAAAGCTTTTTTTTTCCTTAACGCGTGTATTTCAAGCACTGGTGGTTGCAGAAAAGTTTTCCTTTTCACCTTTATCCTCTTTTGTATTTTGTCAAAGAATAATTACGTGTTTGACTCGAGGCGTGTTCGCCAAATTAGAGCAGAGTGACGACTTGCTTCTCTGAATGATTACATGTCTTTTTGCCAGCACCATTTAGATAAATAGTTATGTAACACCTGCCTGCAGAGGTTCAGCCTGCAGAGGAGTTTGTCTTTTGAAAATCCTGGATTAGCTGTGCTCTGCAGACAGGTTTGAAATCATGTAATGCATTTAAAAAATCTTCAATCTTATTTCTTTTCTTTTTTTTTTGGCCTTCTAAAAACATTGTACTGCTCTCAGTAATTCAGAGCTTAATAACTTGAATCTGAGTGTGGCACTGAAAGCCAAGTGCTCAGAATTTGGCATCGGAGCAGCGGTGAAAGTTTGAGAGAGGCGGTTTACTTTGGACACAGAGACAGATCTGTGTTTACAGAGGAAGGGAGGGTAAGCCAAAGGCTCTGTGGCCACATTTCTGGCTCTCCTCTGCTGTGATGTTGTGATGTTGTGATGTTGTGTGGTCTTCCTCTGAGGGTCACCTGGTCAGCCAGCACCTGAGGCACAAAATGACTTGGCCTGTTGGTCTGATTGTAGTTTCTGATCTTTTGAATCAAGTTTCAAACTTTCTCCACAACAAAGTTGAGGGGTTTCCCTGACAAAGGTGTGTGTGTGTGGAATCACCCAAACCAAGAGAAAAGATTTTAGAATCTATAAAAACATGCAAATCTTCAAAAACAATAAATAAACACTCAAATGTTGCATGTATGGAAAAATTCACGCTCTTTGTCATGAAACTCAAAATTGAGCTCAGGTTCATCCTGTTTCCACTGATCATCCTTGAAATGTTTCTATAACTTGATTCGAGTCCACCTGTGGAAAATTCAGTTTATTGGATGTGATTTGGAAAGACACACACCTGTTTATGTAGGTCCTACAGGTGATTGTCTGTAGACCTCCGAGACAGGATTGTCTTGAGGCACAAATCTGTCGGAGGGTACAGAAAAATTTCTGCTACTTTGAAGATCCCATTGATACGGTGGTCTGGCCATGTTTTTCCTGACTACCCATAGTTCATAGCGGTTGCTGGTTTTGCTCTTCCAGTTGAACCTTCTGTTACATCACCATGGAGACCATAAAGCTGCTGATGTTAGCCTAGCTTTCGTACTCGCTCCAATAACCAGCTTTTAACAGCAAGAAAGTGACAAAATGAACAAAAATCTAAGGTGGAGTCATAGTGCGGATGTTTTAAAAAAAGTTTACACTGAGCCCTGTCAAGCATTAATGATTTCAAGTGAGTTGCAGTTGTCAGTCATCTTGTTATAGTGCAACTGGAAGTGGATAACCGCTGGTGGAAGTCAACACCTGTAGGCTTCTGAAGAAACAGGTGGAGGTGCAAACGCACAAAAATCCCCCCAAAAAACCACGCCGCATATAAGAACAGAAATGTTAGTGGAAAACTTAGCAAATACAGAAAAGTGCTGCAAACACAGAGGACACAACGGAAGTGCTCCAGGCCTCCAGGGGCAGCGGTGAGTTTTTCACCAGAGAGACAGACAATGGTGAGAGGAACAGAGGCGCTGGTGGGAAGTTTGAGCAATATCTTCCATTGTGTGAGCGAGTATGCAGTGTTTTCATTTACGTTTCGTATACCTTTTTGTATATGAAGTGCGTTTGCACCTGTAGACCACCGTACAATGAGCACAGTGGCCTCCGTCATCCTTAAACGGAAGAACCACTGGGACTCTTCCTAGAGCTGGATGCCCTGTTAAAGTGAGTATTGGGGGTTTAAAGGCTGTGCTAAGGGAGGTGAACATGAGCCATGTGGTCACTCTGTCACATCTCTAGTGTTCCTTTATGGAGGAGGGAGAACCTTCTAGAAGGTATAACCATCTCTGCATCACTTCACCAATCTGGCCTTTATGGCTGAGGTTGAGACTGAAGCCACTCTTTAGTAAAAGGCACATGACAGCCCACTTGGAGTTTGCCAACAGGCTCCTAAAGAACTCTGATCTGGTCTGATGAGACCAAGATTGAACTCTTTGACGACATCAGCTGGACAATCCCATCCCTACAGTGAAGCATGGTGGTGGCAGCATCATGCTGTGTGGATGTTTTTCAGCAACAGAAACTGAGAGATGAGTCAGGATTGAGGGAAAGATGAAGGCAGCAAAGAAAAGAGAGATCCTTGACAGAAAAACTGCTCCGGAGTGCTCTGGAAACTCAGACTGGAGCAAAGGTTTTCCAACTAGCAGGACAACAACTCTAAGCACACAGCTAAGATCACAGAGGAGTGGCAGACAAGTCTTTCATGTCGAGGGTCCTGTCACACCCTGTCAGGATTCTGTATCCTGGAACTACCTGCTAACCATACATTATCCTAATAGTAGTACAATAAAATAATTACTGCCTTCTGCTGTAGAAGACATTTAATGCTGTTTATTTTACTTTAATCAAAGGGGACAGGACAGGGCAGTGGATAGAGCAGGAAACAAACACCTTTCGCAATCCAAGGAGGCTTTATAGAATAGAATAGAACAGAATAGAATAGAATAGAATAGATCATACTTTTTTGATCACCAAAGGGAAATTCAGGAGTCACAGCAGCACACAAAGTGTATAGTGCAAAAAATTCCAAGAATATATAAAAAATTACAATATAATAAATGTCAGCTAAAAAAATGTCCATTGGTGACGTCAGCTTGACCAGAACTCTCATGTCAGCCACCACCTCAACAGGGTCCACAGAGTCCACAGGGTCCAGGACTGATCCGGTCTTCTTCACCAGTCTGTTCAGTGTATCTCTCCTGTATCCTGTCGGCTCACAGCAGGTGAATTAGCATGATGCTACTCTGCAAGCATTTCCCTCTGGTGCTGGGTTAGCACCACTAGCTTTAAAAATTCCTTTATTCCCACTGCAGTCTCTCTTCTTAACTCCAGCAGGAGGAGATGGTCCTTGCACTCTTGCACTTTTGCTCTTTACACTTTTTTTTAGGCACTTTTTTTTTGACAGCCAGTGAAATTGATTGATTAAGCTGATCAACCTTCCCGTTGGTTTTTATGTTTTTTATGTTTTATGTTTCCATGTGTTTTAACATGTCAATTGTGCTGATTTATGTTTTTTTATGTACTCGTATGTTTGCTCCTAAATTTTTGCACACTGAATAGCCTGTTGGGGACAAATAAAGTTTTGAATTGAACTGATAACTCGTACATCTTATCGTAGATACAGGTCCTTCTCAAAAAATTAGCATATTGTGATAAAGTTCATTGTTTTCTGTAATGTACTGATAAACATTAGACTTTCATGTATTTTAGATTACTCCAGAGTCTGGAGGAAGATTGGGGAGAAGGAAATGCCAAAATGCCTGAAGTCCAGTGTCAAGTACCCACAGTCAGTGATGGTCTGGGGTGCCATGTCAGCTGCTGGTGGTGGTCCACTGTGTTTTATCAAAGGCAGGGTCAATGCAGCTAGCTATCAGGAGATTTTGGAGCTCTTCATGCTTCCATCTGCTGAAAAGCTTTATGGAGATGAAGATTTCATTTTTCAGCACGACCTGGCACCTGCTCACAGTGCCAAAACCACTGGTAAATGGTTTACTGACCATGGTATTACTGTGCTGCCAACTCTCCTGAGCTGAACCCCATAGAGAATCTGTGGGATATTGTGAAGAGGAAGTTAAGAGTCACCAGACCAACACTGTGGATGAGCTTAAGGCCGCTATCGAAGCATCCTGGGCCTCCATAACACCTCAGCAGTGCCACAGGCTGATTGCCTCCATGCCACGCCACATTGAAGCAGTCATTTCTGCCTAAGGATTCCCGACCAAGTATTGAATGCATAACTGAACACAATTATTTGAAGGTTGACTTTTTTTGTATTAAAAACACTTTTCTTTTATTGGTCGGATGAAATATGCTAATTTTTTTAGATAGGGATTTTTGGTTTTTCTTTACTATTTTGCCAAAATCATCAATATTAAAACAATAAAAGGCTTGGACTACTTCAATTGTGTGTAATGAATCTAAAATATATGAAAGTCTAATGTTTATCAGTACATTACAGAAAATAATGAACTTTATCACAATATGCTAATTTTTTGAGAAGGATCTCACGTTCTCCAAAACGAGGGATGTGAGGACAGGTCGATGTCGTCTCTTCTTAGCTCACAGTGCAGTACCAGCATCGTCATCCTCGCCACCTTACAGGCAGCTTCGGACCGGTTAGCATCGACATGCTACGGGCTGCTAACAGCTGAAGTCAAACAAGAACAGAAAAGATAAAAAAACTCCACGAAAAATGCAACCACTTTGGTGTCAATCGCCAACAAATGAGCTGTAAAAAGTAACGACCGGCTCCAAATGAGAAGAGAGCTAAAAAAAGAAAAGAAAAGATCAACGAAGAGAGAGCTGCTGCAACAAGCTGCCACTCGAGAGGCGCTTAGCAACCAACTTATTGTTTGAAAATTTCAAAATAAATAAAACAAGCACAGTTTGAGAAATTTTTATCCACTTAAACGACTAAAATGTATCGTAATAGAAATAATAAAAACTGTGTGCAGGTGGTTATTCTGAATGCACATGACTAATAACCTCCTTATTTTGTTTATATTTAGCATCGTATTAAAATCACGTATTGCAAAGTGGAAAACCTCATTCATGCTTCCAAAAGTGACTTCATGACCACCCAGTTACTGAAATTAAATTCACCACAGCACAAAACGGGGCCAGAGAGAGAGAGAGAGAGAGAGAGAGAGAGAGAGAGAGGTTCACGCGTCAAAAATAAACCACATCTTCTCTTCCAATGAATCAGCTGTTTCTGCCACGATGGGGTGTGTGTGTGTGTGTGTGTGTGTGTGTGTGCAGGTCCATTTCAGTTACTGTATTGCGTGTGCATGGAAAAGAAAATAACTCGGGGTGACGGAAAAGTAGAAACAGGAGTAAATAAGAGAGAAATGCACGGGGGTAACAGGAAGTGAATGATGGCAGAAACCACGAGAGGTGAGGAGGGGAAGAAGGAGAATGAAGGAGAGGCGGCCTGCCGAGAGGGTGACCCCAGAGGTCAGGGAGAGCCAATCAGCCTCCAGCCTCCTGCTCTCCGCCTCACTCCATGTGTCTGATGGGAAATCCCACAGAGAAGCCGCTGACCTTGAACAAAGCAGAGAAGAGAGGGATGGAAGGGAGAGGAGGAGAGGAAAAGTGGAGTGAAAACACCAGGTAAAAGAAGAAGATGAGGATTTAAAATTTGTTGCATAAATTTAAAAATAAGACCGAGGGAAAGGTAAGTCGAGGATAAGAGGACAGATATTTAAAAAACAAACTGTTTTGAGGAACGGTGAGAGAAAAACTGGGCCTCGAGAGGACAAGCTGGGGGAGATGGTGGTGATCTTTTTCATCCCCCTTGTCACGACAAACCAAAAAATGTCTGTAAATAGATTTGACTTGGCAGGTGGAGCTTGGAAAAGCTGGGAAGGGGGCACAGGGAATGCAGGGGAAAAAAAATCTGAATTATTCTTACCTGCAACAAAAGGCCAACTTGGCGAGAATCCTTATCTTGAATCCTGACTTATCTGCCTCGCTGCGTGATATTTTTAGTCCCATTACCTCATCGCTCTGGCAGATTGTCCTGCTGATTACAGTACATGGTATGTTTTTTATTTAGCTGTAGATGTCTCTGTGTCTTACTTTAGAGAGTGTATCAGACACGACGAAGAGCTCTGTGACACATGGGTTAGTTCTTTCGAGCAGGCTGAGGAACAGTAGCGTTCAGGTAAAGGTACTTAAAAAAGGCACACGCGACCAGCAGCTAAAAGTGAAACTCAGACTGAGAGAGAGGAGGAAGAATAAGAACTTTTTAAGACAATACATAGAAGACATAAAGAAAATAAACATTTTACAATTTTTTCTCTCTGGCCACACAGGAACATTAGTGTGATGCACAACCACAGAGGAAACCAGACCGGTTAAAATGAGGTAGAGGTAACTGCTGATCCCTCAACACAGAGGAAGAAAAGGAACCTAAAGGGCAGCTCAATGCTTCAAGCAGATTATTTCTGTGGATTTAGCAAAACTTTTTCTGTTTGAGTTAGGACATAAATACTACAGTGAATGAACATTTCCTGCAGTTTTCCTCACCTGCCACGGTTGCCCATGAATGCGACTTTAATGAGTACGTCAGCAGTTAAAGTTACCGAAAGGGTTTGTTTCGTCGCTTTGTTGTAAACATGAGGTTTATTTGGTTACAGGCTGGATGCCTTCAGAGAGTGATGCTAAATTGAATTCGAGACTTTCACCTCTTAAGGCTACGTTTTGTGTGTGAGCGCAGTTATTGTGTTTTCTCTCTTTGGCGAATGAAGGAATCAAAGCGCTTGGAAAAACTGCATTGTTGACATTTACAGAGGATGCTGTGAAGGTTAATAAATGAAAAAGCTCATCGCTCAAACCCGCTGCAGAGACCTGGCGCAAGAGGACGGGGGCGCCGCTGTATCCTGCAGTATCCCTGAGAAACTGTAATAACTGACAAACATTTCTGATTCTGATTATAAACTTACTGACCAGACGAAAGTTGGCTTTAAAAGAGCCTCAACCAAGATTTAAAAGAGCCATCAAAATGATGAAACAAGTCAAACCTCTGCCAGAGCTCTCAGGTTTTTCATTCTGGAAATGAGAGATGGTTTTAAACAGCTGTTGTTTCCCCTGCTAAGCCTCCACCTCTCCATTTCTCTCCTCTTCTCCGCTGACGTTTCCTCCTCTGTCTGTCTCACATTCACTCCACATGTGGTTAAGTGTCTTTCCTCAGCTTCCCCCGTCTTCTCCGAGGTGGAGCCGGGCTCTCGGGGGACCCTGCTGTCTAATGAACCGCCGGCTGCTCCGGGTTCGTCCTGTCAGAGCGGAGAAACAACCTCGCTGCTTATACTGAAGCCATGTTATCTCTGTTGGGAAGCTGGCCGAGGCTGCAGCATCTTTAAAAGGATTTAGTGCAGCTGAGCGTGAAATCCCAATCGCTCATGGTGGATATCCTTATTTAAAGGATGTTAAAGCACATCCACCTGAGAGCCGGAGGAGGGGGGGGGGGGTCACCTGAGGGATCCTCCTAAACATGCTGTACACACCAAGGACTTCCTCATTTTTAGACAGGAAACACATTAAAGATACGATTCCTCTTCGTCTTTTTAAAACCTGTTTAATATTTTATAAAAGAAACTCAAACGTATGCATAAAAACCTCGCTCTGATGGATCCCAGCTGAGGTTCAAAAGTCATGTCAACATGTTAAAATATTCAATATGAGTTCCATATTTCTTCAGAATAACAGTGTTATATTAAAAAAAGTGATACAGCCTGATGCAACGCAAAAAAACAGAAGGGAATGAAGCAGAATGGAATGGGGCCGAATGAAATAGAACGGAAAAAGAACAAAATGGAATGGTCCCAAACAGAACAGAATGGAATGCAGAAGAACTGTACAGAATAGAATAGAATAGAAAAAAAAAAGATTCCACAGAAAGTACGGAAGACAAAAGCAGCCATTGATTTTCTCTTTTTTTTAATGCACAAAAAAAATCATTAAAACAAGAAAATTTTCGTTATATTATCTCGACATAAAGATCTTTCTCTCGTGATGACGAATTAATTAATAACCTGTTTGTCTTGATTTTAACCTACAAGAGCTGCCATGAATGGCTGCCAGCCACTGGGTGTAGCTGTAGCAGCATTGCCAGATGGGAAATATAAAATCATCGTACCAGAGCCTCAAAATTATCGTATTTTGGGGGAAATTATCGTACACCCGACAAAATAATCAAAATAACTGATAATGATCAAAACAACTGTGTTATTGTTGTGTGAAAATCACAGTTGATCACTCTGTTTAGTGTCCATTCATCGCCCTGCCCCACATCAGCAGTGTTTGATCAGCAGCTCGAGGCTCCGGTGCTCATTTTTCTCTCAACTGACTGACTTCCTCCTACGACCCTGATTGGCTGTCAATCGTTCTGAGACGAATGACACTTAAACTATGATTGGCTGGAAACGTCACATGATATAAGATGCATTTAGGGTTTACGGATAAATCCGTCAGACTGGGGTAGATCTGTAACAACCACACGAAATTGTCAAATTATCGCACATTTAGCCTTTTTTGGGATTATTGATCGTACATCGTACAGAGGGCTAAATTATCGTACAAATACGATAATTATCGTACGTCTGGCAACGCTGAGCTTACGCCTTAAATACACCGTCCGTGTCTGTGTTGCAGCTCCGCTCCGCTGCGTGTTGACTGCGTTTCTCAACTCTCACCGGCTGCGTGTTCAGTCCGACAGCTGGAGTCACAAGACCGAGGAATTCCCACACTTCCCTCTCCGTCAATAAACCTCTCTTCACTCTTGTTGTGCTGTTAAACCTCAAACCTGTTGATTTCTGTCGTGTCTTCGCTCATTGTGTCGTTTTCTTGCATTGGTGAAGATAAATACGATCTGGTTTTGACACGGTTTGTTTTATTTTGAAAGTCTCAGGCTTTTTTCAGGTAGTTTCTGTGCACTACTTCCTGTCCCGCTCGATCTTCTCTACTCTGAATTGACGCGTCACAGCTCCAGCATCCGGCAAAAATAGGATGACGGCGGATCAGCTGCGACTTGTCGGACCAGCCGCGCAGCTGAACTGCAACGGAACGGATCCAGTGTGAGTTGACACATTGAATTGAATGAAGACCTTTCTGATCCAAGCTGCAACGCAGACATAGCTGTTGTATTTGAGGCATTTAATTATGTCTCATATTACATTGCAAAGTTGAGGTTAGCTTCATTTACGTTACCTTAGCTTAGCTGAAACAGAGTTTCAGCTAAGCTAAGGTAGATCAGAGTTTCTTTTTTTTACTCCTCTTAACTCGATATGAGATCGCACCAGATTTAAATCTGAGGATTCAAAGAGAAACAAAAGAGCATAAAGCAGATGCATTATGGGAAAACAGCAGCACATTAACACATCTTGATAAAGAGCCGGAGTGAGAGCATGCAGGATGAAGCAGCTGTGACACAGACATCAGCGGGTCGCTGTCAGCGCTGTGCAGCGCGTCAGCGGCTCAGAGGGGGAAGACCAACGCTGAGAGGGAAGACCAACGAAGAGCTTGTTACATCCGAGTGTTTGTCTCCCTGACAGTGTGTGTGTGTGTGTGTGTGTGTGTGTCAGCATCATTTATTACAGCTTAAATTACAATGCTTTTCTTTTTCATCCTCAACATTTGACAAAATATAGTTTTGATACCGATTGAAAGAACAATCTGCTCAATATTTCCTGTTGCAGCGGTTTATTCATCAAATACTTCCTTCCTAAAACTCTTCTTGCCTTCTCTCTCTCTCTCTTTTGTCGCCTCCTTCACATTTCTCGCTCTCTTTTCTGGTTTTATGTCTCTGCTCTCTTCTCTGTTCAGGGTCAACAGCTTCCCTGCAGGACTCCCCATCAGAGGGATGAACCGAGGCCGGACACAGGAGGCTTTCTTACACCTTGTAAGGAGTCTCTGCAGGCAGCGAGTCGAGTGTTTCCTCTCCTCTCCTTCTTTCTTAGAGAGGTAAAATGGACTGGACCTTTAAGAGGAAGTGGACTGCTGAGTATTTATTCTGGTGTCCGAGCAAATGAGGGGGACAACAATTAAACCTGGGTGGCGCCAAAATCACTGAAACAGTTTGTGAACCTAATCTCAGTTGAATGCAGTCACTGGAAACACTTTTTAAACACACGTTGAAAGTCTTCCAAGACGAGTGAGGAGCAGGATTTAAACAGACAAACGATCCCTCCAGTTTCCCCACCCTTAAAACTAATTTCTACATCTAAGTAGAATCAGTTTGCAAACGTCTTTAATGACAAAGTTCAAGGCACTAAAATGCAACAATTTCCACAACACATAACTACTCTGCAACCAGCTAGACACTGGCCAAACATTCCATGCCCGAGCATGGTTCAGCCCTAAAGTCCAGTTTGTTTGGCCAGTATGACCCAGAGCATTCTGTGCTTGGGCGCAGTTCACTTCTCCTCTTTTGCAGGCTTCGGAGGGGTGTGCTTCAGCACAGCCGACCTAAAACGCAACTTTTTTAAAACGCCCTTCAGAGTGGAATTTTTCTGAAACGCTGCAGCCTCCGTTGCCGCATAAACGGCAAGCCGGTGTTTACAGTGAAAATGCTGACGTCACGCTCCGTTTTGCGCGTGCCGATCCACTTTCGTTGTGGGAACTTTTGCGAACCGGACAACAACAACGGTTAAATGGTGGACTTACCTGGTTCTGCTTGTGCTGCTGAATCTGCTGACTGCCTTTCAACAAGACGTTCATCTGTTGCTCCACTTCTGCACTCAGATAAGACGTATTTAACATGTACACCAGACGATCAGCCCGCCTCTTTTTCGGCGGCAGACCGCCAAAAGACTCTACAGTTATATCGCCATCTACTGGCCGTGTATGCATACTACAGCGTTTTCAGTCCTTCAGCGTTTCCGTATAAACGCAGATTTTTTTTCTCCGCGTTTTTTGCGTTTTCGGGTGAAACGCTGAGAAGCGTTGTCGTATAAACGGGGCCGTAGGCCATCAACGTGCTGCCTTGATGAGTTACCCACTAGATTTCATCTAGTCAGCATCTCACTTCAGACCCGAAACATTTCCAACGGCCTTGAAAGCTGCCGTCATTAAGCCTCTCCAGAAGAAGAGCAGTCTTGATGCTACAGTACTGAATCAAACATTGAACCTGCTTTTCAAACGGCTGAAATACACCGGCTGCATCTGCGTCTGCATTAGGGCTCCGCTCTGCCACAGCACCAGATCAGATAGGTTTCCATTCAAGTCAATGTGTCAACTTACACTGGATCCGTTCTGTTGTGGTTCAGCTGCGTGGCTGGTCCAGGAGGTTGCAGCTAATACACAGTCATCCTGATGCCGAAGCTGTGACGCGTCAATTCAGAGTAGAGAAGATCGAGCGGGCCAGGAAGTGGTGCACAGAAACTAAACAAACAGTTTCAAAACAAAACAAACTGCATCAAAACCAGACTGTTTTTATCTTTACCAATGCAAGAAAACGACACAATGAGCGAAGACACGACAGGAATAAACAGGTTTGAGGTTTTACAGCACAACGTGAATGAAGAGAGGTTTATTGACGGAGAGGGAAGTGTGGGAATTTGTCCAGCTGTCTGTCAGTCCTGAGGTTTGTCGGACTGAACACGCAGCCGCTGCGGAGCTGCAACGCAGACGGCAAAGTCCTAGAAAAAGTTGCACACTAACAGCTTACTGACTTTCTTCTGCCTAACAACAACTCTGATACTTTCCATATTTGTTAACATCTGTATTAAACACCTGTAAGTGTTTGTGTGTGTTTGACCTCACCTGTATTTGTGAAGTCAGAACCTGAACTCTCTTATTGGTCTCCACTTTCCAATACTACTCTTTATCTCCATCATCTCCCTCTCCTCCCCAGCTCCCTGCCGTCCCTCCATCTTCATACTTCCTCCTGCAGCTGAGTGAAGGTTAAACACATGCACACTAATCTGAGTCATAAGGAGTAGCAGGACATTGCATAATCTACTCCACTTTATCAATCTTTTCCATTTTTCTAATCTCTGCTGTTGATCGGAGTTATTACTACGATGGTGCCACCGCTTCTCTGATGCAATTTAGATTGTTTCCCCCCCCCCAGGGTGGAGGAATGGTGGCTCAGCAGGTTAAGGCTAAAACCTCACTGCGCCTGCACTATCGTAGATTTGAATCATATATTTCCTCATCTACGACACAAACCTATCTCCGCTTCCTGCTGCGCTTCCTCGACACTTCTCTTCCGCTCGGCAGCTCATGACCTTCAGTCTCTCTCCAACCCATCGCTTGCTCTCCTGTGGAGCCAAAACAAACAGGAGAGCTGCTAAACAGCCGCAGAGATTCATCATTCGATAAGGTGGAGATTTCTACATCTCTGATCAGCGTCGGATTTATTTTAAACTCCCAGAGCGCAGCTTTATATCTATAAAAAAAAAAAAAATCAAAAAGTTTAAGTTTTTTTCTTGAAAATAGATTTGAAACTTACAAAAATATTTCACAATAGCAAGAATTCCCCATTAAAAAAAACCCACATAAAAGTAATTATTTATCTATTTATTTATGATGTTTTTCTATTTCAAATGAACTTTCTTTTTTTAAAGTTGGAGACAAGCTGATTCTGAAATGAAAAATTACTTAATGAACTCTCCCCCAAAAAATATATAAATAAACAAAGCAATAAAAAAAAAAAAAAAAAATTGATATCTAAATAAACTGCCATGGATTTTTCTCTTTTTTCTGTTTTTTCTTTTTTTTTCTGCACTGTTATCTTAACATGAGAAAACAAACTTTGATATATCGAGATAACGAAATAATAATTCGTTATCACGAGATAACAGTGCAGAAAAAAAAAAAAAAATGCAGGAAAAAAAAAAATTAAAAAATCCATGGCCGTTCTCGGCTTCCGTAAAAATTATGTAATAAAATACAAAAAAACCCAACATTCTCAAATCCATCAATTTTCCTCCAATAAGAAAAATAGATAAAATAAAGATAAAAAATGATTAAAGATTTCAGAAAACAAAAAATTAAAAATGTTCAGTTAAAAAAAAAAAAAAAACTGTCAAAAAAAGTGATGAGCAGCTTTATCTCTGTACTACCCGGATCCACCGCTATCCTTCACCCATCAGAGCGATGAGGGGAAAGAAAGAGGCAGAAGAGACTTAAACTTGTATTTATCTCTCAGTGTTGCAGCGCTGAATTCCTCGCCATAATCGAATGAGGAAATGACAAAGCGCTTTTGGGTTAATTAGGGACTTGACCCTGTGGAGAACAGGCTACTCGGTTTATCTGCCGCTCTAACAAGCGTGCGGCTAACAGCGGTTTAAAACGCCACTTATTTACATTTAGAGTGAATCTTTTGGCCCCGGCAGCCCCTGACGGGAACTTTACGACTCGCACTCACAAAGAAACAAATGTGTTTAAGTGCCGGCTTTTTAAAAACTAATTAACCCATTTGTTCGAATGTCACAGTTTGTGAGTTTTTTTCTCCTTTTTACATCCAGGGAAGGTTTGATTAGACATGCCGCTAGTTTGTTATCCACTTAGGAATATCTGTCCATTTCATCTCAGCGCCGTGTCCAGAGGCAGACTCCCATTTCTGCTGAGAGATTGTTGGGTATGAAATCAGGAAGTTAACGTCAAATTGCTGTTAGAGAGATGTGTGTGACTTTGCTGTTCCTATTTAGAAATGTGTTAAATCAACTCCTGGTATCTCCGTGGCGTGCTAATCAAAATGTTCCTGTTTGACACTTCATTTTGTGGCCTGTCTGTCTCATCTCGTGCAGCCTGTACGAACCTGTGACACATTTCTGATTATTTTTTTGCAGGATACAAGGAGACTGAAGACGTTTGATCAGGAGTACGACTGTGCAGATGTCTCCTCCTGAAAACATGAACATTTGTTTGTGCACATTTTAAATCAAGCTTCTGGAAGCTAAAACGCTCTGACACTACAGATTACTGAGGCCCCTGATTCCTCCTTTAAAGGGCCACACTGTGCTAAATGCAGCAGCTGTGCATCTTTACATACTATCACAGCTTTTTCCACTACAGCATGGAACCAAAAATTGAGGGCAAAACATCTCACGTACAAAATCTGGACAGTTCAACACCAGACAACTTCCAGCTCAGTTGAAGAGTTAATCTCAAATTATTTCTGGTGCTAAATTATAAAAGTTAGAATCAAACTACATTTGGAGGAAAGTTTATCAGCTGGACAGAGGCCCAAAGGTCAGTCACACAAAAACTGAATCTGTTAAAGCCCAGAACATTTCATCCTCCCAAAACTCTTTTTTTTTTTAATTAAACTATTCATATCAAATGTTTTAACGTTGAAGATACACATTACCGTTTCCAAGTGGTTTCACAGCTTAAGAAACGAACATGTGAGCCACGCTGGTATTTAAAAATAGTTTTACAACCTCTGATTCAGAAATCTATTTTGAAGACTTGCAGTTTGTTTATGTTTTGATCGTGTGATTACTTTTATTTATGGAAAAATGGCCAACATCTGGCCAGCTGCAAGCGTAGAGGTGGACGTACACAATCTGTAAAGAGAATGGATAACATGAGCAGAACATCAAACGGACATCTTCTAACGTGACGTAAGAAGTTATTACATGGTCTTAAAAATTTTCCATGGAGCACAAAAATAAAAAGACACGCAATATGTTGACAAGAGTATCTTGTGAGCACAAGAAAATTTCTTGTCTGTGTCTCATTTGTGAGAATTTCTTTCTTTCTTTCTTTCTTTCTTTCTTTCTTTCTTTATTTATTTATTTATTTATTTATTGTGATGATTTCTGTCAAGAGGACTTTTTTCTTTTATCAGAGACAGGCTAATTTAAAAAGATACATAAAAAATTTCATGAATTCCACAAGAAAAAAATAATAATAATAATAATAGTTTAATATTCAAATATAAAGTTTATTAAAATGCAAAAAAAAAACAGCATTCTCAAATGCAAAGATTTTGTCAAAAAAAAATAAATACATGTAAAATAAAACGTTTAACTTTTTTTCAGAAAACAAAATAAAATGATAAATATTCAATTAAATTATTTTTTACAAAAATGTTTCACAATAATTAAAAAGATTCGCAAATAAGGTCCCAGAAACAATTTTTGTCCTTTTTTTTTAATATGATTTTCTTTTTCAAGTGGAATTTTTTCTTTTTAAACCAAAACAAGGTAATTTTAGAATTGCGGAATAAATACTTTATTACTCAAATAACTCAAAGAAAACTGTCAAAAACAATAATGTCTAAATTAGAATTATTTTATAAAATGCAAAAAAACCCAATCAAATTCTTTAATTTTCTCAAATAAGAAAAACAAATAAAATAAAAACTTGTTTAAGTATTTCGGAAAACAAAAAATGAAAAATGTTCAGTTGAAAACAAAACAGAAAAATACTTCACAATAACAAAAATTTCCCTGAATAAAACATCCCCAAAAATATTCTTAATTTTTTTTTTTTTTTATTTCATTTTCATTTTTTTAAGGAAAAGGTTTGTGAATTTATGGGTCTTTTTCCATTCACTGAACTTTTTTTTTTGTTCTGCAGTCATAAAATGTTTGTGCAGCTGATCATTGGGGTCACTGTAGAAACGGGTGCATCACAGGTTTTTAGTCTTGTTTACACTTGTCTTTATGTCTTATGGCTACCTCTGAAAACACTATTAATAAAAGGGCAAAGCATTAGCATAAATATAACAACCCTCATGAGAATTATGATGCAGTAATATCCACACTTCTCAGTCACACACACACACACACACACACACACAGAGTGGTGAAAGGGGACATGGGGACATGTTCTACTTGTATTATTGATCCATCAGGCAGCTGACATTCTGCTCTGCAGGTTGTTTGAGGGCAGCAGCAGTTTCTGTCCAGCTCCTAACTCCTCTTTGAAGACACATTTTCCATGTGTGCAACAATAACTGATGACGTACGCTGCTGACATCTCATTGGCTAAAGTGACAAATCGCTTGGTTATGCTGCCAATACTACATGGTGATGATGAAAATATTGTACAACATGTTTGAGGAATGTCACCGATGATGATCTCACATGGTGCAAGCAGAGAACACACAAACTTTAGAGGACTCTTTTCATTTTCTGCTCATGTAAAAACAGTTTAAACACTTTTTCATGGAGAAAACGCAAATACACACCTCTGATCACACACACACACAGTCTGCCAGCTCTGTGCTGCACAGCTGCACACCACTGACGCAACCACTGGTCTCGAGGAAGGGCTTAAACATTACGAGCAACTACTCTCCCACTCCGCTCCGAGCACAAGCAAACCATTGTGGGTACGCTGAGTGCTCGGAACAGCTGGACCACACAGCGGTTATCTTGGACCCCAATTCTGCGGTGATGACAGGATCAGCTTTGGCCAGAAGCTGCTCCCTTATCCACGCTCGGCGCATGATAACATGATGGATGAATGTGCAGACAGGCAAAGAGGAGTGAGCGGGCACTGAGGGACAAATCCTGAACTGATGCTGGGTGGCACTTTACGGGGGTCTTATTCAAGACTTTTAACACTTGTTAATTAATATGTAGAGTGAAGGAGGGGCAAGGAAGTCATGAAGGATGATTTTAAAATGATGAACGGGAGAAAATCAAGAGTAAGACTACATATTAATCTCATTTACATCACAAGATAACGTCTAGTCTGGATGCTTCTTATTTTTTACAGGATAGTTACCAAACCATCCAAAGGTAGCAGTGTTTTTATCTTCCGGTTCAAGACTTATCCAATCCACGTTTTCAACACTATACCTCCAAATGAACAGGATATCTGAAGTGAGCTCACATGCTGGTCAGATGCTGAGTCCATCATCAGGTTTGGATGAGAGGATTATGGCTGGACATGTGCTTCCTGCAACCTTTGACCCCGAGTTCATGTTATTGCTTCATGACAATCAGGATCTTCTTTGATCTAAATCAGGGGTCCCCAAACTTTTTCCTGTGAGGGCCACATAACTGTTCCCTTCTCTGATGGGGGGCCGGGGTCAGTTTGAGACAGAAAAAGTGTGACGATCGCAGGGGTGCCGAAAGGTAAACATTTATTGTTTTCCAGAAAGCCACACATAACCAAATATTGATAACCCTCTCTGGGATCTTCACAGAAATAAAGTCAGGAAATAAATAATAACACGATTATTGAAATAAATTACACTGATCGGGCCACAGACTGCAGAAGGGTGAAATATAATGTCACCCTCTATGTAGGGCTGGGTATCAATCAAAAATTTTTGATATCTACAATTCTACAATTCTACAATTTCATTTAGCAGACGCTTTTTTCCACAGCCCGCTGCTCGTTGAGAAGCAGCAGCCGATTTGTCGCTTTTTGGAAAAAAAAGTCGCTAGAGGGGTCTGAAAGTCACTAAATATAGCGACAGAGACGCTAATTTGGCGACACCGCCCTGCATACCACAACCACGTTGTGTAACGTTACAGCGAATCACCGGCGGCATTATTAACCCTTTGGGTATCGAAACTTGGCAGCGAAAAAAAAATCATAACTCGTCTCTGGTATTGTTCAGGGGGCCGTATGCGGCCCGCCGGCCGTAGTTTGGGGACCACTGATCTAAAGTTTCCAGAGTGATGTTTGTGCTTTAAGACTATCAGTCTGTTTTAACTTACTAAGAAGCATTTTCTAAGTAGTGATGTGTCATGTGTGAAAGATGCAGGTCTAAGAGCCGATGCTTTGTAGTGGATTAGAGGAGCTGACCCCCATCGAGCGAAAGCCATAGACTGTGGTTTCTGCGACATCACCCGTCCGTTTCTGAAACAGGTGCTGTGTACCAAACTGCACGCTTTAGTAAGTGCACTGCGTACACTCCACACTTATTCTAACGGTGCGCTAAATCTTACAGGGTTGTGTTGTCCCAAATCACTTACCGGAAACTACGATTGCATTTCACAGCCGTTCACAGGTGTTCCTCTGTTATTCATTGATTACATCCATCAGCCATCGTTTGATCCACTCCCGCCCAAGGGGAAACATTCGGTACAGAAAAATGAAGCCTGAAGGGTTAAAAGTTGCTCTTCGTCAAGAATCCTCCGGAGGCTGGCTGCACCAAGACCAGAAGTCACGTACACATCAAGCATCAATCAAAAAAAAACAAAAAACAAAAAAAACGGACTTTTTCGACATTAAAAATCGTTTTTACAGCCTGGTTCAAAAAACAGCTTGGGTCTGAAATGGTAATTTCACTATCGCCACACAATGTAACGTGGGTGAATTTTTTTCTAACTCAGCGGTTAGACGATATTAGGATACAAGTTTGTCCAATCGGGCGCCCTATAGCTGTTCAAAAGGAAGCTCAAAGTCTGTGTCATATCCAAGATGGCCGTGTCCAATGATTGGCTTCATTTGGCTGTATCAGGAACAGACGGGTGACGTCGCGGGGACTACGTCCAATATGGCGACCATTGAGTGTGAGAAGTGTCCATAGTTCTTCGCTCAACTTTTTGCCTGATTTGAGTGCGCGAGCTGAGAAATCATAGGGCGCTGCTTTCTTCCGTACTGTCAGTGTGAACGCACCTATGCACTCAAAATAGCCACTGTAAGTACAGAAGTACGCGATTTGGGACAAAGAACAAGTTTTGAATCAAATCATTGGAGGGGGACATGTTGGAAATAGGACAATCTTTGTCTTTACGTTGCCTGCCTGTCAATCAGCTGAGCTCAGCCTCTGATTGGGCAAACTCAGGGTCTTAGTCCAAAAAGACATTTTTTAACCCAGAATAAGACTTTTTTTTTTATTTTTTGCAGTGCAATTATGAGGCCAAAATCTCTGGTGATGCTAAAATATGAGGCTAAAAATAATAAATTAGGAGCTGAAAGAGCTGGCTCTCCAAAAAGAGCTGAACTTCCTGTGGAATTCTTAGTGCTGCTTGAAGCTGAGTTTGTTTTTAACTCATGAATTCAAACGATGTGTGCAGTCTGTTTTCTATAGATTCCTTTCTTTGCACACACTCACACTGACAATAGTCAGGTTCATGTATGCAGAATCTCTCACACAAACCAGAAAGTCATTTTTCCTGGAGGTAGAGATCCACTTTTTGATAGCAAAGAGAAAAAAACATGAAGAATTTCTCGTTCTGTCCCACTTGTATTAATCATAACATTCATACCATGATGCAACGCTTGCAGCTCTGAGTTGTAAGCCAAATGTAACACCTGTCTGGGTTGGGATGGAATATTTCTCAGGCTGATATTTCCCCGTCAAATATTTGACTCAAAAACGGTCATTTTCTTTAAGGCGACGGGGAACGATCTCAAACCTGATGATAAATACGGAGCTAAGTAGCTTAAGGATGAACGTCACAGATCCTGACGCGTAAGTATATTACCTGTCTGACTCCGAGCCCGCTTTGTGAAGTGACATCCACTGACAAATTGTAATTAGGAAGAGAAAGGAGCGAGGCAGAGAGGGAGAGATGTTTGTGTGCGAGAGCGAGTCACCGAGGCTTTGGCTGTGAGTCAAGTCTTTCCCCCCCAACCAGCTGATGAGCAGCAAACAAATGAGGCGAGGAGTAAATCCTATCATATCTCATACTGTCTCCATACCGCGCTCCCACCGCCTCAGAGAAGAAGAAATGCTGGAGGGAGTGGACTTTATTTTATTTTTCTATTGCGTTCATGTTCCTGCACCTCTCGTCTTTAAGGCCTCTGTTTTCACTCTGGATGCGACCCTGCTTCACCTTGACCTGTTTAGTCCCCACAGTCAAGGCTCATGCTCTGGATTAAAAAGGGAATATCTATAAAATTATAAACTCTTTGCGCATAATCTTGGTATCGCAATAAAGGTAACAACTCTAGATTGCATCAGAAGTGAAAGCATCACTACAGATGCAACTCTTTCGGAGTGAATGGATGGAAAACAGCATAAATAAAATATTTCTATTCAAATAAAAAAAAATATTCACCAGTTTCTCAAGAAATTTGGGATTTTTATGTCTTTAATGTGAGAGGACAGGACGGTGGATAGATTAGGAAGCAGGGGGAGAGTGGGGAGTGACAGGCAGGACACCCAGGCTGCCTGCTCAAGGGCTTTTGCCACATGGATCATGACCGAAACCAGTGGTTTTCAAAGTGGGGGCCGTGGCCCCCTGGGGGGCCTCCAGGGAGCACAAGGGGGGCCTCAGAAACTTGGAGTAAAGGGGAAAAATAGAATCAAATTATTTTTATTGTTCTATTTTATTATTCTTTCTTTTATAACCATTTTTCCTGAACGTACAACACGTAAACTGCTGTAATCGTCAGATTCTCAAGTTTCCGATTGTTCTGGTTGCTAGCTAGCACAAAATGGAAAGGTTTTTGACAGGAAAAAGACTGAAGGAGCAGTCCAACAGCCCTGCCATGGAGGATTCTGCTGCAATTAACCCTAAGAAGTCATGGCCAACTAAAATTTGAAAATATGAGGCAGCATATATTAAGTATGGCTTTACAGCCGTACAGACAAATGGAGAAAACTTGTCTTGAGACCCTCTCAAACGAGTGTTTAAAACCTTCAAACTTTAGCGTCACTTGATAAAAAAACACCCGACAGAGACTGAAAAAACAGTCGACTTCTTTAGACGAAAAGAAGAGCATTTAGTCAGGCAATCTGCTGCATTCACACAACAAGCTACCTTGTCCGAGCGGGCCCTGAAAGCATCATTCTTAGCCGCATACCACAAGCATTAAAAAAAAAAAAAAAAAAAAAAAATGTGTTGGTTCAAAAGGGGGGTCCCTGACCAGAAGCTAATGCTGTTTGGGGTGCCTTGGCGTGGTAAAGTTTGGGAACCCCTGACCTAAACCACTCATCCATCTGAGCTTCAACAAATATAAAAATTAAAATGAGCTCTTGGAGCCAATAGGATCAAGTTCTGGTCTCTGGCTTCCTGTCAATCCCACCCGTACTGACCCAGAGAGAGGCAAAAATATGTGATGCTGAGTTACGAACAGGTGCCTCCCTTCAACAAAACCACTTGAGCGGTGTTCTGAAACGGTCATCTGAGCTCGAAATTGATCTTAAAGTATGCTGGGAGATGTATCCGTGTGGGAAGTTCAGCTCTTTTCAGAGAGCCGGTTCTTTTGGCTCAGCTCCCAAAAGAGAGCCGGCTCTTTCGACTCCTGAACGGCTCTTTTGTAGCCTCATATTAAAGTCTAACATGGTAAATATGAATGTTGAGTATTTTTATGAGAAGCCTCATGGACTGGGTGGGTTGTTCGTGTTAGACAGTGGTCCCCAAGCTCCTCATTTGGCCCGGCCCCCTGAACAATACCGGAGACGCATTATGATTTTTTTTCAGTCTGGCTACGCGATCGAGACTAATACACGCATAGAATCTGACATTCAGTGTAATTTTATTTCATTAATAGTGTTATTATTTATTTCCTGATTTTTTTGTGTGTGAAGATCCCGGAGAGGGTTATTAATATTTGGTTATGTGTGGCTTTCGGCACCCCTGCGATCGTCACACTTTTGCCGTTACAAACTGACCCCGGTCCCCCATCAGGGAAGGAAAACAGTTATGTGGCCCTCACAGGAAAACAGTTTGGGGACCCCTGGTGTTAGATAATGAGAATGAATGACATCTTTTCGTTTTCTTGACTCCTTTATCACTCGCCATGTTTATTGCTAATGCATAGTAGGCATGTGCAATTTGCATTTGTTGGATTGAGGTTTTCCAGGAGGTTCCCCTGAAATATGACGTTCAGCATCTGCCTCGCTTTCATGGGCCCCGGACATGCTCAGTGTGTGCAGAGCTCAGCACATCACCCCAACTTTCATCCACCTCCACTGCCTTCTTATCTCCTCCTCCTCCTCACCTTTAAAATCCCTCCATGTCCGCGCCCCAAGACCTGCCTGACCTCCTCCACCAGTACACCCCATCCCAGAACCGACAGTCTCCCCTCACTAATCCCCCCACTGCTACTGCCAAAATTATTTTTGGAGCTTCGAAATAATTAACAGACTGCAAGAGGTCAACAGGAGAGCAAATAGCATCTCTATTTTATTATGTGTGTGGACCAACTCTGAGGAAGAGGAGAGAGAAATTCAGTGTTTATTTGCACAACATGTCAGAGGAGTGTGTGGTACATTCAGGGAAGAAGCAGCAGGTATGGTTCCAAACAGTCCTCAGAGCGCGCTGCAGACATGTTTAATGAATGAACAGCTGAGCTGCTGCAGGATGAGCCACGGTAGATGCTTTTTTTTTTTTTTTTTTTTTTTTGACATATCACATGCTAGCATGTCATGCATATTTCATCGGGCATGTCTGATTGGGTTGCTGGTTGCCTGTAGAGAAGCAGACAGATGTTGCATGTGACTGTGTGTGCAATCAAAATCATGCTCACATGTGTACCTGCCAGCCAGCTTGGATTCCGATCCAAAATCTTCCTGCACAGATGGATAAAGAATAATATTGCGTGAAATAAGAACCTGCAGCTTCCTACGTTAATGAGTCTAATTACATTTTCAGAGGAGAATAAAAGAAGTAACTCGGGTTTTACCAGCTAAACTCCTGAGTTGGTGAGTTTTTTTGTGTCTCCTGTTTCTTCTCCGTGTTGAAGCTGGAACATTTTTGTGGTTTTATAGATACATCACTCCTTCTCATTGAAAGTGTTGTAAATTAATAGGCCTTTGCCACCTTTCTGAATGCTTTTTAACACATTGCTCATTTTAATTGTTAGCACTGGAGAGTGGCCAAGGTTTCCTTGTGGCCCTATTGCTTTTGGCTGTTTACAGCTCTTTGGGAATTGTTTTTCCAGACTTGGAGAGCCCCCCCCCTTTCTGGAGTCCGAGCCAGGCCGAGAACGGAGCCCTGGGGTACTCCTCGTTTCCTGTGCACACACACACAGCCAACACAGGGACACGCCATACACACAAGTCAAGTCCGCAAGTAGAACTGTGCCCACACACCACCCCCCTCGTCTCCAACCTGCTCTCATAAGCATTACGTTCATGTGCAGCTATTCTGCTTTAGTGAGTTACAGTGCGTTTGGTGTTAAAGCAGGAAGTGGAGTGAATGGCTCTCTAGGTGTTAGCCTTTAATGCAGGTGTCCTGTGTTCACACCCTGATCTCAAAGTGATGCACAGCTTTGATTTGTTCACAGTCCATCCACAGATATGATCTTTGTTGAACTGTGTAAAGAGGTTTCAGCTCCAGGAAAGGTTAAAAATGTTTCCTTAATCCATCAATGGCGCGGTTGGTTTTCCAACCACGGTTTAAATCGGCTACAGGACGCAAAACAAACTTGCAGTGGCACCTTTAGCAAACGATGTATTTATCCACGGTAGCACCTAGTTAATCTGTTGAAAGAGGCTCACTGGGAGCAGTATGCCAGAACAGACTTTCATATTTTTTAGGCCCCTGAGCCTGCGTAAGGGTCCTTCTCTGACTGAGCCAGCTTTCTCCCCAAACACACCAATAGCACAAAAATAATAACAGCAACCATAATGGCTCTTTCAGACTTTTTACTGGACCTGGTGGAGGAGAGTGATTTGTGTTGGTGACTTTTGTTGTTGTTTTACAGCCAGTTATTTCATGTGATCTGCGATTCTGGCTGTTGCCGCCGTTTCAGATTTACTGCACGGCCCTGCGCGGCTCATGGGAACTTGTTTGGACAAGAGAGCTAACTTAGCTCCGGTTCAGCTCGGAGGAAAACAGAAAGCTGCCTTTAAAAAAGTTACTACTTTCTATGTCCGGTCCTTTACTGTCAGCACACTGAGTGGGAGAACTAAATGTAGTCTCGTTTTTCTTTTTATGAACTGCAGTTTTAGAACCTCTAGTTTGGCTCAAACCTGCTCATTGATCCATTTTAGTTCAAATGGTACAAAGAGAAATTTGAACCACCTGAGGTTTACTCAAGTAACTATACGAGCGAAGAATAAACCCTTTGCTCTAATTTTTTTTGCCATCATTGAAGTCGCCCCCTGCTGGCTGTTCAGACATCCATTCATCAACCTCTCTGGCTCATGTTTCCCACTGAGGCTCCAGCTTTTTGAGCCTTGTATAGAAACACAGGTGTACAAACACTAGCAGGAGCTGACGGTAACTTGCCTGAATGTATTTTTTTGTTCCTCTGGGGTGGCTCTGAGGAATCTAAGCAAATCTGGTGACATTAAACTTTTTTCTGAGCATTTGCTGTAGAATATACATTTACCCTTAAAAGTTTCTCGGCATGCATGAATGTATATCTGAGGGTAAGGGAAATGTGAAATGGGCAGCAGTGTTTGCAGAGAAGGCTGCATATGATCAACACTTTGTCAGCACAAAAAAAAAAAAAAAAAAAAAAAAAGCATAGGCAGGGAAGATTAAACAAATTAAACAAATTTTTTATGGCTCCATCCCACAAACTCAGCTCTGCTGCTCATTCAACAAATTTATGTTCTTACAACTGCGGCACCATGTAACCCTCTGATGCATAAAATATAAAAGCATTTTTTATGATGTTTTTATTTTTTTTATTTCTTTTTGAGAAAAAAAAAATAAAATTTTTGATTTTTTTTTTCAGAAAGTTACAGACCAGGTGTATGTACGCTTGAGGATTCAGTAAAAAAAAGAAGAAATTAATGAAGACTGAATATTATTTTTTGTTTTCTTTTTGTTTGTTTTTTTCTTCTTTTTTTAAGTAACTCCATGAACGTTATTTTATGCTTTGCAAAACAATTTAACATATTTTCAGATATTTTAAATTTGGCTGTTTTACAGCTGATAAGCTTTTTAAGCCAATGATGCATGTCACCATCTCAAAATAAATAACTAAATAAATAAATGATAATTTTAAAAAAATCAAATATTAAAAAAAATAAAAAATATATTTTTTTCCATAAATTGGAAACTGAAGTCATTTTGTGCTACCGGGCTGTAAATATGTTAATTATTGTGGTAAAAATCATCTTTTTTGAATTTGTGTGCATGTGGTTTCTTGTACTTCTGAAACCAGCCTCAAGTGGTCACTCTAGGAACTGCAGTTTTTAGCACTTCTGCATGGGTTCCATAGCTCCTGGGCTCCTTATCTTCTTCACAGCGTGGTTTTGGTCTCTAGACTGATTTAGTTGAGAGAACTGTATTTGTTTTGTAAAAAAATGAAGAAAAGACTGAGAAAACAGAAACACTTTAGCCGTGTGTCAGGTGGCTTGGCAATGGCGTCAACTTCTCTTCTTGCTGGTTTCTAAATCAGCTCAAAGTTGAAGGTTGTGCTTCCACATGGGTGACCGCCATCTTTGGGCTTCATGATGCCTCTCAGAGAGACATTGGGTGACCTCAATGACACTTACGTCCATGTTTAAAACATTGTTTTGGGTGAAACCAAGAAAATATCTGCTTCCATGTGATCTGTCGAGACCAAGGTGATGAAAACCTGAAAACAAAATGAAAAAAAAAAACGGTATTTCCTGCTTAACGCATTTTAATTTTTCTTGATTCTTTAAATGAGACGTTCAACATTGGTTTGTCCTTAAAGGCAAATGTTCAGTCTTACAATCAGGTTATCCATTACAGTGGTTTCTGTGTTCTTTCCTGCTTGGCCGTTCGTCAGCCGCCTGTCTGCTCTCCTAAAACTGAGCTGTCCTGTTGCGGTTCCTCTTTGACCTCTTGTGTGTGTGACTGATGTTTTTATTGGTGTCCTACTGAGTCTGGAGTGATGCGCCTATTACAGAGGTCACAGAGGTCCATTACACTCCCCCTCCACCCCCTTCCCAAGGCTTGACAGCACAGCTTGGGCTACTCGTTCCCAAAAGTTCCTCCTTGTTCCATTACCTTGCAGTGGAACAAAAACTCTCCTCCCAAAAAACTTGTTACAACAATGTTCACAAGACGTAAGTCATCTCCACCTGTCATCCAAAACTCTCATTCATCCCCCCTTTTTGGCTTCACTTTAAGTTCGCTGTACCTCACAGTCAAACACTCACATGATCCCTGTGCACAAGTTCCCAGATTACACGCATGTCAGAGGACGTCCAGCCCTGGATGGTCTGGAGCGAGGGGGATTGATGGGTGGAGAATTGCAGAAATATGTTGCAGTAATTGAGTTAAGCAGCTTAGACAGTAGTGTTGCTGTTGGAGGGAACTTAGAGCTTATTATTTGCCGTTTGGAGTTATTCACTGTTTAAGCATTTTTGACATGGTTGCAACCGACAAATTAGCAGCGGTCAATATCTCAATAATCTGGTTTCACTAATAGCCCACATCCATGAGGGGGAATTTAGAGTTATTTTCTCTGACAGGACGTTGAAGGAAAAACATCACAGTGAGGAAGAATAAGTTGCGATTTGAGACCAATTATGGAAAAAAAACTCAGATCAAAACCTTAGACACGTCCGGATGATAGCTTCAAGCTAGCAAGGGGTCTACTAAATTATTGACATCCTGCTTACTTACCATATTTTCACTCTTGCCAAAGATGCCAAATGATGAGGGGGGGAAAACATTCATCTATTCCCTAAGTGCTTCAAAGCACCCAAAAGTGTAACCTAGACAAACCGAGCCAAATACAAACACTTGAAAAGAACGTGATGATGTGGAAGCCAAATGGTGCCGAGCGGCGCCTCTAACAGGAGGCAGCGAGGGGAGTTTTTAAGAGCCATGCTGGGTTGTTGGCGGTGATGACATTCGAGCCGCGACACAGCTCGACGGGATGCGATTTAGAGCGTGTTCTTCCACCTTCCAAATGATGGCACTTCTGAAAGGTGAAAATAGATCCTTCTGCCTTCTCGCAGAGTTCACAGGCGCTTTATTTCTGCCACTGAATCATGAAAAAGGTCTGTTCGGCTTTTGGGGCTCAGAGACACATTCAGCTTAAATTTGACATCGTAGCCAACTTCAGCAGCTCATTAAAAAGTGATAATAACTCAGAAGTGGTATCTTTAGTTTGTTTACTTGACCTAGAAGGTAATAATTTGTGGCCGTTGCATCGAAATTCACTTTTTAATACAAATGTGTTGAACTCAACATGACCCAGTTACGGCAGGAAGGGAGTACATCGTCTAAATCATTCATCTCGCCAAACTGAGATCAGATCATTTCCGGAAATTTTACTTCTCCATTACTTGAACATCGCATCACTGGTTCAGAAAGTTCAGGTTCACTCACAGAGCAGCTGACATGCCGCGTCGGTTCAGTCCTGAGCGTGAGATCTGACCCCTGGTTTGAGACGTACACACACACATCTCGGAGGAACACACCAATAAGCAGATTCCTGATTACACAATGTGTGTATGAAGGCCACTGCCTGCTCTAGAAACCTTGTTTTTCATTGATTACGCTGTACGTTGACCTCACCCTGGGGGGGCTCAGAGAGGAATTCAGCCAAACTTTGTAAGGAAAACAAACTGGGCTCCAGCCATGAACTGTAATGGATCCTTGGGAAAACTCTGTTCGCTGAAATTAAAATCCTCTGGAGAAACAATGACAGAACGTGTTGACACAACGAAGTGTAACCAAGCAGACATCTTTGTGTCGATGTAAAGACTGAGGAACAGCCTGGAAGTTGCTGCTTCGTGACTTCTGCGTTAGCGCAGCGGGAAGCTGTCCTCATTACTCGGGCCGTACTCGGCCTTGTGACAGACACAGCAGCACGCATCACCGAGAAACAAAAGACTACAAGCTCCGCAGTGTCCCATATTCTTCTCGTCCTTTTTCAGTGACACCATCTGCACTCAAACCTGGCACAGCGACGCTGCACAAGTCTCCAAACAAAGCCAAGCATGAGATCATGGTGGTGATCAGTTGCAAAGAGAGCTTTGACTGTTTATCAGCGTTTAAATCTCAAAGAGCTCCGCTCTGACTCACAACAATCTTGTTGGGAGGGAAACTAGATGAAACAAGGACTCTTGAAGTTTTAGTGAAGCTTATTGGTAGTTGCTTACACATTGCATGTCCACAACAGCACTACAGTTAAGATCTGCAGCCATCAAACTGTTCCAGCTTCAAATATTGACAAAATTTCATGTCAGCCCCGTTACAACCTCGTTATTACCTCCTTGACTGTAGGAACTTAATGAAAAATGTAATCATTTCTATTTTTTTGTGTAACTCCATGAACTTTTTAATGCTTTGAAAAGCATCTAAACATTTTCAGATACTTTTATTTTGGCTATGTTATAGTTGATAAGCTTTTTAACCCTCTGATTTTTTTTTTTAATACCAGGCTGTAAATATGTTAATTATGCAGTAAATGTGGTGATTCCTTTAGCTCTCTCCCCCACCCCTCCCTGTTCCTGGCTTACCATGGAGGCTAACTGCGCACCGGAGGCGCATTTGGTAATCAGTGGCGCTGGCTTCTTAAGCCCTGCTCAGAGGGAAGATCGGCGCCAGTGGATTCCTGCATGTCTAGCGGTATACGGCCAAGTATCGTGCATACTTTATGACAAATTCTGAGATTGTTTTCGAGCACACCCGTTCTAATTCCTGTGTCTCTGTTTGTTTTTTCCAGTGCCTCCTCGAGTCTCTCCGTCAGCCTTTTACACACTCAGCCTTAACTCTCTCGAGTCAACCTACTCACCCGTGGACAGCACCTCTCCGGATTCCGGACTTCACTACTGGGTCAACAAACTAACAGCTGGTTACCAAACCATCACAGTAAATAGTCTTTTATTTTTCATTTTAGAATAATTTTTTTTTAAATTTGCGTTCATGTTGTTTCTGGTACTTCTGAAACCAGCCTCAAGTGGACACTCGAGGAACTGCAGTTTTTAGCAATTTTGCATGGGTTTCATAGCTCCTGGGCTCCTTATCTTCTTTACAGCCTGGTACAAAACGTGGTTTTGGTCTCTACACTTTACTTTCAATCATAACAACTTTATCTGTTTTTTTAAAAAAAACAAAAAAAGATTTTTGAGAAACACTTGATTTATGTGAGACAGGTTGTCTTACTGCTCTTCCAGCTTCAAATATTTACAATTTCTCCTGTCAACCCCGTAACAACCCAGTTACTACCGCCAGTGCCCGATCAGAGGTGGAATAACTTCATCCCAACACATGTAATAAATCAAAGACAAAGTGTATTTATCGCACCTTGAACTGGCAAACTGGAGCTACATTGCCATCTTTGTTTACCTTGGCTCAGTGAATGCGTCTGTCTTTGTTTGTTTCATCAACGTAAAAAGATACAACTTAATATAATTCCCTCGACAAAATAAAAAGAAAGAAAAATCCTCAGGATTAAGCTAATTAAAGTTGGTCAGCCATGCCAAGTCCAAAGATTTTATTGTTTAACTGATACACACAGAATTTTTCCAGACTTCTGTTTTGTTTTGGCTTTTCCTTTTGATAGCACTACCTGAGAGAGAGAGAGCAGAAAGGTGGGCAGAGAAGGAGAAGACTGCATCCAGCTCTACCAACTGGGCTAAACTGGCGTCCCTTTTGGACCCACTTCTTAAAAAAAAAAAAAAAAAAAAGCCAACAAGACAAAGAGACTGTATGAGAAATGGACATGGTGTGACATCACCTTACTGCAGGGTTGCCAGATCTGACCGACAGTTTCCAGCCCAAATAACGTGAAACCTGCCCACCTCAATAAAAACCAGCCCAAATCTCAACCTCTCTAGAGACTCATGTAAACACCGTTCAAACTAACTGAACCAATTATGAGAGCAAAGACAGCTTACCGAAGTTACTGAAATGTTGTGCTGTAAAACCTCAAACCTGTTGATTCCTGGCGTTTCTTTGCTCATTGTGACGTTTTCTTGCATTGGTGAAGCTAAATAAGATCTGGCTTTGACACGGTTTGTTTTATTTTGAAAGTCTCAGGCTCTTTTCAGATAGTTCCCATGAACTACTTCCTGTCCTGCTTGATCTTCTCTACGCTGAATTTACGAGTCACAGCTCCAGCATCCGAAAAAAATAGGATGGCTGTGTTTTAGCGGTGACCTGCCTGACTAGGCACACAGTCGGACCAGAATGGAACGGATCCAGTGTGAGTTGACACATTAACTTGAATCGAAACCTATCTGATTACATGAGCTGAGCTGTGCCCCTGACTGGGTGCACTCGCGATCCTAATATCTTCTAAACTGCCGAGGTACAAAACAACGTCCAGTGCATGTCGTAAGCAAAATTAGCGATTCAGACGGGAGAAATCTTTCATATTAGGCTGTAAAGATGTTTATCTACTGTGAAATGGCTTTTTTTGGCTTGGTGTGTTTGTGACTTCCGGTACTTCTGGAGCCAGACTCAAGCAGACGCTCGACGATCTGCAGATTTGTCTCATATTTTCAGACCAGAGGTTGCTGCTTGGTTTGGCCTCATTGTTTAGTTGCTTGCACCTTGTAAAGAGGCTGGAGTCCTAAGGTTCACTTCCAACCTGTGATCCCTGCCCTGCATGCTGCTCTCCTCTCATTCTGTCCACTTTTCGGCCCCTTTATATATCTATGTACAAATACAATCAAGTGATAATACAGTGTAAGGTGGTGTGCTATATTCTGAGCATTAAAATGTGGCGTCTTTTCGTCGTGTCCTCGAGTTAAAGCTCTTGAACAGAGTTTGAAGACTGACGGCCCAGAATCAGGAACTGACGCCATTTTTGTTTTTTTAGTAATGGAGCGTAGGATTTCAAGAAGTATTCATCCAAAGGGGTGTAAAAACTTAACCCCCAACATCGCTGTTGATTGGCAGTTAGACATAAAATGAATGAGAAGTGTTTGATCAGATTTAAATGTCGGGTCTAACTGGAGGCTGGTGGTTCAGGGTTAAAACAGCCTTTTCTGGCCACGCAAGGTGGCAAAACTCCGGCTACCAATGTATTCATCTGCATGTGCAACATTTCTTTGAGTCTCTGAGAACCTGATGGGATTTCGAGTTCCATGGAGGAGGAACGTTTTGGCTCTCGCTCATTCCCAGTTTGTCTTTATTTGTGGACGAGTTACGTGAAAGGCCTTTTCTTCCCCCTCCACCAGCTACACCAGTGCCAGCCCTGTCTTTGTCATTTATCTATTTATTTAGCTGCCGGAGTTAAATGGCTTAGTGACAAATTAGAGTGTAACGATAATGACCGCGATAGTTAACAACGCTCGCTTCTCATCGAACAGAGGAGGGAATTTCCAACGCTCCTTTCTCTCATTCTTATCCTGACGTATTTCACAAAATCTCAATGTGAATGACAATTACTGCCCCCGGTGTGAATGGGAGCTCTGAACTTTGTTTTCCCTTTTCTCCTTGGAATCTAATGTGGCAGATCCAGGAGCAGAGCGTGGGTTGTGACTGAAGCACAATGAGGAGGGAGTTTTTTCTGGCGGAGTTTGGAGAAAAAGGGGTCAAGAATCAAAATGGGAATGACATTTGCCATCAGCGGAGGCCTGCTTTGTGCCAGCCATTGATGCGCCTTTTCCCAAAGTGAGCCTGCAAGGAGGGCGATCTGCATTGCAAATTGGCAGCGCACTGGCCCTTTTCACAAGTGGACAGGCGGGCCGGGGCATGGTTCCCACACACACCCCATCCGTCATTCCAACCCAGTGGAGAAAAAAAAAAAAAGGCCCAACCCCCTCTACCTCCCTCCTAACCTCAGTTTGCCTAAATGGCCTCAATCTTAGCCGCCCAGCGTTCCTCCAGGCTGACTCCCCAGAGCAGGCACACACAGTGGGGGCTTTGTTCCAGCAGCAAGGCCTGGGGAGGGTCCGGGTCAAGGGGAGGAGACGGACAGCTTTGACAGGCTGTAAGTAAAGGTGTAGTCTGCGTGGTGCGAGTTCCCCCCCAAACATGAACCGCGTGTTTGTTTGTTTGTTTTCCATTAGCCGGGCCGTGTGAAGCTCTTTGTGCACACAGGGGGTACACAGAGTCCGCCTTATTTGTGGTGTTAAGGTGTGTGAATGTGGCCCGCTTAAGCTCTCAAAACTTTGATGGTTAACATCCACAAATTTGGTTCTTCAGTTTCAACTCTTTTCTTTTTGATTTGAATGTCTCCAAATTTTTAGAAATTAAAAAATGCTGCAGTTGAAGCCACATTAGTCAACATGTAAGTTATATACAGCCTATTGGCAATGAAAGATGCTTTATTCACACGCCTGTTACGTCTTGGTTTTAATACAAATCTTGATCAGGTTTTCACTTTCCAGGTCCAGCAGAAAGTTCTCAGCCTGAGAATCAGTCAGGAGGATGAGGGTCTCATTTAGTCACATTTTCAAGCTTTGAAACTCATCTTGTTTTGTGATAATTAATCATCCACACAGCTTCAGTACAAAGTGTTGTTGCCTTGATACACCAGAGGCGTCTCTGGTCTGGCTCTGCTGCGTCCCTGCTCCAACAAGCCAGAGCTGGATGCATCAGATACACAAGCCTCCAAATTTTAGCAAATGCCGGAGCAGTGATGAGTTGATTTAACACCTTAAAACGTGCAGTGACTTTCAAAACCAAAGAAAATTAATGTTTAAGAAGGTCGCCGGTTCGAATCCCGGTACCCCCGGGTACTCCGGCTTCCTCCCACAGTCCAAAAACCTGCTCATCAGATTAACTGGAGACTCCTGTAGGTGTGAGTGTGTGCATGAAAGGTTGTCTGTCTCTGTGTGTTGGCCCTGTGATTGGCTGGCGATCAGTCCAGGGTGTACCTTGCCTCTTGCCCTAAGACAGCTCGGATAGACTTCAGCCACCCATGACCCTGAACAGGATGAGAGGGATAGAAGATGAATGAATGCCAGGAGTCGGCAGATTTAAGGTTTTACAGCCCAACAGGAAGACAAGGATCATCATTGAGGTGGGAATCGAGGGAACCACTCGGTCTCCAGCTGTGCTGGATAAGAGAGCAGACAGTCAACTCCCAACAGAGCGGAGTGGGACCAGAGACACATGGTGTATTCTTTAATGGAAGATGTAATATGTAATATGAACGTATGAAACTTTAAAAAGAGGCTTCATTCAGCCTAACTGTTTGAAAGATTGGGGCTCGGTGGTAGAGTTGTCGTCTCTTAATCGGAAGGTCGAGGGTTCGATTCCCAGCTCCTGCAGTCTCATGTCGAAGTGTCCTTGAGTAAGACACTGAACCCCAAATTGCTCCCACTGTTGTTCAGTGGTGTGTGAATGGGTATGAATGAGTTAGATAAAAACTGATGGTTTCTACCTTCCTCCTCCCATCGGTGTGTGAATGTGGCGTGGATGGGTGAATGAGATTAGCAGTGTAAAGCGCTTTGAGTGGTCAGAAAGACTAGAAAAGCGCTATGTAAGTACTGGTCCAGGTACTGGTCCAAGATTCACAGATCTTCATGAAGACCTACCATGGACTGGCAGCGTCCTCTGGGTTTGGACCATCCTTAACATATTATGGGCAGGTATCTCGCCTGTCCCCCATGTGGTAGATCATTGTTGTGCCTTTGGGAGCTTGACTGGGTGGTCCACCAGCCCCTCCCTGGAGGGCCTAGTCTGGCCCCGCCTCCTATTAAGTGGTCAGTAGCTGACAATCATATAATATGGATCTTTTATTTTAAGCTTTTTTTTTCTTTTTTTTTAAATAAATCTATTCACTTTTTTGCTTTCTCTTATTTTTGCATATCCTATAATGTCTTTTCCTTTTTATTTATTCATCAATTTTTCTCTTCTTTTCCTTTGTGTTATGTTTTTATATCTTGTCTTTCATCACTTGTGGCGTCTAAAAAAAAATCACAGATAAACTGTGCAATTAAACTGTCTTGTAATTGTAAGCAATGAAGCTTTTTAAAAAGTACTCAAACAACTCCCAAAGAAGTTTGACTTTTCACAACCTAAAGACAGCAGATGGTTGGACCTTCTTGGACTTTTATTTCTCAAACATAAAACAAAGTTGCTTTAGTGCTTCTGACCATCGTTGAGAGAGCTGGCTTTAGTTTTATCAGTCATCAGATGCGTTGATGTCTGAAGCTTCAAAGTTTCATTTTCACGGAGGTTACGAGAAACGAGAAAACTTGAAAAGTTCTGGACAATGAAACCGTCCACTGGTTTCCACTCTGCAGAGGAAACTGCGCTCAGGTCTTTGCTGTCCTGAAGTAACTTCCTCTTCAGGTGTGTTGATTAGCTTCAACCTGAGCAGGACTCTAATCAGCCACACTAAGTGAAAACACCTGTGTGAGGGGGCGGGGCTTCCTCTGCTTGAAGGTTATAAAGGTGGGTCAGTTCGTGGCAGGAGCTCTGTCACGTTTCAGGCAGCAAAGAAGAAAACAAAGCACAACTTTTAAACTTAAGTTCAGTTTCCCATCTTCCTCACAGTGGTGACAGGAATCCTTCGGCGTCAGTCATCCTCCCTGAAATAAAAGACGCTCGTGTTACGCACTGAAGAAAAGTGCAGCGTTCACTCAGTAGGAGGTATGAAATATGAAGTAAGACGTCTGCGCTGGCTGCTTTATTTTCACCTCCAGTTTCAGAGTCATAACAGATCACCGTTTCTCTCACATTTCCTCCTCTGCTCGGCTCGAATTCAACATCTGTTGATGAAATTAGCAGAGAGACGGAGACAAAGCCAAAAACAGCAACTTAGTCAACACTGTAAAAACACGGTGAAGTAGCTGTTGGAGGTTTTAGAGGAGACGAGGACGCCACACTTCAGGCTCTGAGTTCTGTGAGCAAACTGCTGATGTCAGTCTGGAGTGTTTGGATTAAAATGTTTCAAACCTCCTCCTCAGTGAATCTAATTTCATTCTTAGGAGGGGTTCAGTATTTCTGTGTTTGCTGCCTTGGAGACACTTCCGAATGCCAGCAAACTGAAATTATATTCATGAATTTGTCAAATCTGGGACCCTAAAAACTTATATTAATATTTTATCAACTGTCTACCAGCTGCTGCATGTGTTTTTCCCCTCGGACGACAATTAAAAGACTTATTGAAGTGACAAACGTGTCGTTGCAGAGTACACTTCAAGTGACGAAAGCTCTCGCCCTTCACGAGCAACAACAGAGTCTGAGAGCTCACTTCAAAAAGCGCCATAAATTGAGAGCACGTAAAGTCGCCTTTGTCCCAACGTTTCATATCGAGTGTTTTATAGTCGGCCTTGGCATTGTGCGAGGGGCTGGTGGAGAGTTACTGACGGTGAATGGGCTCAAAGTGTTGTTGGAAAAGTTCTCAGGGTCACCTCAGATCATCTCTTCCCTGTTTCCCAGCACACGTTCTGAAAGATGCTTTAAAGGGACGTTCCAGGAGCGGATTGGGATGAATTTTATGGAAGAATGAGATTAAATTGGCTGTTTTCAAAACATCTTGCAACATACTACATGTGAATTTAGTATGTAGTCCGACTGTTCTGTTGGGTTTGTTTTGTAGTTTGCTACTCTGGTTTTCAGTTTCAGAAAATGGAGCTACAGTTGATGGATTTTTATCTTTTTTTCTTTTTTTTTTTTTTTTTGATGTTTTACTTTATTTAATAAATATACAAAATATAAAACATTCCAGGTATTAATATGCAAAGAGATTGCCTGATAGAGCATTTCATATAAATAAATCAGTGAAGATACATGAGCAATACAATAACAAGTTAGTTAAATCAATGGTAAAGAAAATATATATGAAAATAAATAGAATTCAGCCTGGGAAGAAAATAGTTATTGGAGTTCTTTTAAGTAATTGTATATTTGTTGTTTTTTTGTTGTTGTTGTTTTTTTTATTTTTGTATTTTTGTCTTCATTATTTTCAATGTTTTAAGGAACATTTTAAATTCATTTAGGATAAACAAGAAAATTCAGGATCCTAAGTGGTTCATGAATAACAAATTTAAAAAGGCATTAAAATTATATTACAGCAGAATCATCATTGAAAATCAATCTGGAACAGATTAACTTTTGTTTTTACAGTTTACGGAGAAACCATGTCTATATAATCCACATATGGTTTTTAAAAAGGTTAATCACTGTTTTATTTGTGTTTTAATGAATTTTCTAATAGTAAACTCCTTAATTTCTTTTTTCTCTTTTTGTTTGAAAGCCCACTCTGTTATGTGTTACTATGTTTGATTTAGTTAATTATTATTAGCCACTAGTTCATTTATGTACGAGTTTTCATTTATCCCACGCTGTTGAACGCACCCTACCTGTTCTGACGGTATTTGAATGCATCACTCCCGTGCTGTAAGACGTGAGTTGTTCTCATGCAGAGACAGACGGATCGTTTTTCCTCTGCACTTTTTCATCCTTCACCTGTGTCCTGGTGATTTATTGCTGTGTGTAAATGACAGAAGGTGAGTCTAGTGATGTTATACTGCCGAAATTTACTGTTAATACTGTTTAATGTATATCGGTCTAGCTGTGCACATAAGCTAATGCTATTTTACATCGATGCGACGCGAAAGCTAACAGGCTAATTCATGCTAGCTGTATGCTATCTGCATTCGTGTTCTTTAACGGGAACACCAACCTCCTACACCCTTCTCTCCTTTTTACTTTTAATTCAATTTTAAATTGTTTATGTTTCACTGACCTTTTCTATTTGAAACACTTTGAATTGCCTTGTTGCCGAAATGTGCTACATAAATAAACTTGCCTTGCGTACTGCAGACTCATTCCAGTAGGTGGCACCTAAACCTGAGTGCCCCCCAAGTAGACAAATGGCAACTAGCACCGTGCATTGTGGGAAACGGTATGCCAGATAGATAGACCGGTCTGATGCATACTGAGAAGTTTTCCCGGATCAGTTTTTTGCCGTACTGCAGATTTTGCAAGTTTTCACATACTGCTTACTCTCGGTTAAATTGGCAAACCCAGCCTTCAAAATAAAAGCCAAAAACAGTTCCAAGAACTAAGCCGAAAGGAAAATTAAAAAAGCAAAACACAGCCTGTCATTAAAGTGAAAAAGAAACCCTTTGGAGGAGATTTCCATCCATTCAGCAGCCAAAACATGTAGACATTGCTCCATTACATTCATCTGTTTAAAGAACATTTAATATTTAAACTCATTGGGTTTCACTGCCAAACAAAGAGGCAACACACGTCCTAGAATGACCAGTTACAGTCTTCCTTTTTCTGTGCTGTAGTCACATCTCGAGAACTACTGTTTCTTTGACCAGATCTCTCAAGATAAATTCATTCATCTACTTCTGGAGCTGACAAATCTCAGCTCAAGAGTAGCCACAGAAATGCTTAAATTCAAGTTTCAACTTCTGCATGAAAGTTAAAACTTTTTTTTTGCAGTCAAGTTTGAATTTTTGATCTTGAACATTGTGGCTGCTCCCAATTTATTGCCTACATGTCTCTGATTTAGGCTTGATTTTTGTGATTTCATAGGCCAGTGGTCCCCAACCCCTGGTCCATGGACCGGTATCGGTCTGTGGGTCATTTGGTACGAGGCCGCACAGAAAGAAAAAATAACTTCCATTATTACCGTTTGATTTATTATCTGAGTCTGAATGTTTTGTTTTGATAATGACCAGCGTATGACTCACTCTCGACGTATGGAATCACGTTTATCATTATATATAGATAATACTACAGTTTTTATGCCGGTCTTATCATTTTATTTTGTTTTTATCTGCTACACCTTTACACATCCGTCCATGAAAATATTGTCTGACATTAAATTGGCACAAAAAAGGGTTGGGGGGCCACTGTCATAGGCAGTATCTGAACTTTTATCTTATTTATGTGTTCTTAAAACAGTATTGTGTTAACATTTTAATCAGCTGAAAAGTGCAACAACCAAAAAAAGATTTTAAAAAGTCTTAATTGGTTTAAAGATGCTGAAGAGAGAGACTGAGATGGTACGTCCCCATTGAGAGGCTCCTAAGCTAATGAAAACACTGCCTACACTCTATTTACGTTCCAGTATGAAAATGTAATAAAACACTGTAAAAGGAGAAGAAAAAACTCTCAAAAGACTCAAAAATATTCAGAGAAAAGGCGGAGTATTCAAACGGATCCTTTTATTTCCAGCCTGACCTCTCTTCATCCTTAATTGGGCGGCAGAGCAGATGCAACAAAATATTTCTGTCACCCCGAGATGCTTGAGGAGATAAAAAGCTGTTGGAACAAAACAAAGGGCTGAGGTGGAGAGGGTATTTATTTTTCACTCCCTGGATTGGTAACCTGGTTTTATATACAGGGGGTCTGCTCAGGGGCACTTTGTTAGCGTCTCGCTGTCTCTGCGCCTCTTTGTTTGGATGCCTTTGAGACGGGACGTGGAGGTATGTGGGCGACGGGGAGTGCACGCTCAGGGGTGAATGGCTGCACATTTTGAGTTGTTTTTAGAGTACAGGGTTGTTTTTGACCCAAGTGTCAACTCACACCCTCTCAACCCCGACAGGACACCTCAAGGAGAGCAGCACATCTACATCCCCTCAAATTGTAAACGGGTTTTATTCTGCGCTTTTTAAAAACGCAATACCAGTAAATTCACATGAAAGAAGTCATTTCTCATGCAACAGGCTGCTGTAGTCAGCAGCTGAAGACAGGCTCGGGTAACTTGCTCACGACTTTCCTTCCAAAACTGAAAAAAAAAAAAAAAAAAATGGGGGCATTTGCTAAGAAATGCATCAGGGAACAGTTTCTCTTTGCCACAATGAGAAGGTGAAAATTCTTGTTTCAGAAGTTGACAAAAAGCAAGCTTTGGTGTCTCCATTCAGGCTCCGTCAGGCGTTCCTCTCTCCCAGCCTCCATGAGACAGCTATTAACGAGCAAGCTGATTTCAAAGGCCCTCTGGGTTGGAGAGAGAGAGAGAGAGAGAGACTGCATGTCCGGGCATCTGTGGAAGGAGAAAAAAAAAAACAGTGATATTGCTCTCTCGCTCTCTCTGTCTCCTCTCCCTCCCTTTGAGAGCTGACAGAAGTTTCGACAGTGGCAGTAAATTCACTTTGCAGACCTGCTGGGAGGCAGAGGAGCGCAGCGATGGGAAGGCCTCTCTGCACTTCAAGGACCCCGAGCGTCTGCTGGATAGCCTGTCAGAAATACTAAGGCTGATAATAAATTTGCTTTTGCACAGCTGCGGCTGTGAAACTAGCACCAAGGCACCGGGGCGGGGGCGAGAGCTACAGGGGAGAAATCTATGTTGAGGCAATTGGCTGGCCTAACTTTAATAGAGGGAGCAATAGTTGAAGACAGGGAGTGAAATTTATCACCAATGCATAGTACTTCAGAAATATCATCATTGAAAAATCACCATTGTTAATAGTTGTTCAGCATGTGGACTCTTCTACTACTGAGCCATACTCTTGTAATACATGCAGAATGAGGTTTGTTTGAGAATGCAGTATCCGTGATTTCCAAAAACAATGTCAGCTTTCGATTATTCAGGCCACAGTTTTCAGCTTCACCTCAGAAGATTTAGACTCCATGCGATGACTTCCACGACAGAGTCGTGTCTGTTTTTAATGCAGTGCTGTCTGAGGACCTGAAGATCACAGCCTTGTCCCCTTTATACAGAGATTCCTACAGATTCTCTGAATCTTTTAATGATTTCATGTACTGTAGTTGATGATATCCACTAAATCTTTGGGTTACACACAGAGGAACGTTATTCTGAAATTGTGAAAGACTGCGTGAGAAAACGATTCAAGAGTAGTGAACCTCTTCTTATTTTAACCTCTGAATTACTCAGCCTCTCTGGAGTTTCCTTTTTACTCTCGTCATTTTACTAACCTGTTGATAATTAACTTCATTAGTTTGGACATTTCTCCAGCTTTTTTTCTTGCTGTTTTTCTAATTGTTAACATATGACGAGTTGTCTTTGCACTATTTTCAATTCATTACAGGGTTTAAAACAACTGTGAGGACTTGACGGCACGTTGAAGTCTCTGACAACATGAAGTTTAGTCATGAGAAGAGAAATCTGTGTTTTTCTCTGCTGAAAACTATGTCTAGGATTAATTTAGTAGTGATGGTGGAGACTGGAGCTGAACTGACGGACAGAAAAAGGACAGAAGAGAAGAAGAAAGATAAACGGGAGAGTGATAGAGCACAAGCTAAAGGCTAAACCACATGCTAATCTGTTTGTGATAATGTTCATTCCAACCCACATGCAGCAGTTATTCTGCAGTGATCTGATCAAACTTGAGAGTCTGTCAATAAAATAAAGAGTGAGGTTACGTTAGCTCTGATTGGTGGATGAGCAGGACAGAAGGATTCGGTAACGCTACACGTTAGCCTACAGATACGTCTCAGAGCACCGGGCTAACGGTAACTGTTGATAAATACCTTACCTCCTCATGTTGTATCCAGTAAAAAGTTGTCTTGAACAAAGAAAAGTAGTGTTAAAAAGAAGATCTGATCTCCATTCATTTCCATAACAAACACACGCCTTGTTAAGAGTCATGACATCACCACAGTGTGTGGATTCCAGCCAAAAGGTGCATGTGTATAAAACATTAGACAGACTAATGGCATTATTGACTAAGTCTTTCAAAGTTTTTAGAAAACAAAAAAAAACAAGTTTTGTTTGTATTTCTCTTATAATTATGTATAATATTGTTTTATATTATTTATATCATGGTTATCTTTTTTCATTCAATTTTCTTTGATTGTGGCAATCCTGCTGTGAGGCACACAAAATAATAATTTAAGTTTTTAAAATATGACTAAAGCCATTATGCTATCAGACTAACAGTATGTGTATATAAATGTATTGGTGCACATCAGTCAAAGGGAGGTAGAGTCCTTGAATTAATTAATCCGTCCATGTTGATTATACAGGATGGCTGAAGCTGAAGTGCTAAAATATAACTTAGCAGTTTAGACATTATTAAGATCGCCAGTTCGTCCAATCCATAGACTGTATAATTAATGGACGTAGTCTCCGCGACGTCACCCATCTGTTCCTGAAATGGGCTTTTGAAGCCAAACAGCTGGCGCGGCCATATTGGAAATGAGGCAGGCTGTGAGTCTCCACAGTAAAACCATAGGACGCTCCACAGTCACGTGATCTGAGCTGTGCCTCTGATTGGATGAACTGGCGAGCTTAATATTGTGGACACTGCCGAATTAGAAAAAAATTCACCCCCGTACAGTGAGTGCCGTTAGTGAAATTAGCGATTCAGACGGGAGACATTCTTTGTACCAGGCTGGAAATAGGCTTATTTTGGCCCTGAAAACTGCTTTTTTTGGCTTGGTGTGTACGTGACTTCCGGTACTTCCGGGGTCAGCCTCAAGCAGACACTCTAGGAACAGCAGACTTTAGCACCTCCGCATTGTCTCATATTTTCAGACCGGAGGTTGCCGCTTGGTCCAATCAGAGGCACAGCTAAGCTCATGTGACTGCCAGGCGCCCTATGGTTGTTACTGTGGAGACTCAAAGCCTGCCTCGTTTCCATTATGGCCGCAACGAACATTTTGCTTCTGAAATCTATTTCAGATGGGTGAGGCCCCAGAGGCTACGTCCATTAATTATGCAATCTATGATGAAATCAAGTCCCCTGATGTTCGTTCCCGTCAATTAATCTCAGAGATTCCTTAGTTTGGTATCACCAAAAATTAAACGTTTCCAAACAGTCACAACACTCACATTCTCACTCAGCAACAACAACGCAACTTTAACAAAAACACTTCACTAAATGCTCTGAATCTGATGCCGGAAGTCTCAAGTCTCTGACTGTTTTAATTGAGCGGATTTAACCTGCATATTATCGCTCACAGAATTCAAACATATCTGCACCAAAGAAGCAACCTGATGTGAAAAAAAAAAAACACATGGCAACAGGCTTAAAATAAGCAAAACCCACAGGTGTGGTCCTGTTGATGAGCACACATGACGATGGCAGGGATCAGACCTGTGAACCTGCAGTCACAGAGCTCTCTCTCTCTGCACACTATCACTGCCTCGGGGCCTGTTTGCTGTGCAGCATGTATGCTTGAGTACTTCTGATACTCTGAACAGTTTGTTTGTTTGCATCCCCCCAAAATCCTGCATGAATCCAAACTGTTAAATGAAACTGATTCAGACGGCAAGAACAATAAATATTTCTCTTCTTGCATGAAAATGTTAATTTTTGTACAAAGGTGGGTTATTCAGAGTACATTTCAAGACATCTCCTCACATCCCTGCAAGAGCTGCCTCTCATTCCTTCCTCAGCGCGCTTCCTGTGATCCGCCTCTCACAATGTAAAGGAAGGTGATACGTGTCCCTTTGCAATTTCCCTCATCTGAAGCCGTTATTTCCTCTCTTATCACACAAATGCAATGAGATCTGTGAGAAATGTGCTCTCCTGGTATCTGCCCCTCTCCCTTTTCCTCGTCTTTCCTTCGCCCACTCGCTGTCCCTCGCTCCCCCAGCACATCCCCACCTCCCTCCCCGCCTCCCTCTCTTTCGCGCCGCGTTCCATTTTCTTTGAGCCACTCTGTGCATTAAGGCTGGAATCTGAGAAATGTATAAATCTATTCAGTCCGCTCTCTTTGCACACGCCCCACCCTGCAGTTCAGGCAGGCCTGGAGTGTCCAGGACCTCCTCATGGGGCTCCCATGAGGGGTACCTGGTGTTTGAAGCCATCTGCCTGGGTATAAAAAGCTCCAGTGTGGGGGGGGGAGAGAGAGAGAGAGAGAGGCAGGAGGGGGTGATGGAAAGTCAGAAAGGGAAAGAAGTGCAGAGAAATGAGCACAGTGATTTTAATTTTATGATTTCTGTGAGTTAAATTCTTGAGTTTCCATCTGTTTAGTGTTTTCAATGACTTTATAGATCGTCAGGCAGATATGAAAAAGAAATAAAGTGACACCAAGAGCAGATTCAACCACACTCAGCTGTTACGGCGACCGAGGCGTTTGAAAATTTGCAGCTGAGAAACTTTATGATCTTCATTATCCCTTAAATCATCCGTTTAGGATCCCATCGTTCTCACTGTCGTTGAAACTAGTTGTCACTCTTTCATTCTTTTACAGGTTTTTAAATTCTGCTTCTTTGTTTTTTTTAATCTGCTGCTCGAGTCTTTACTAAGACCAGGAAAGAGGATCACGTGACCCCTGCTCCGAGCTAGGAGGACTCGCTGCAAAAAAAACCTTGAAATTTAAAACTGGACAAAAATACTGGCTGAGTTATAGTTTGGAAATAGATAGATAGATAGATAGATAGATAGATAGATAGATAGATAGATAGATAAAAATAATTAAATAAATAAAATTAAATAAATAAAATTAAATTAATAAATATAAATAAATTAATAAATAAAAATAATTAAATTAAATAAATAAATTAAATTACATAAATAAATACATAAATAAAATTAAAAAAATTAATTAAATTAAATTAATTAAAAAATATCTGATTTTATACTAGTCATGTTCCCTTAGAAGTCCAGTTGATCTTATTATAACAGGAATGAAGACTTGTGATGGTGCGAGGAAAAAGTACCTTTAAATAAATAAATAGATAGATAAATAAATAAATAAATAAAAAATTGCAGAGTGAAAAGAAAAAATGTTTAACTCTTCCGAAGCTAAATTGTTTTATTTCAGGAGATTCTGAATTTGAATCTTAAAGTGGGAGACAAAAACTTGACCACCTGTGTTTAATTTCCTTCTTTAAAACTCTTCATGTTTGACGCTGGTTGATTATTAGCACATGTTTTAAATTATTTCTGTACTTCTCATCACAATGAATTCCTGTCTATGCTTTTTGGCTTTTAAATGAAAATAAATTTGTAAAGTAAAAAATTCTTGCTGAACTAAAAATACAAGAAATAGAGGAGGAAGTATTTGCTAGTTTCGAGTGTTTTGTGTTTTTACATTAAAAACCACACTGCTGATTCATAAAGCCCTGAATGAATCCTCAAAGACCACTCAGACCGCTCAGTTCATGTGGGACAGGTCTGCTTTGTGTCCTCGGAGTCGGACTCGAACGTGGAGAAACAGCGATCAGGATTCAGGCTCCAAAATATCTGAACGAACTCCCAGAAAAATGTGGGTCAGCCGAAACTCTCAGGACATTTAAATCAGGGTTAGAGACTCGGCTGTGTCTAAAAATTAAAATCTGTAACGGCAGTTTTTCTTTTTTTCTTTTTTTAACCATTTCCTAACCATCTTTTTCCCCCTTTATCATTTATTTGTGTTCATTTTATCTTTATTTCAATCACTTTAAATTCTAAAGTAATTTTTAAATTTAATTTTTTTTTTTTTACTTTTTCAGAAGCAGATTTTTTTTTTTTTTACCTTTTTTTTTTTTTTTATTCATTTCATCATCAGTAGTTTGTGTTAATTATGGTAAGACGTCGGTTTCAAGCTGAATCCGACTGTTCGTCTTTATAATCCAGTGTCAGACTTGTGTTTACAGGCTGCAGGATGAATTATTTTGCCAGATTAAAGAACAACTTCTGATTATGATTATGATCATAAAAACATTTTGTGCCACAGTAGTCTGACACTTTTCGTACAGATGTCCCTGAATGTGAAATTAAAAGGATTTAAATGTTCTGCATAATTCCAGCACAGACCAAATATCACAGTCTGACTCTGAGACATCAATAAAGTGATTTCCGTCGTGAAAGGCTCCGTGTACTAACGTCTCTTTAATGCAATCTGAAATGTCTTCACTTGAAGTGGTTTGGGAGCTTTGAGGTGAGATCAAATAGCTTTACGCATCAAGATAAGACGCCACCTCTCCCCGTGTTCAGCCACCAGCCGCACGCCGCCGTTCTGGCATTTCCCTCCTCATTCTGTGGTCTCACCATCCGTGTACATACATAACTCGCTGCTTTTTAACTCTGCGGCCTCAAAGAAAAGAGCATGTTTCATTTCAGGTGGTTGCAACAGCAGCAATACACCGACTTCTTGCTGTGATTTGACTGAACCGGTGCTTGTTACTTTTAACCACCAGAAACCAGCAGACTGCAGAGAAATCCTTCCACGCACAGCTTCTCAGATTGAAGAGAATTTATTTTCTACTTATGAAACATCATCTCTCTGTGGTAAACATCGGTTCTAAATAAAAAAAAAAGATGTTTTCTTTCAATCGTAAACTTTGCAGTCATGTAAAGTTGTAACATGTAATGTGTTAAAAACAAACGATGTCATTACAGCTTTTAGCGTCTACAGATGTGTTAAAATACCCCTCTTTAAAATGGGATCTGTTTTTAGTTTGGTGTGTTGAATAACAGCGTTGAACAAATTGGATTTTTTTTTTTTTTTTTTTTTTTTTTTAGTCATTTCATACTTAAACTCACCCATATGCTGCACCATCTGTGCTCCACATAGCTGTTCACTCCTCCATTGGACCAGCACACATCCTGGCACCCTTACAGACTGAAACCCAAATAATGGACCCTGTGTTTGCGCAGGAAATCAGCCGATTTCAAGTTCACATATGTCTTATTCCGCGCCACCCTCTCACCTAAATGGCGACAGTTGCTCTTGGCTGCGCATGCTAAAGCTAAGCATGCTAGCGGGAGGGCAGCAGGCAAGCCAGAGCATAACCGCCTTCTGCTGCGGGACCAATTTTCTCCAAGAAGGGCTCCTGGAGGAAAGGGGTCTGTGCTTATCTTGGCTCAGAACCGGACTCTAGTTCAACAGACTTGACCTACGCCAGACCAGTCAACCAACAAACTGTGGGGACGCCCGGAGAGAAGCAAATACGAGGGGAAAGCTGATCAGAGAGGAAGCAGTGATACTCGACGCTGCTCCGAAGAGGTTTGAGTGACTCCAGTTTGGTTTTTGGACTGAATCTGGATGTCAGGCGTGAGGCAACAACATATGTAAAGAAAGGGAATGTGACTGGTTATGTAACTGTGTTACAGTATGACACAGATCAATTATTCACATATGGGCTCAGATATAATAAAAACACTATTCAGAGATTATCTGTTGAACCCGTTTAAGCTTAAACTTGATTTATGATAGTTTAGTGTTTTTACCTTTATGAAATAAATCAAAACAACTGGTGTTGATTGGCCAATACTCATGTGATGTCTAGCCAATCAGATTGATTTGTGGGCGGGGTATTTTGGAGAACATGGTGAATGAAAACAGACACAGAAAAACAACTTCACTTTATCAGCCTTTTTCTTTTTGAAGGTGAGAAAAATATAGAGAAACAATCAGGCATAAAGTGAATATCGATCACCATTAATTAGATAATTAGTTGACCTTATGCTAAACATATGACAACCTTTCTGTCAGACACCTGAGTAAAGATCAATACATTTTATTTTCAAAGATTTTTTTTTGCCTTCTTTGTATTTCTTTAACATTTTTACTCCCAATGAAAATCTTTCATTTATTGATGCTTTACGAGCCATTTTCAATGGTTCCTTCTCTCACTCTTTCCTGCTTCTCTCTCATCAGCTAATTGAGGGGCGTGTCACTTTCTCATCTATCCAATCACATCTTCTCGGCATCACTCGCAAACCAATTGTCACATAGCTGTCAAAGTTTAAATACTGTCTCTTCTGCTTGTCAGCTGTCTATCAGGCTCAGGTCACAACCCTCCTCCTCCCCAGGCACCTCCAGTCTTCATCGCTTCAGTCGCAGTTCTACAGCTTCCAGTCCTCTTCAAGTCATCCACAGACTCCATCGGGGGATATTCATATTTTCATTTCTCTGTATCCCCCTATTATTATTTTATGCTTGATGGGGTCTAACCGCCAAATCTGTAATGTTAAATAATTGTTGCATTACATCTTTTCACAAATTTGAACAGGTGTTTAAGTCTCTCCTTGATTGAAATAGTATTTTAATTGGCTGCGCACTAATCTACTACTACTACTTTTAAGAGAAGGTCTCGGACTGAGCTCTCAACAAATGAAAGCACTGAATATTGATTTCTACTGAATGTTGAATTCTAGTTGTGGCTGATATTTAGATAGAATACTTAGGGGAAAAAAGGGGGGGGGGGGGGGCGTCTGTGGGCACTTGATGGCAGAGCACCTGTGACTAACTTGAAGCATTTCTTCACACTTAATAAGGTTTCTCCTTCTTGTTAAAATTCTTGCTTGTGTTGTACGTCACTTTGGAAAAAAGCGTCTGCTAAATGAAATTGTAGAACTGTAGAAATTGTTATAACTTAATGGTTTAAATTCAATTAGACTGAAAAAAATCATGGACAAAAATAATGTTTTAAAGAAGAAAAAATAAAAGCCCAGAATTTGTAAGTCTGTTGTTTAAGGGTGAAAACTGGTCTTCTTCTTCTCTGGTGGTCCAAGCCTCTGAAACCTGATGATGTCTGGAGCGGCGCAATCAAAACTTCCTGCATGTACCTGCATCCACACACAAACAAAAGTCCGAGCCGGCGGCCCAGGCGCGGCTCTGTGGTTTGGCAGCAGTCCTATCTGTCTGTGACTGCAGCTCCTGTTTTAGAAACCCAGCCTGTTTGTGTCTGTACAAACATCCACCGCTGCGTCGCTGTGGGCTGCACCCTGCAGAGAGGAAGTGGATGAGTGAATGATGGCTGTCACACTTCAGCTGACACTCAAGATGCTCAAATTGTTTTTAAAGATTTCTTTAATCTCATTTCTTTTCTTTTTTTTTTTAAGCTTAAACTTTGTGTGGAGGATTCACTGCAGCATTATCGGATGAGGAAATTATACCGTGTGCTCTAAATGGGCTTAAAAAAAGACGTAGAACCATGATGTAGTTCCTAAACTCTAAAAGAAATTTAGAGAAATAAAAGAAGCCATTTAGGAACAGGTTTGGAAACGTAATAGCCTTCTAAAGCGGGGTACACACATTATGATTGTCGGGCTGTTTTTGTCCCAATTTTCCTCCTCCCCAACTAAGGAAAGACAACGCCTGATTATCTTCTGTTTTATCAGATTATCCAATCAGATTATTTTGTGGTCTGAGGTGTGTTCAGAGTAAATTTGTCCCAATAATCTGCTTCGAAACGGGTCAGTCCGACAATCGTAAATATTAAATTTGTTCAATATTTACAACCAAAAACCTTCATGTATGTGGGGAAAGCCGACGACTCCCGAGTCATGACTCTGTGAGTTGTGATGCGGAATGGAATGTAGCCAATCAGGAGGCGAAACAAAAACAAGCATGGCTAAACTGACATGGAAAGTTCGTGAGGAAAGTCCGTGTTCCCACCGTCTCCCTAGGATTTTTTCCGCAATCTTTTCTTTTTGGTTCAGGGATTTTCAGTTAAAAATAGTTCCAAGACCTCCATCATTCCCTCTTCTAAGTCCTCTTCCATGTTGCGGTCAAGCGGCAACCTCCAGTCTGAAAATATGAGGCAATGCGGAAGTGCTAAAGTCTGCTGTTCCTCGAGTGTCCGCTTGAGGCTGGCTCCGGAAGTACCGGAAGTCACAAACACACCAAGACAAAAAAAGCTGTTTTCATGGCCAAAATAAGCACATTTACAGCCTGGTACAAAGAATGTCTCCCGTCTGAATCGCTAATTTCACTAACGGCACGCACTGTACAGGGGGTGAATTTTTTTCTAACTCAGCAGATTTGACAATATTAAGATATTTCATCCAATCAGAGGCACAGCTCAGCTCATGTGACTGTGGATAGTCCTATGGTTGTTACTGTGGAGACTCACAGTCCGCCTCATTTCCAGTATGGCCGCACTGTCGCGGAGACTACATCCATTAATTATACAGTCTTTGGTTGTGTTTGGTGTTAGCTGGTTGTTGCTACGTGTTGCTATGTTTCTTCTTCTACGTTTTTGTTCGATCACGTTTGGTCTAGAGTTTAATCCCGGGACACGAGATTCCCGGGAAAGGATGTGTCACCTCTATTATAGTGTTACGGTAATGTTAATGTAGTCTGCTGTGCTTCACTGTAGTTACGGTAACACAGAGACTCGCTTATGCAGCAGTAGCCACTGGCAGCTACCTCATGTGATGATGTCTGCAGCTGCAAGTTTTGCATGGTGTGTGATCGGGTTATCAGGTGTTCCGGAGGATCCACGAGCGGATTGCGAAGACATTTACAATCTCAGCATGAGAAATTTCCAGAAGAAAGAACGGGTTACTGTCGCAGATTTCGTTAATTAATATAACAGAGCTGTAATCTGTATCATTAAATGGTCTATTTTAACAATTTTTATGAAGCTAAAATTGCTGCCAGGGTGTATTTTTCTGTTGCAGGGCGTTCAGTGTAACCTCTAGGTCAGGTGTTACAGAAATACGCCTGCCCTGCTCTAAAAATGGAATATTTCATTAACTACTAATTATAAAAGCTTATTGTTCCTGTTTGCAGCCTAAATCTCAACAGCCACAGAGGAATGCATTTTACATAATGGTTTAGGTAATCATTAAACGGTTTACTTCATCGTATTTCGTTAGGGAGTTCGGTCAACTGTTAGTTTCATTAGGGTTTCTTTTTGCTGCGTAAAGCTTTTCAGAAGATCAGTTACAGACGACGTGTTTGGCTTTTCATCATTAATAGCCTGTGCTGATGGACAAGAACTGTGTTCCTGCGCCCTAATAATGATAAATATAACATGCAAAAAATAACATCTGGGGATTGAGGAACTAATTGGCAAATTGTCTTAATTAATTAATTAATTAATTAATTAATTAGAAATTAATTGTATTTCCCGGGATCTGATCCCTCTAACTTTCGGGAAAAATATCAAACCTTAGTTTGGTCACGTGAGATTTCTGTCTGATTCTGTGTTGAGATTATCGGAGCACACCACACACAGTACGATCCAAACTGTTTTCTGCCTGATTTTTGATCTTCATGTGTTGGCTCTCTAACAGATAAAAAAATCTTCACATTTAAAAAATTCTGATGTGTGAACCCCACTTAACACAGCCGCCTTGAAGCAGTGGCTTACCTTGAAAAAAAAAAAACATTTGAAGGAGGTAAAACGTGTCGGAGAAACGATTGAGTTTGTGATATTGCTCCAGTCTCGTGACACTGCATGAACTATTAACACCAGCTGTCCCGTACATGAAACCGAGCCTACATTTTATTTAACCGTAGATAAATGAAGTATGCTAATGCTGTCAAGTCATGTCACTGTACTGTCACAGTCTGGTCCCGAATCGTCCTCATTCATCATCTCTGGAACGAGGAGCTCCACCAGAATTATTCACAGTGCCTGTCTGATGACATCTTTATGAGCCGCGGAGAATCTGCCGGGACGCTCGGCCGTGTTCACGTTCCTCATGGAGATGTCAGGGGAGAAACACGCATGCACTGTACACACAGGAGCTTCAGTTTACTGCTGACAGCTGCTCCGTGCGTGTGTGTGTGTGTGAGAGAGAGAAAGTGAAGCCCTCATGTTGTGTTTTCAAGCAAAATCTGTCATACATACTGCACAGTAATTGTGCCGCTGTCTACATTCGTCCCTGCAGGCGTGTTTATTTTTTGCCAACGTGACAAAAATTTGTGCAGTTGTGTTCTGGTTTGGGAGTCGGATGTGTCAGAGCGTGTTAGTCACAGCGAACAGAACGGGTCTCCAAGTTGTGGTCACTTTCTCAGCTGTTTTGGATTTCAGAAGCGCGTTGTCGAAGCTTTCTGGGACTTTTTCTCGCACTAGTTTCCTGCAAGAAACCAGCGTTATAAAATCTATAATCACACGAGGAAATAACATGAGTCTGAGTGGCTTAAGCTGTGGTTGCCGAGGAGTTAAACTGAGACTGTTAGCAGGAACCACAGGCTGATTTCACCAAGTTTTTTATTGATTAACATCTTTTCCCGTTAAGACGTCTCTTGTGACTCCAGCTTCTGCAGTTTAACGTTTTGTAACTTCAACCGAACGCCTGATTACTCATGGTGTGATGCTGAGTTTGGTTAAATGATGCATTTTGTGTATTCATAACAGAACTTCCATTCCCATCTGGCAGATCTATGTGAGAGCTCTGTGACCTTTAGGGATCTGGAGGGGTTTCAAATGGTGGCGATGGCGAGGGGGTTCAGAGCCGCAGGAAGAGGAGGAGGAAAAAGAGGGGTGAGGGTAAAGAGTGGGGGGGATTTGAGAGTGGAGTGAGAAGGGGTGGGGGCAGGATGTCAGGGAGGTCCACTTGGCCATGAAATTAAAAAGTAAATGCAACGCGATACAAGGAAAATAAACAGAGAAAAGGGCCTCCCTGGTTTGGTTTAAACAGCCGGGGTGATTATTGAATTGTGTTGATTGTTTCCTGGCTCCTCGTCTTTAAACAGAAGACTACCAGGAAACTCAGCCCCTCATGATTTCAAATGCACGGTCACAAAATCCTTAGTTTAAAATTATATATTTGATTGTTCTAATTTTCTTTAAATCAAACCTGGCCATCAAACTCCAACTTTTGTTAGTGACTACATGTCACCAGATTTCCTCCTTCCCAAAACGTGAAATGTAACACCGGGTTCCTTTAGTTTCTTTACAAACACGAGATTTTATGTGCCGTTTGTGTTGAAAAATGAACGGAAAGTCTCGTGTACCGCTCTAACTTCCATTCAGACGTGTTTAGAAACAGCTTTCACCCATCAAGTTGAAGGAAACATGATTTATACTGCAGGTAGTGATGATAAACACTTTTGTAATTGACCAGAACAGGGTAATGATGTTCACCATATTGGGTATTTCCTGTTCAACTCATTTGTTGACCTCTGACCCCAGCTGTCATTCCCATGCTCCCTGTGTGGCGTGAAGGACCCTCTGCTCCAAGGTCCCTCAGTGCAGTTATTTCCACATGCTTTAAATCCCTCTATTGAGTAAACAGCACTGATGTGTTGGTGTTTAAATAATCTGATGATAAAGTTGTGTGTTCAGATGTTAGTTTACGTGTAGATGGTGTTGCATTTGCTGGATGTTGACCCTCTTCTTCACTGCAGAAGTGCTAAAACCTGCAGTTCCTTGTGTGTCCACTTGAGGCAGTTTCTAGAGGCACTGAAAACTACACACTGTAACGAGCCGTTTCATGCCTCGCTGATTTTCCTCCTTGCGTTTTTCTCCGCGTAGAGGAGGAGACGCATCTTTTTATGGTGTCCTCAACGTCATCAAGGTGGGCCAAGAGTTCAGTGTGGCGGAAGGTGAACACCTTCACCAACCATGTTTTTCGTTTTCTTTTCCAATTAAAAAAAAAAAAGTTTTTTCGTGGCGATGTCTGATGGATCTGAAATTGGTTGGATGCAACGCGGATTTACGGATCTTCACGGATTACATTTAACCAGGAGGAGCGACCGTGACTATCTGACAGACTGACTGACAGCTGACGTTACTTTTGATTCACAGATTGGCTCCGCAGCTGTGAGTACGATCGTTTGGGTTTGGTTTGTCTGAGTTTTTTTTCTCCTCTCTCACCTCTTTCTATATCCTTACCGATCTTGAACTTAAGAATGAGCATATGAATGAACATTGTGGAAAACCTGAACTGCTTTGTGTTTGAATTAAGAAGAAAAAGAAAAGACTGAACTGATCTCTTCTGAAAAAAGAACCTGTTGTGATAAAAATGGTGTTTTGTTTTGTTTTATTTAAATTTTCGGTTCTTTCCTCTGATCAGAAATTTTTGTTTGAATTTCATGTGGGATTTATACAATTAATACAATTTTTTTGTCTTGATAACGAAACAGAAGCGCGGTTTTTCGTTACATTCTTCATTCCTTCTGTCAATTTAAAGGTTGCATGTTTAATACTTGTACACCTTGTGTGCTGGTTGTTTTTTTTTTATACAAAAAAGTGGAACAAAATCACAACAACTGTGACTCCGAACTGACTTCTTGCCAGGAAAAACCTGATTGGCACCCCAGAAATAATTGACCACAATAAAATGATGGTATTCCACAAACGAAACCGTCACAACACGCACCCAAAGAAATAAACATCAGCAGACCGATTCAAGAAAGAAATTTAGCCCAAAGAGAGGGGGTGAATTTTTATTTACTCATTAGTCCAGAAGATGTTAAGATGACAAGAATGTAAACTGAAATCAATTTGTAGGTTAAACCAGGGGTTCCCACACTTTAACATGCCAAGGCCCCCCAAACAGCATTAGCTTCTGGCAAACCAACAGATTTTTTTATATTTTTTTTGGTGCGTGGTATCTAAAAATGATGCTTTCAGGGCCCACTCGAGCAAGGTAGCCTGTTTGCTTTGCAGCAGTATCCTCCACGGCAGGGCTGTTGGATCTTTCGGTCTTTCTCTTGTCAAAAATCTTTCCATTTTGTGCTAGCTAGCTAAAAGCGAGCTTGCTAACAGGCGCAAACCGCCAGTTCGACAGATGATAACATCGCCATGCCCAAGTCGGAACTGTCACACGAGGTGCGGTTAAGTAACTTGAGAATCTGTTGATTACGGCAGTTTACGTGTTGTACGTTCAGAACAAATAGTTATATAGAAAGAATAACTATATAGAAAAATAAAAATAATTTGATTCTATTTCTTCCCCTTTCCTCCAATTTTCTGAGGCCCCCCTTGTGCTCCCTGGTGGCCCCCACTTTGAAAACCACCGGGTTAAACAATTTGCAGTCCTGAATATGTATCTTTAGCTGCTTTATATCTTTATATCTGCAAGTTTTTTGAAGGTTTACAGGCTGAGACTTGTGCCAAAACTGAATTTGATCAGTATAATTAATTTGAAAAGCATCATCTGAAACTGAATTTAATGTTTTGAAATCGTAATGCCAAACATATCATTTTTGATGGGTTTCAGAGACCTCTTTCTCTCTTCAACATTAAATTTTTTTTTTACTTAAAATCCTGTCAGAAAAAAAGTATTTTACCCCCTTGAGGATTATAAATCCACTGCAGGCAGCTAAAATTGTATTTTGGTCCCATTATCCACACCCTATTTTTTTTTTTTTTTTTTTTTTTATCTTCAGGAAAATCATCTATTATTTTCAAGGAGTTGCTGTAAGAACATCTTAATTAGTTCTGATTTTTTTTTTTTATTAAAGTATTTTCTGCATTGAATGAATACATATTGACTTGACTTGAAAAAAGTTGCTAAAAGCACCCAATGTGTCAAATATGACAAAAATAAATCATAGACAAAATAATATCAATATTTTTTTAGTGGATTTTGTGAAAATGGTTAATAAACATCTCATGAAATAAGAATTTGTCTGGGTAATTTTTGATTGGGCAGGCTTTTAAGGGTTAAATAAATGAAAAAAAAAAAAATCCAAAATTGAATTTCAGTTTACATAATTGAAATTCAATTTTACAATTCAATTTCAGTTCAGCGTAGCAGAGACATTACACCATCTATCAAACAGATTTATTGCCAAGTAGTTTTTATAACACAAGGAATTTGTTTCGGTTTGTTGGTGCAATTGTTTATAAAAATATTGATAATAACAACAAAAAAACCAACAACAACATAATATAAAATTATAAGAATATTAGAAAAAAAATGCATGCAAAAGTGAGGAATGAAAATAAAATATATACAGTAAGTAAAGAGAGGATTAAAATATGTACAAATTAATTGTTTGACATTACAGTCTGTAACTGTATTCCTCCTCATAATAACAAATAATATGAATGATAATAAAAAAAATTCCCTCCATTCTGTAACTTGTGATCTGTTAATATTCATGTGTGCTTTTTATATTCTGTGCCAGTGTCCACCACAGACGGCTAAATGACGGCCAATAAGCATGAACGTCACATTGAATGTATCTTGGTGTGCTCCCCCTCTGATGGTTACACCGTTGGTTTTCCAGCATTAGCACAGTCACAAGCCTGTTACATCACATGGCGAGCCAAACTGTAGGTAAAAACAGGTGCTTGTTGTATAATTTCAGCCATCCTCCTGGTGTTGTCCTTGGGCAGTGCGCAGGTTTGTAATGGAAAGGTTCCTAACTGAAAAAGCTTTTAGCTGTGTGAATCTGAGTCCAAGCAGAGCCCAGACGAGGCAGCTTTTGACTTCTTTATTGGAAAACATTTTGGAACATGAAAAATGAACTTACTGGATCTGTTCGCTCTGCCCAAACTGGCAACGTCAACATGAATTTATTTTTTGCTGGCAAATATGGAGCAGGAAAGTTTAACAGTTTGAAAACCCCACCCTCAACACGCTCTCATGACTCTGCTGTGGATTTCTCACTCAGCTTTTTGGACTTTTCCAGCTCTGAGGGGGAGTTGTTTACATGCTGACCTGCTTATCGGTTCTGCATAGCACCTCGGGTGTTTGAGATTTGACAGCTCTTCTCCGTACCGGGGCAGTGATTGATTGTCATTTTTTACAGTCCGGCCCTTTGGGGATTGTGGAGCTCAACTGCAACCAGGGATTTAAAGAAGCGGCATCCTGGTACAGCTCGTATCTGACACATCAAAGTCTGGGAGTTCAAAAGTTACAATGTGGAAAACTTTTGAGACCATTTGTGGTATTTCTGAGATTTTTTTACCTCAGGAAATAACCAAAAAACTCTTAAAAATGACCAGGCAAAAATGAAAGCCTTTATAATACAGCATGTTGTCTTTGCCAGTTGTGACATTTATTGAAATTTCCCACAAATTAAAAAATATTCAAGTTAGTGTCAGAAATACTTAAAGATACTGATTGTCCCCTGAGCTTTAACCCGGCGTATAAAACCAGTCCAGCTGTTCCAGCTGAAATCTCTGGAGCTGGGTGGCTCCAAAGAAAACTAGATTATGAAGTCTTGTTGGATCAGGTTAAGTCCTGGTGTTAAGTTGTTGAAAAATCTTGAGTAAATTTATCATAATCTCAGCAGAGGAGTGGATTCAGACTGGACTCCAGGAACAAAACATAATAAATCTTTAAAGTGGGTCAAGAAACACATCATTTGGAGACATGATTCTTGTAAATGTTTTGCTCCTGAATTTGTGCGTCTCCACAGTGACATAATCGAACACATACTCAGAGTTTTTAAACCCTAACCCTAAGCCTTTTTCTTGGATCGGAGAGCTGAAGACGGACAGGAGTTATGGGGAGTAAAGAGTGGGAGACGACATGCAGCAATGGCGGTAGCCAGGAGTTGAACCAGCGACCACTGAGATGAGGACGACAGCTTTTGTATAAAGGGCCATGCACAAAACGAAGTTAGGATTTTGCCCCTATAAAAAAAAAAAAAAAAAAAAAAAAAAAAACTCACAGTAAGGTTAATTTTGGCGCCTCCCTGTGGATGAATGAAGTAGCACAGAGTCCCATCTAAAGCATTAAACTATTCAAGTTACAAAATTTCTAACATTGAGAGTTTAAAATTTTGTGTTTGAGGCGTAATTTTTTTGTTGTTGTTCAAAAATTAGGCAACATCTAATGCATTTTTTTTTCTCTTTTCATTAATTTTTAAATTGTTTCTTTTAACATGTTTTGCCACTATGTGAAGCACTTTGAATTGCCTTGTTGCTGAAATGTGCTATATAAATAAACTTGCCTTGCCTTGCCTTGCCTTGCATCAGTGTGACAAATATATGAAGAAAAATGAAGAATTAGCTTAGAAGATGGCATGTTAAAAAGCAAGCTGCTGCTCCTCTGCCAAAGCATGCTGGATAGTGAGGCGGATCATTTTAGAGCGACTGATTCAAATGCTTTCTTCCTCATTGGTCAAAGATATGAGGACTGGAAGAAAACACATGTACACACCTGATCAAAATTTTAAGGCCAGTTGAAAAATTGCATGAATTTACATTTTGAACTGTTGGATCTTAAAAAAGTAGAGCTTCAAAATGGCAAAAAAAGAAGAAATAGGAGTGAGACAAAAAAAGTAAGTAATTTATTTAAAACAATTCAACAGTTAAAGCACAAAAATGTGAATTCAGTGTCATTTTCTGTCAGGTATTCTGCCATGACCTCCTGATGGCGAAGGCTAAAAAGCTTCCTCTCTTTGAACGTGGTCGGATTGTTGAGCTGCATAAGCAAGGCCTCTCGGTTGGACGCAGTAAGACGTCTTTTTGAATTTCTTCAAAGATCTTGAGGGTTATGGAACAAAAATACAAGAGGTAGACCCCCAAAAAATTTCACTGGTTGTCCGTCAAGACACGGGATGATCCTGGAGCCAAATGAAGGTCGTTACTGGTGCCGCCTGCCGCCCAATAACCATCAGACGGCGTCTGAGAGAGAAGAGCTTTAAGAAGAATAAACCTCTTCAAAGGCCTCGTCTCCTTCAACGCCACAAAATTGCCTGTTTGGACTTTGTGGAAGTTTGATCTGGGCAATAGAACAATGGAGCTTCAGGTTGTTCAGGCATCAAATTGCGGCTGGCTATGTGGAGATGTTGCAAGGGGTGTCCTTCATGACTGAGGGCCCTGGTCTGTGTGCTAATGACTGGGTTTTTCAACATTCACAATACCTGCCTGGCAAAAGCCTTCTTCCAGAGGAATAAGCTCACTCTTTAGGACCATCTTGCGTCTTCTCCTGATGGTCAAACAGACTCTTCAATTCGAAAGAAGCTGCAGAGAAAGGGGAAGGAAGCTGGCAATAGATCTGTCTGCTCCTCACAACTACTAACGCTAGCATAGCCTGTGTTGTTTGTGCAGCTGTCATGGTGAAAATAACAGATGGTAGTAGGAGCTACACACCTGCATACAAACTACACATTGCTAATGCTAACAGCAGTCTTCATGGAGGAACACAGTTCGTACCTTTTTGACTTGCATATCTGATCACACATAAACACACAGAGAATGTTTGAAAGGCTACAGAAATTGTTTCATTTATCGCCATAATTAAAAAACGAAAGATGTTAAATTTTTTTCCCTGAATGTGGTCAGAACAAAGTGTAGCATTTTAATTTGAGTTATTTTTTTTCCACCACTAACAAATCAGAACATTTAATGAGTCAAACAAATCACACCAAGCATTGACTTTATGTCACATAGCATGCCTTTTTTTTTAAATTATTATTAAACGTGTGCGTGAGAAGGCTCCACAGGGCTTTCTCTGCAGACTCTTTACTAAAACACACTGTGCACTCCCGCTGCTGATGGCTGGCATATGTGGCCAGAGTTCCCCACTTGCACCATGACACAAGAATTCACACTCCACTTCCACCGAGCTCTGCCATCGACAGCTGCACTTTTAACAAGAGCTCAGAGATTCAATTACTGGGCCCGCTTCTGCTCTGAAACTTCATCAGCTGAGCCACTCAGGAAATTGCCTCTCGCAGTGAAAAGGTGGTAACTGGATTGGTGGACTCTGAGGGGAAAATGTACACACATTGTTCCTGCGTGCGTTTTACTATGTTGCGAATTGTTTGCAGATTGCATAATGGTGAAAGTTTTAGCCGGAGCTCCAGCAGGTATAAAAGGGAGTATCTGATAGAGGCGGTGTGTTGTGTTGGAGTTTTCATCAGGCAGTGAGGGGACGTTTGCAGTCACTGGGGCAATGAGTAAGACTTTTTGGCAGTTTGTACAGTAAAGAATTGAGCACAGGAGAGTCTAAATCATATTCTTACAGTTTCTGGCTCCTTCTTCTTCTCTTTATTCACTGTTTCCCTCCTCCTCTCTCTCTCTCTCTCTCTCCCTGCCTGGTTGTAAGTCAGACTAGAGTGGACCAGCTCCCACTCCTGTCACTCCTTTACCCCTAACATAATAATTGTCTGACAGCTTGAATATTCTACCGCCACAGCTTTGGCAACTGAGTGAGACGCTGAATCACAGTGAAAATCCTGCAATAACATTTTCATGGAAATTAAGTTGTTAGGCGCTCTCTTTATCCTGAATAGATGGCCGTAAAAATATTTTCTTAAGCTGGCATTTCACTGGAATACACAATTGTTCCAATGACTGAGGAACGTTTCCTGCTTTGGCCTTATTTTTATTTGACTATAATTTTTGAAAAGGGAGAACGGCCTGTTTTGTTGAATTAAGCCCAGGCTTTTGATTCAAGTCCAAGCCACGTTTCAAGCCCCAGAAGTAGATTTCAAGCTGAGTTAATGAGTCCTTATAATTAAATATCCAAGGTGTGAAGCTATACAAGGACTTCCTGATACAGTGTCTTTATTCTTCTTTGCTTAAACCCTTCAGAATCCAGACACTTGGGTCTCTCTTTTTTTTTTTCTAATTAAAACAAAGATCAGACCATTACACATTTAAAATCTCTCTTTATAAGCACACAGAAAAATTATGGTATGTTGCCTCTCAACTCCTGCCAAAAAGTCCTTTTTTCAATCTATAAACATGGCAAAAAACAAGGGAAAAAATATCCATTACATTTTATTAAATAGTGACTTATATAGTCACCCTTGCTAGCTGGCACCAGAATTACCAGTTAGCCAAACAAAATGTTAATATTTTTATTATTGTTGGCCCCAATCACTCCACTAATGTTGTGTCAGAACAGTAGTACATCGACCAGCTGCTAGCTGGGGTTGTACCTCTGGTTAATGGCTCCAGCATCATGCAAAATGCTCTACTACCCAGATGTAAACAAGCACAGATTAGATGCTGGGTATTACATCCTGAGAATGGTCATTAAGTTATATGTAGGCTTCATTTGGCCGAATTTTTACGGTGTGCAAAAATCACAGGCATGTGGACGTTAACCTGATGGTGTTAGCTCTGCTAATGTTAGCTACACTCTGTAAACCGATTAAACTTTAACTGCATACTCTGGCTGTTTCTGAGTATTTAATTATGTTTTGACATCATTCAGTTGTGTTGTATTTTTCCTAGTTGTTACAGGAACAACTAGTCAACAACAGGAACTAGTCACTCCAGAACACTCCTTTTTAGCAACACATCCCTACTCTCAATTTATTTCAATGGTCAGTTTTGTTCATTCAAAGCTCTGCAGTCATGTAAGTGTAACAGTGTAAATAAATTCATCAACAAAGGGTTAAAAAGCGGGAGATTCCAGCAGAAATCGGGAGTGTTGACGGGTATAATTTACACACGGTAGACTTCATTATAAATCTTCCCGCTTGGTCCAACACTCGCCTCCTGGATGAAAGTGCTGTTGTTTGTTTGACTCTTCTATAAAACTTAAGTCGGGTAATGCATCACGCTGTGATTGGTCGGAGTCCAAACATGGTTTGTCTCACTCAGCACAGTCATGGCAGGAGTGCACATCTCTATCATCCCTTAATCTGACACATCTACCACCTCTAAGGTTTACGCAAGGATCAGACTGTAAATAAATCCAGTACCAGTTTTGTGTGTATCATTTAAAAGTTGAAGATTGGGGTTTGGGTTTCAGAGCGACATTAATCATACCTACAAAAGGTGTTGAAGCGTACCGACCGCCCTGCACAAACAGTCCGTACAGTCATGTCTCTCCTCTCAGGTTCCACTTCTCTTATTGCCTCCTGGCTTTGTGTGGCAGCTCTCATTATAAATCACTCCGGATGAGGTTGTCATCTAAAGTGGATAAAATGTAAATACAAAAACGAGCTGGTAATTCACAGGTATAAAATTTAGCCTGGGAAAGTGGAACAAGTTGGGAGCCCCCTCATGCAAGCATCTGCAGTTCAGCTACCTTTGACATTTTGTTGGCAGTCGGCGGCGGTGTGAGTGAATGAAACTCTGTAGGCACATGTCTCGGTTTTCCAAGCGAGGGAAGTGCATCAAGTTATTGCCTTCCTTTTCCACTTTCACCTCACACACAGTTTGGCTGTGTCACTCACTGGGAGAAGTGAAGAAGTGGATGTTTTATTCATTCTTAATAGCTCTTACAAAATGTTTTTTGTATGGTCAGTTTAAGTGGTTAAAAAAATAACCAGATGAAATACTGCTTTGACCAGAGAACATGAGGCTAAAATACAGTTATGTACCAATAATGAATGGTTTAAAGGTCAAACCACATGACACTCTCAGACCCTAAGAGTTGGAACCACTTTGAGCCATTTCAAAAATGTGTCACTGCTGTTTTCAAGTCGTAAAAACCCGACAGAGAACATCGACTCTTCTCCCAGCAGACGCGTCTGTAATATCCATCAGCGGCCGCTGCTGGGAAGGCGCTACCACAGTGCTGACAGTGGCTCTAAAATTTTTGCTTCAAGCACACATTTCACGGTGTCAACACACAGAGTCAGGAAAAACCTTCCCGGAACCATCCAGAAAAACAGAAGTGCCTTCACTCGCCGTGCAGACCAAAGTAAATAATCAGAGGAGCGAGCCGAGGCACATTCCTTTCTCTGTAAACGCTCCTAATGTTCCCCTGGATGCTCGGCTGCTGCTGAGCATGTTCTGCCAGTTGGGAGCCATTGAGCGGCGTGATTGAGTGTTGGATGGGCTAATTGTGATTACTGAGGCTCTGACCTTCCTCCGGGATCAGGACACTTCCCAGTCATCAATCTCCGTCCGTCATCAGCCCCTCATCAGACCGGCTGCTGCCACTTCCTGACTGCCGTCTTGTTTGGTTGCGCTGCGACATGAAAACACAAGAGTGACCCGAAAGAGTGTTTTTGAATTAGTCTCTGTTACTTTATTAATTTATTACTTCTTCAAAGTGCTTAAAATAATTTGCATACTCCAAAAAAATGTTTAAATGAGGTAATTCTCCTTACTAAACATAAAAATACATACATTTAACTCTGTTACTCCTCCCTGCTTCTTTCATACACTGTGGAAAAGTTCCCCGTTGACAGCTCAGACTGCAGAACAAATTGCAGGTTGGGCTGCAGGAAATGGTCTTATTGTTTAAAAGGCTGGTCTGTGCAAACCTCAGGGCCATGACATTAAGTGTATGTAATGTACTTCAGACAGTCTAGCTATGTGATGTATTCTGCAACCATGCAGATGTCATGTGATCCTGAATAAAAGTCTTTTGGGTGTTTTTTTAGAGGAACTTTTAATCAGTTCTCTAATTTTGTGGACATGCATGCAGCCAGTTATTGCTCACGTCATTTTAGCTTGCAGTCTGTTGCTGTTGTTGATTCCGTTGCACAGCGACCCCGCTGTGTTTACATGCTTAGCTGGTAGTGCTGAAGCCAGATCGATGCAGAACTCTGGATATTATACACGTAGAAACTGGCAACATGAGATAGCAGCAGAACAAGATGAATGAGCTCACAGGACTAACCAGGAGTCAGACAAGCGGTGCCTTACAGAGACGCGGTTGCATCAGAGTTTTCCTGACCACACTGTCGTCATCCACGGCTTCCAGACGATCCGGGCTGACCGAAAGTACAGATCTGCTGTGGGCCCCCGAACGTTTTACCCGTCTGAAGATTTCATGTTTCATACTGGTGGCTGAGTATATCCTTCTGCAAATTCACAAATGTGTGTAACGTTCGCAGCAACCTTGTAACAACAGAGGATTAGGGCCATGCTTAAAAAAAAGAAAGAAAAAGTCATAAATTCAGGAGAATAATCTGGTTATTTTAGTCTCTATCTTGTTTTTCTGAAGAGCAGCAGCCTCCTGTAGTAAAATGAGGAACACGGAGCATCTTGTGAAGTTCTAATTTAGTTCAGGTTTTAACTCGGCCCTAATCCTCCGTCGTAGTGTGGTAGCCTACGGTGCTACGTGTTTGGCAGAGATATTAAGAAGACTGTTTGTCAAAGCTGGAACTCAACACAACTTCACCAAGAAGACGCTCCGAGAAAACAACCTTTCAGAACAAAATTTGTTTTTTAACATTATTTAAACTAATGCATGAATTTAATCTCAGAAATTTCTGACTTATTCTTGTAATTTTTGACTTTATTCTTGTAAATTTTTACTTTTTCCTTGTAAATTTTTGACTTTATTCTTGTAAAGTTTTGAGTTTGTCCTTGTAAATTTTTTACTTTATTCTTCTAAATTTTTGACTATTTTTGTACATGTATGACATTATTCTTGTAAATTTTTGACTGTTCTCGTAAATTTTTGACTTTATTCTTGTAAATTTTTTACTTTATTCTTGTAAATTTTTTTACTTTATTCTTGTTAAGTTTTGAGTTTTCCTTGTAAATTTTTACTTTTTCTTGTAAATTTTTGACTTTGTTCTTCTAAATTTTTGACTATTTTTGTACATGTATGACATTATTCTTGTAAATTTTTGACTTTATTCTTGTAAATTTTTTTTACTTTATTCTTGTAAATTTCTGACTTTATTCTTGTAAATTTTTGACTTTATTCTTGTAAAGTTTTGAGTTCATCCTTGTAAATTTTTACTTTTTCCTTGTAAATTTTTGACTTTATTCTTGTAAATTTTAGACTTTATTTTTGTACATGTATGACATTATTCTTGTAAAATAATGACTATTGTTTTAATTTTTGACTTTATTCTTGTAAATTTATGACTTCCTAAAAATTTATAACTTTATCAATTTTTTTTTTTTTTTTTTTACTCAGCCCTGATCCTCCATCTAACCATACATCGAGTGCCTGAAATTTTTTCTTTGCCGCCATGATGGAGGGATTCATGATTGGCTATATGGATTCATGTTGGGTGTTGGATGTATATATTTGTATATATATATATATATATATATATATATATATATATATATATATATATATATATATATACATATGTATCTTTATATGTATCTATGCATATATGTGTATCCTCAAAATGAAGAGCTTTACGCTCTACTGTAAAGTGTCTTGAGATAACACTTGTTATGAATTGGCGCTATACAAATAAAGATTGAAATAAAGATTTTATTACATTCAATGTTTGCACTTTCTATTAATATTCCTTCTTAGTTGTGTAAAACAGTAACTCTAGTCACTGAATTCGCCCTTAGGATAACACAGAGCACTCTAAACTAATAACATGAGAAAAGAAAGGCCTCAGAGGACCAGAGACATTACTTCTGTAGGCTCTGTCTCAGATTGACACATAGTGTATAATTGCTTATAATGATTCTAGGATGGAGAGATAAAACAAGTGCTATCAATCACTGAAGACTTCAGCTATTTGAAAAAAACAAAGCCTTCAAAAATGTCTCTTTTTTTCTTTCTGGTTTACATTTGATTTGGTTCCTCTGAGGCCTTCAAGGACACAACAAGTGATCAATATGAAGCCACAGAGCTTGAAGGTCTTATTTAAGATCAATGTGCGTCAATGAGTCAAGGTTACTTCTTCCTCACGGTGTTTTTGTGGCAGTTATAAAATCGTAGCTAGCATTAGCGTCAGTCTCAGTGAGGGAAAACTCTCCCAGCTGTCACAGACGGAGTGAAGACAGGCCTCATACTCTCACTCCTCACCATTCTACGCTCTAAATGTAGCTCCACTGGATGGATGAATGGATGAATGGATGAACATTGTGTGCAGGGTGTGTGCAGTCTTCTGTCTGCATGTGTGAGGTCTGGATGTATTATGGGGTTGCTCTGTCCGCCCATTTGTCTCCCACTCGACGGCACCGTATAGACATGTTCCTGTACGTTTGTTGTTCTTATGGCGAAACAAGGCTTGACGGAAAGTGGAGATCTCCTTTACCAGACTTCAGTGTCAAAACAAGTCTTTATTCCCCTCGGGCTCTAGAGAGGGATCATTTTGCCCAACTTGTGGCAACAAATTAAGTTCAAACTCTTGATTTCTATTTATCACATGGTCACACTGATCAGCCCTAAATGTTTGGGTCACCCGATGAATTAGAGACAAGTAGAAACTTACGCAACACCACATTCATAATTAGATCGACCTTTGACCAGATCGCAGCCCAGAAGTCTTCCATGGTTGGAAAAAAAAAGAAAACTTAACATATCAGCTCCTTCCTTTCTCTCCCAATAAATGTCAGAGCGGCGACGGGAGCCACGAGACGGACGCAGGCGAGACCAGTCCCGGCCTGTTAATTCAAAACGCAGCCTGGTTAATTCACAGAGTGCAATATCTGTCTTCTTTACACATCCAAAGTAAACAGGCTGTGGATGTTTTATTGGGGCATTACCTCAGTTTCGTTCACACTGCAAGCTTTTTTTTTTTTTTTTTTAAACACGGCTGCTTTTAGCCTAAAGGGGAAAAAATATAAGCGGTCTTTCCATTAAAACGACAACAGATTCCCTATTATTGGCTGGAAATGAATTGGGCACTATGGGCAGCGGGAATGAATGGAGCTTTGATTGGTTTAACTGAATACATGAGGTCCCGGTCAAGCCAACGATGAGTCCCCTTGGAGCGCGACCAAGACTGAAGTTATGGGCTGCCAGTGTGAGAATGAGAAGTATGTGTGAGAGAGAGGGAGGCTGATAAAGCAGAGGGAGTAAATACGTGCTTCTAGAAAATGTCTGCAAGGCCAGAGAGCATCCTTAAAGAGGGGTATTGTGCTTTTTTATTCTGTCCCTCTGGACAGTAGCTTTGCATGATTTACAGCAGGGGTCATTAACTACATTTGTCCAAGGGCCATTCCTTTTTTTTCAGCAGACACTGTGAGGGCCAGATGCTCCGTGAAATAAATAGAATTAATATTGTATATTGTGTTGCATTGCAGTGTCGTAGGCCTGCTGAATAAATTTAAAGCTTAGAAAATGTCACTCCTCTAAGAGCTTTAAGTTGATGCAGAAAAGCTGGACTTTAACACAGAATGGACTGATCAGTATGAATTTACAGAGCAGACTTTTAGAGATGCACTACCTGTGTGCCTCATTTCAACCAAACTGTCTCTGCTGCTAAAAAAAAATAATAATAATCTGAGGCGTCACCACAACACAAATCATGCTAACTTCAAAGATTCATTTCCTGAAGAGTCGGAGAAACTTTTCTACTTTGAAAATCTCAATACTCCGATGAAAGAGGAGTTATTTACCCATCTTCCAAGTTAAGACACAAGCTACTCTTCAGAGGGCGTTGGTTTCATTTGATATGTAAAAAAAAAAAAAAAAGTTGAAAGAGGGCACACTTTTTTGTTAAAGCTGTAGCCCGATAATCCTGTATTTTTAATACAAACAAATACGCAAAAATAAATGCTACTTATTGGAGTGTGGGCTCATAAAATTCATGCCCCCCTGCTGCATAAGTCAGTGCCTTGGTCGGGGCACCCCAGTCTAAAAAGCCTGGACACGCTCCTGCTTTAGTGAAAAGACGGGACTGGACTTTCCCCCCAGATAAAAGTCAAACAACTTCTCAAGCATCTTTGACCATGCAGTGCGCCGCTCTTTTTGATTAAAAGTGAATGGATCGCCCACCAGCGTCCTGTCTCCCTCCACACAGTTAGCATTCACAAATTATGATCCAACCATATCACCAAAAAGAGGAGATTTTCTTGGGTAGAGTGGGCGTGTTCTGAGAAAAACTGATGCACATTTCTTTACTTTCTAAAATGAGTATTATTTTTGAAGAGCAGGTTTTAGTGCAGGTGAACCAAAAAGCTGTAAATGTTTCAATAAAAATCTTAAACAAGCGTAGAAACAAAAAGAAGTCTGATATAGTTTTTCCTGTCAGCACGCTGTGTGTGTGTGGTTAACTTCCAGCTATAACTTATGTGAGGTGTGTGCAGACTCCTACGTCAGTCATCTTGTGCACAAAGGAATAAAACTGCAAAACCTCCTCACCGGACCGGACCATCAGTTGTTCAAGCACTCCCTCGGGTCTTAGGTTTGGAGAAGAGCAGTGACTCTATCGAGCAGCTTAGCAGCACTTGGCTACAGGGAACATCTGGACACATCAGGGCAGTGAAGGCACGTGGATCATGTGACCGACTGGGGATGGATCTGAATGATTGTTATTTTGTTTTATTTTTTTCATTTATTATTTTGGTATTTTGGGTCACACAGACTGACACACTGCCAAAAAAATAAAAAAATAAAAACAAAACAAACAAATAATAATTTGGGGGTCAGATGGAAAGTCCTAGCAGCCTGGATTTTTGACCTTCGGGACGCCAGTTGATGTTGATTTACGGCTTATTTTCTCTTTCACTGGTGTTTTAGAAAACTCTCATTTCAGCCTCTGTCTAAAATGCTTCATTTTAGCTGCTGTCGCTTTAAGGCGCTCCTTTCCGTCTGATTGGCCAGCCCTCTGGAGGCCTGTGGGAGACAGAGCTAAGGACAGACCTTGGTGTTTGAGGCCCACCCCTCCAAGACGTCATTAGAAGATCCTTATCCGATGACCTTCATCCTCACCTTGTAAAGATGTTCTCGTCTCGTGAGGATTTGTGATATTTCTAGATCGGTGCGAGCAGTTTACTGACAGATTCAGGGATTTCTACGTGTGCACTTCAGACGATATGTAAAAAGGTTGAAGTCACTTTAACAACAAACCAGTTTTGTTCGCTATTGGCGATATTTAGAGTGTTTTGTAAAAGTGCTGAAACAATAATAATGTGCACAACAAATTAACAAAGGGCGCTAAAGTGTGCCCGTTAAAAAAAAAAGAAATGTTTGATTTGTCTCTCCTCAGAGCTCGCGCCAACCCAAACGTCTGGCGAACGTCGGCCCGTTGTGTCCTGTGGCTGAACCATGCTATTTGATTTGAGGCTGGTGTGGAAGCAGAAACCACATCTCTGTGTGTGTCTGTGTGTGTGTGTGTGTTTTCAGCTTGTTCTGCTTTGAAATCTGCTCTTTTTCACTGGTTTCACGTCTTGGTTTTATGGAGTCCAGACATTACAAATGTCAAATCATAAAATGAGTGGAATGAAGGCCGGAGTTTTGTTAAATCTGGACTTGGGGTTGTTGTGGCTGAGGTCAGGGTACAGTCGTGGGAGTAATGCTGTCTGTAACCTTTTTCTCGACAAGCACATTTTCTGCAGTGTAAAAACACAAACAGTGAGCTGGGCTACAGTGAGTTTAAGTAATGCATGTTCCACGTATTTAATATGTACCACAGGAATGCTAAATGAGGAGATCCGTGTTGGCCCTGTAGGTGTAGAGACAGAATAATCAAACCTTCAGGGTCCAGCTCTGGGCCCATGTTCTGGGCTGCAGAAGCAGACGTAGAAGTCTTGCCACAGGCGGTGAGAAATGGCAGACCCAACCTCAGCGTCCATCGCAGGTCCACCCTGGATAAAGACATGCAATTAGCTGATGCTACTGACAGCATGAGGTCAGTTTAAGGGCCACCTGGGATATCTCACAAGCCGGGACATCGTAGCTCATCTTAATTTAGCCTCAGAGAGCAGAGGAGACCCTGAGGTTACTCTCACTGCTCCGTTTGGCTTCAGCTTTCACTTCAGATCTGAAATGTAACCAAAAACACGGATCCAGCTTGTCGATTTGAGCTCAGTTCAGGAGGGCGGCCTTCCTTTTCTGTTGCTGTCACAACCTCTGATGAATGCAGGTCAGGGCTGGGTGACAAAGGCAACCACCCACCCACACACACACCCACACACACACACATCAGCCTTACACAAGCAAAAGCAAAAAAAAAAAAGATCAGAAAATTCTGCGTAAAAAGGACAAAAATGAAAAGTTTTTCATCCAACAGAATTTGAGCAAAGCTGTTGTCATTGATGGAGTGGAGACCACCGCTCCCTCGGCCTGGTCGGCACTGAAGACCCAGATGGTGTGTGACCTGACAAATAGGGGTCACTGGGAGTCAGGAGGGCAGCCGCAGGGTAACTGGGCAGTGTGGGTGGTATCAGAAGCCAGTGCTATGCTACTATTACAAGGAGATGCATCATCGTTACAAAAATAAACGTCCAAAAGTGTGGACAACTTGTCGAACAAAGGGCGTTTATTCATCCATCAAATTTCAATTTGCAGCGTATATTTTTGTGAATTTTACTTTGTCTGGTTGTTACCAAGAGAAAGGGATTTTTCCTCACCAAATCTTTGGTCTCTGGAGTTACGTTTTTTAAATACTAAGGCCCAGAAAGAGTACATTTAAAGAAAGGGTATTTAAAGACACACCAAAGGCCTTGGTCACACTGGAATGGCCCTGTAAAAAAAACAACAAAATACTCTTTCCTTTGAGTTTTGGAAGAAATTTGCATTTACGACTGAAAACCCTGGAGTACCAATGTGCAAAGCGAAAAATTATTCTGAAATGAAACGCAGCAAGCCTGCGCACAAAACTCTTCTTCAGCACAGGGTTGAGAACGATTGATCCAAAGAATGCTAGCAAACCAAGCAGCAATCCCTGGTCTAAAGATATGAAGCCAAAGCACAAGTGCTTAAAAACTGCAGTTCCTTAAAAGTCCACTAGAGGCTGGCGGCAGAAACACTGGAAATCACATATGCTGAAGCAAAAAAGCCTGATTAAATAAAAGGGTTTGAGTCTGAATACATCATTTCCATATTTGCAATTTTATTTTCTAACTCGTTATTTTTCAGTTATTAAACTTCCTATTTTTATCCATATATGTTCGGCATTTCCAGTATGGCCCCAATCGACCATGAGCTTCAAAACTCAAAAACAAATGGGTGATGTCACGGACACAACGTCCATGTTTTAAACCGTCTATGTGGGGAAAAATGCTTAAAAATCACTAACTTGGTTAGGTTAAAGGTTAAAGTTAAGAAGGTTGATTTTTCAGAGTAATGTGGCACTTTGTCCACAGAGGGCGCCAAAAACAACACAAACACAAAAGTCTCTTAGAGGAGCTTTAAAGGTGAAAATAACCACAAAATACAAGAGATCTAAAAAAAAAAAAAAAAACCAACTCCTATTATCTGAACAGTGATCAGGAATTCCCTTAGTTAACATATCCTTGACGTGCAGAAATATTCAGTGAAAAATTATAAGAATTAAAATAGTTTCACACTTAAAAAGTGTGAAAATCTGAGTTGTTTTTTTTTTTTTTTACCTTTCATCATTTTTCACTCTTGATCCAAATAATCTGTGTTGTATTATCTGGCGACCACCGTGCATTAGCCTAAGCTTTGAGTTTTGAGGTATTAATCCAGCCTTTTATCATCCTCTCCACATGGGAGACAGCTTTCAACTTCAGGCGGCAGCACTTCTTTTCCATTTTCACTCCGTCTAAAGCAGGCCTTGTATTCCTCTGCTCACTTAACGCCCATTTAGGTCGACTCGTGCAAACAGACACCACCAGCCATATGAAATGTTTTGTCTGGGCTCCATTAGCTGGCACATACAGCTGCTTCAAGACACAGCATGTCACAGGCTGAGAGACTCTGGAGGGAGCGTGCTCAGTGTTTCTGACATGACAGCCAAATGAAAACAGCTGGAACTGAATGCATTCTGTTCGTACCTGAACTCCTCTGAGAGCTGCAGTTTTAGTTTCTTAAACCAAGTATTTCATCTGACAATAGAGGCAATGACACCAAGCATGAAGGTAATACTGCCAATCTGCCTGGATTATAAGCGCAGACCTGCAGGTTATGTCATCATGATGGACTGCAGCTGTTACAACGAGATGGCATAACACCGCTTCACCTCAGAACTCTACGGAAGTTGTGTAGAGTTGTTAGACCGTCAAATATATTTTTTTTAACCCTAAAAAATCAAAGAGTTTCAATAGTTAATTGTTGTTAGTTACATTTTTAAGTGTTTTATTTATTTATTAGCATTTGAAGGTGTCCCATCGATCCAAGCTGGAAGTGAGAGAAGTTTTGCACCCTCTAAAATAGCACCCTGCCATTTTTGTGTCTCGCTGCACCTGCATGCTTCGTTTGTAGCTGGCAGCACAGACTCTGAGTACTTTGGTGATATTTAACTTCTGTTTGACTAAAAGTGCCAGTTGCTTTTGACTTGAGCTGATCTGAACTGATCATCAACAGGGCACGTGCGGTTCAAAATTCAGTGGGTTTTCATTATTTTCATTACGACAGCAGCAGGAGCTGAAACGGTGGAGTGCACGAGATCGAAACAAGTCACATTCTGTGGCCCTGGTGGTGTAGTCCTTGCCTCAGGTTCAATCCCATCTCCTATAGTTACATGCTGAAGTGTTGTTGAGCAAGACAACCCCAAACAGTTCAGCAGTGTTACTACCAAGTCACTGGAGAATCAAAAGCCGGTGTTCTCATTAGTGCCGGTCCCAAGCCAAGGTACATGAGGAGCAGGGATTCTAAATCAACATCCGCCAACCCAAAAAATACGGGTGAAAATTCAATTTGGCAGGTGTTACAGAGGCACAAGGCTCCATCCACTACAGCCTGCTGTGTTGCAAACAAACAGGGGCGCGTCTAGATTTTTTTTTCTTGTGTGTGTGTGTGTGTGTGTGTGGGGGGGGGGGCAATAAAGAGTTGGTTCACTGAAATTTAACTCTTTTTTTTTAATGCCATAAATGCATTGTAATAAAAAAAGTGTGCTATGTTAGGATCGAACTAGTTTTAAATAATCTGTCTTTTTTGCACAGAAAAAAATTTGGCTCGTGAAAATTCTGATTGGCTGGTGATCAGAAAATTTCATTTACCTCCCTGATGGGGAGGATTGTGGCAACAACTCAAAGGAAATAACAAAAGAAGACTTTTTTGAGCAAATGTGAAATATTACAAAATATTCTGGTCAAAGTGAGTGTTGCTTTTTTTATGTTTTTACACACTGAAGAATAATCTGAGGAATGATTCCTCTTAGATTTGACTTAAAACTAGAAAAAGATTTAGTTTAAGGCAAGATTAAACAAAAAATTTCGATTAAAAGTTATTTTTTGATTTTTTTTCCCCCCATGTTTGCTAAATCAGGGTTTTAACAACAAACAGGCCTGAAGTTAAAAATCCTTAGTTAACGGGTGAAAAAATAAATACTCCATATTTACGTCTTTTTTATTTGTTTCTAATCATATTTGTAATAACAGAAAACATTAATGTCACATTAACTCCATTCAAACCACATAACAGGAGTCAAAAGCCACTGAGTGTAACTTTTCAGGCACTCTAAAAACGATGAAGCCCACAAATGTTCCTTCAGCTTCCTCCATCTCCCTGAATCGCTTCGTTAATCCTGCCCCCTCCGGCCAGCAGGAGTGTTTTCTGGAATGTTTTCCCAGCTGTTTATGCTTTCCCTCATTTTTTGCATAACTGCACAAGTAAGGGATTAATCCCATAAAGAAACAATTAACAATCTTCTCTTTGTCAGCAGTTAAACAGCTGGGACGGCCCGGCCCGGCTCGGGCTGGGTTGGGCTGGGCGAGCGGTGGCCTCTGCTGAGGTATTTGTTAGTCATATGCTGTGGATGGATTACGTGGGAAACAACATTTGACTGGTACTGTAAACCGTGGCCTCCTTATTAGGACAGAGTGGTTTCCGCTGCTGAGACATGATGAGGTGGAGCGTGTAGTGGATGTATGGGTGGATGTGGAGTGGAAGGGTCAAGTGGGCCCAGCAGCAGGTGGCCACCAGTGTAATAATGGATCACATCTGCTGTGTTGGGAGCTTATTGTGTGGGGAATTCTATACTGTAGATGCTATAGACGAGGAACTGGTTTCAAAAGCAGCCCAAATGTCTTATTTTTCAGATAAACATTGGGAAAATGAAGAAAAGTTTCTCCCCTCTCTCTGTAAGTTGTTCTCAGGCGATGATGCTCACCATAACGTGTTGTCACCCCAGTACCTGAAACTGGAGCCATCTTCAACTTTAAACACCTCCATCAACTGCTTCCCCAGCACTTTCCAAGTTCAAACGATACTGTGGTAAATCCCTCAACCTAACGTCCCACAAACTCCCACCAGTAGCTGGTGTCTCTGTTTCTTTTTTCGGTTTCCAGTATCACAAACTGCCGTGTGATGCCTCAGCGGTTTGGAGTATCAACCAATGACTGGCTCCTTTGGTTGGTGGGATCAGTTGAACCCAGCTGTCCTCAGGGGATCACGGGATAATTCACACACTCAACACATGCCAAACATCTTGATGTGCATGCTACCGTGGAGACCGTGCACACTCAACAAGCTAATATAAAGAACTGTGCCCAACATTTCCACAACATGAGCTTCCTCCAGGATCCAGACCCTTTGGAGACGTTTGTACATTTCCAATGAGTAGACCTCAACATTAGTCATTATTTTAGCCCCCAAAATGTCTTGCATGAGGGAGGTATTTCCCAAAAGTTAAGGAACTTTAGGTTGGGGTTTGAAGCACCAACTATGTCCAATTTTCTGAGAATTTGCAGCTTTTAGAGGCTTTCCTTTGCAGCACATGGTTTGACCATTTGACCTTAAAGCTTTGCTCGACTGTCTCTCTCCTGCCAATGGCAGGAAACTCCGGATGTGACCATGGGCCATAGAATCTAAGGACCTAGTCTATCTGATGTTTCTGATGCAGTGTTTTAAAAACCCATCGTTAACAGAGGCCTCATTGGAAGTGCTGAACTCGACCTTGCTTTGTTCGAGTTAGCATGGGGTAAAGAAGCAGGACTTTAGCATTTTAGCAGACAGCTACAGGGTGGCCATCTGTCATATCAGTCAGGCCCTTAAATAAACAGTGTGTGTGTGAGGTTAGGCCCTGATTATACGACAACGGTATTAGGATCAAACGCAACAGTTTTGTTACATTTTGGTCTCTCGTTTATAAGGAAACACCATTTTACCCAACCTAAAATGCAACTTTTTTGAAGCAAGGCAAGGCAAGGCAAGGCAAGTTTATTTATATAGCACATTTCAGCAACAAGGCAATTCAAAGTGCTTCACATAGCGGCAAAACATATTAAAAGAAACAATTTAAAAATGAATTAAAAGAGCAACAAAAAAAAAAAAAAAAATTAAAAATTTTTAAAAAATTCAAAGAAAGCGACCTCCAGAGTGAGAGAATTTTTCTGAAATGCTACAGCCTCCGTTGCCGGTATAAACGGCGTTTAAAACGCTGACGTCTCGCTCCGTTTTGCGCGTGCGCATTCCACTTTTGTTGTGGGAACTTTTGCGAACGGGAAAACAACAACAAAGGTTAAATGGCGGACTTACCGGGTTGTGCTTGTGCTGCTGAATCTGCTGACTGCCTTTCAACAATATGTGCATCTGTTGCTCCACTTCTGCACTCAGATAAGACGTATTTAATACACCAGATAATTAGCCTAACTCTTCCTCAGCAGCAGACTACCAAAAGACTCTAAAGTTATATCACCACCTACAGGCCTTTTATGCATACTACAGCGTTTTCTGTCCCTCAGCGTTTCCGTGTTTTTGCAGTTTCGAGTGAAACTCTGTGAAGCGTTGTCGTTTAAACGGGGCCTTAATAACCTCAGAACTTTTTATTCCTAAATGGTTTGCACAATCAGAAAAATTCCATCGGTTTTTAAAAGCAGAGATGTTTCTTTTTTCGGTCAATATGTGGTTATTATTACAGTAATTTCACTCAGGCATTGAAGGAAGCCTGAGAATACACACAGCATGTGGAGCAGATGGATGCAAGGAGCACACAGAGAAAACGGAGCTGAGTTCTTCATAAAAATGCCAAATAGAAGATCCTCCCGGGTCATAAAACCTCCACTGAGGTTTCTGCATGATTCTGAGACCGAAGGAGCAACTGAAGGAGAAACTCCGGTGAGAAAAATGTAACGTTAGATGGGATGAATGGAGCTCTCTTTATCTAGTTTTTACTTCGTATACATAATTGTTTGTGTAGATTGAGGCTTGTATTGTTTGGTGACTTTCTTATTTGTCTTATTTGTACAATATGTGCAAAATTCAATGTTTATAAAATGTAGAATTATAAGAATTACAGAATGGAAGTGAGCAGCTGAATATTTTTCTCCTCCACTTTCAGTTCGTCTCGTGATGAGGAGCAGACATCTTCAGGTGGTTTGTGAGCTCTGTGAGGAAGAGGCTGTGGGGGATGCTGGAGGTTCTGCTGATGCTGTCAGAGACCTTTTTATTTATTTATTTACCAAATAAGAGACAAAGGCTCATAAATGTTAATATACATGTTTTTTAAAGTTCAAATTTTAAGTTCATCCTGTAAAATCAGATGCCAATGTTTGATTGTAGTTTTTCCCTTCACTAAACCTCTGAAATTAAATTCTGTTTTTGTGGTTTTTCTTCCGTTTAAACTTTTTTTTTACTCTCATATAACATGCAGTAAAATGTAAATAACTCCAGATATTGAAAGTTCGAAGTATTCCAGAGAAATGGGTCAAAGCTTTTACTAACAGGACGTTTTTTGACTGTTCTATACTCAAAATAAGCAAAAAAAGAAATACATAAAAGTTCAGGCAGATATTTCGAGGCTCAGGCGTTATAGGGTTAAAGCTGTAAGTTGTCCTTTTGTTTGTTTGTTTGTTTTTTGTTTTTTTCATTAATATATTTATTCTGGAGTTCTGTACAGAGACTGCTGAAACAGTTACAACAGAATATTGACATCTTCATGTAGGGATTAGCGAGTACACCAATATCTGTATCTGTATCTGTATCTGTTTACCCATCCATAGTATCTGTATCCGTATCTGTACTCGTAGGGGGCGGGGCCTAAACCGGAAGTGTGCATGTTTTGTCTGAAAATGGGCGGGACTTAAATCCAAACATTATTTTAAGTCTGAAACTGGCTTTTTTTTTGGAAAGGCTTTTGTGTGATCAGCTATGTTTATGTACAACTGGTAAAATGTGTATGTAGTGGCGTGAAAGACTGTCTCTTTATTTATGATCTGTGTAAATGTAATAGGTGATTTGTGCAAACATTCAGTGGCAAAAAAATAAAAAATATGCCTTGTTGTTCACTGTATTTTCAAAAACACTGTGCTCAGAATGGGCAAAGCTTTCCAACTAACTTTCTCACCAGCCAAACTAAAATCACGCACCCAGTTAAAAAAAAGAAAAAAGAAAAAAAAAAAAAAGACCGGCGTGGAGAAACTAGGGGGACACGCGACACAAGGAGTTTACAGCTCTAAGCCTTCAAATGCGTTGCATGTACGTTGCAAAACAGTTAATCAAGTAACTTTAAATTTAAAAAAAGAACTAAAGAGATGTGAGACAACGAAAACCTTAAAAAATGGTCTCGAATTGAAGCAAGAGGCACTGACCAGCGCGACACGAGCCGTTTTCAGTCCCGTCTTGTCACATGCATTGCGTATGACAGGAAATAAGTTGAAGAAGTAACTTTAAATACCAAACAAACCTCAACAGAGACGAGCAGAAGAAAACTGAGTGAGTAGTACAGAGATTAGAGCAACGTAAACTACAGTCAACTCAAGCAAGCAAGAGAAGCAGTCGCTGTCACTCGCTGCCTGTCTGTGTGTGTGTGAAAGAGGAGAGCAGGCACCTCCTCGCTGCAGCATGTGGGTGCAGGGAGGGCGGTGTGCTGTGTGCGACTGGCCAATCACAGAGCATGAAGAGTGAAGACAGTAGTTGTTGCTACCCAATGAGGATTCTTTTAGCAAGGATACGAATAAGCCAAAAAAAAAAACTCGTGTTGTATTCGGACTCGGCAAAAATGCATTATCCGTAACGAGTACTCGTTTGAAACGAATATCCGGCTCATCCCTATCTTCATGTACTGTACATGTAAAAATAGGTCTCAACAAATCAAACATCTTATTTACAATATAAAAAAACCCATCTATACAGCTTCTTACAGCACAGACTTATACTCCCATTAAAGTTTTTTACATTTTTTTTGCAAAAAACATACACACAAAAAAACTACTATATAAAATAGAGAAGTAAGAGAGAGGGGGGGGGAGTAAAAGAAAGAGAGAGTGAGTGAGTGGGGGGATTTTTTGAAATCATCAAGAGTTTAAAGAGTTAAAATGTTTTTTGTTTTTTAAAGCTTCCTGAGTTTGTGGTTCCCGCTTTTTCTGCAGCCAGCCTCAAGGGGACACTCGGAGAACTGCAGTTTTGTTTTGTAACGTTCAGGATGGACTGAAGTCGCGCTGACTCTTCTGTTCACAGTCAACGTTGTTAACTGGATAATTTCTGTTTCCTTTTTGTCCTGTCAGCAGATGTGCTAACCCGTCCTCATGGGTCTTAAAAACTTCAGCAGAATCAGCAACAGTGAGACCCTTGACGAAAAGTTCTGGGTACTTTCACTTTAATTGAGGTTTTTTTTTTTTCCATGGTTAGTGTTGTTTTAGTGAAGTCCTCCAGGAAGATGTCACCTATAAAATATTTAGAATTCTACAAATGGCCTGCGTCTTGGTTTATTTGCCACTCATACATCATCTAGTCCACACTGTGGGGTTATCAGGTTTTCCAGCCAGCGAAAGTTTTGGCTCACAGCAAACTGTTGAGTCAAAGTCGTTACCAGCAGCCTGTGGTTCACAGAGAAGTGTTCCCAAGTGGACCTGGAGTCATTTCTGTCTCTGTTTTTGTTGGACTCCTCAGTGGAACCAAACCTGAACCTGAGCTTCAGTCTGTGTTTACTCTGAGACTTTTTACTACCGACGATCGTTAAGAGACGCAGCACAACGACAGACGAAACCACACACAAACTCACACTCAGAGACCGACAAAACATGTCTGATTTACGTCTCTCACACCGGCCGTTATCTCAGTGTTTCGGTCCAACAGTTGAAGCAATTAGCGCTGACATTTGTTTTTGCATCAGCATTCCAAAGTTGACAAGTTGCTTCCCTCAAACTGTAAACGCGATGGCCATGTGTGTCTGCGCTACCGTTTTCCCGGTTTTCTCACGCTACCTTCGTTTTCACGATCACCTGCGACATTTAAAATCTATCACACCTTTCGCACATATGTTCGAGAGTTTGTGTCATCTCCACAGGGATGTAAAACTGACAAAACACATGGTTGCTATGCACTGAGGCTGTTGCAGATTCATACTTTTATTCTGACTCTGCAACATGCACTGAAATGTTGCACACAACTGCAAACTGTCTGCACCCACCAGGGCCTCATGCGTCAGCTGTTTGTCTGGATCTCTCTGTGGTTCTCTGCACAGATTAGGCATGGGGAGTATAAATGTTTAGGACATTAAATCTAAATGTTCATGTAAAAAAAAATACTATTAGTTTCAGATCAATTTCAGTTCACTAGTTTTATCAGACCTGATTTATTTCTCTCAAAAATGTGTTCACCTACTCATGCCTTCTTTCTAAGAGTCTACCAAAATAAAAGTGAGTTTTTGGCATCTGACTTGAAGGGTTGAAGTGCTGGGACTAGATAGGTTTGACTTCCCCTCGCTCCTATTCTGAACATGCAAATAACGATCTTATTTGGCTCCTTGGTTGTTGTTGTTTTTTTCTATTTTTTCTATTTACTTTTGTTCGATATCAATTATTTTATGTTCAAAATAAAAGAAGAAAGGAAAAAGAAAGAAAAGAAAAACTGTAGTCCTCCCAGAACTCAAATCCTGATTTTTTGAAAGGACTGTGCAGCTTTTGGTCCTGATAAACTTGTGGAAAATGAGTCTAATGGACATTTTTTTATTTTTTATTTCAAGGTTTAAACGTACCTCAGACGTTGCTGTAGAGACAACAGTGTCTCAGTAAAGCAGTTTTTGTTTGCATAAAGTTATATGAGCCAATTTGCATTCAATATTCATTGGAGCAAAATTGCTCATTTAAAAAAAAAAATCACACCTTATTTATTTATTTATTTATTTCGGTCACGTCAGCACACTTATACAACATCACACATTGTCAATAGTTGATCAAATTGTACATGTCCGAAAGGGAAGACGGGAGAAGCAGAGCTTATCTAGTCCCGTCCCCATTTTCTCAATATTTAGTCTCCTCTTTTCCACATATCATCAGATTATTATAAATTTGTATTCCATTTACAGAAGTATGACAGAATTCTTGTCTGTCTTTTAGTGTCCGTATTTGACCTTTTATGACCAGTCCTTTGTTCCACGTAGGGCAGAGTCCAGTCCTTTGTTCCTAGAAAGACCCAGCTAGGAATGTTCCATCAGGGTATTTAGGTTCTCCTGGTTCAGCTTGACTGGTTGAGAAAACCTTATCGATTGCGTTGAGAGCCCAACTTGGTGGATCCATTTTGAGACTGTCTGTCCCTCTGCAGTTAGTTGGATATATACTGCTATCTTGACTTACACCATCACTTCATTCACTATCATTGTTTAGCTACATTTCGTCTTTCCTGCTGTCTTACAGACCAAACAAGCCATCCGTCAAAGGTCACCTTAACATCAGGAATACAAGTAGCAAAGGTATGCAAATATCAGAAACAGGGAAATATAAGAGAAAATAAAAGTCTGCTGTGTTCTAGCATGAAAACTTACATTTTGTTCAGCAATGTGCAGCTTCTGTGCAGATGTGTAGTTTGTAGAATATAGTTACATTTTATACCGCTATACCGGTTGCACCACTGTAAGTACAGCAGCTCATTTAAAGATACTAAAAAGTATCATCTGCCAGTTGGAGTTTTCTGAGAGTTGTTGGTAACATGTCAAAGTCATAAAAAATGGTAGTTTGGATTAGTCTGTATCTGCAGGCTTGAGCCTCAGACAACCCTTTGGTGTTTTATTTGTTTGTTTGTTTCTTTTCATCTGGGCTCCAAATAAACTGTAAAATTTGTTTTGTGTTTTTGAATTGACTCCACGATGATCTGGGGGACAATCTTTAACAGCGATCTCTCCACGTTTTTTGGACCTGAATGGAAATAATTAATAATCTAGGGGCTTCTAAAAGTCGGATATCATGGATTTATTAACTGAAGTATGAAAGAAGAATGTGTAAATAAAATGTTTAAAACTCTGCTGTAGTTTAGTTTGTTAAACTGAGACTGCCGACACTGACGCAGACATGGTTTATCCGACTCTCTTTAACGTCACTTTTCCGGCTCCCAAACAACGCAGCTTCATTCCTCTCTACTTCCGTTGCTGTGGTGATGTCAAACTCCAACACAGAGAAGTCTCCTTTTTTCCGTAATGCGTCTAAATTCTGTGGGTACGGCCACCCGGACCTTGAATATTTAGGGGCGCGTTATTTAAATTACGATTGTTTTCAGCCGCCAGATTTACCAATACCACACGCTGTGATTGGCCCTGGTACGCAAGTTTTGTAAATCGTACGTGAATGTTGCCGTAAGCTCATTTCTACACTCAAATCTGCGTCAATTCCCACAAAAGATTGGTAAATACGGGCCATGATGTTTAGTGAATTCAACCTTGAGACAGAGTAGACAGAAGAGCAGATGATGCACAATCCTTGGGGGCCACAATCTAAGCGTTTGAGAATTTCTTCCTGGATTTTGAAACTTTAAGAAAGGAAAGTGACAACTCCCAGAAGATTTTCTCACATTAAATACAAACCTACTGTAGCATGTTGGCCGTGGAGGTAAGAGTCGGACTCACAACGCTCAAGTCTTACTGTATCTGGTCTTTGTTTACACTTATATCCAGAGATCTGCTGAGACACAATGATCAGCTCATCATGGGGATTACCGGAGCTCATCATCATCATCATCATCATCACTGTCGTCTCTGCAGCACGAGAAGAAGTTGACGCTCCCATGTGAAACACTCTTTGAGTCAGACTTCTTCCCCTGACGGTGTAGGTGTCTGTACAGTGCACACTTCTGCCTCATCCTCGTGGTTCTCAGAGGCAACCAGGCAAAAGCGTCTCGGCGTCAATCACACAGGTGCGTGTTGTGTTTACCCAAGTCCCACAGCGAGAGGTGTCAGTCTCCATATACCGGCTGTATCTGTGGCAGCTTTGTCTGCTGACAGGAGGAACAGCGTGACAAAACAGCAGGGAGATTGGCATCCATCTCGCCCCCCCAGGCACTCTGCTTGACGCTGTACACATCGCTAGATGCTTTAAATTCCTCGCCCTAGAAGAACTGTCTTGCGTGATCTTCCTCCAGAAGCTTGTTCTGTCTTCTGACTGGAATTCTGTCAGAGCGCTGAGGTTTTTTTTTTTTTTTTTTTTTTTTTATCATCTGGGGGATGTTTTCAAGTAGGTGAGAGGAAGGGTGTGTGAGGATACTGCTCAGAGACATGGATGGTTTCTCTGTTTACGACTTCGACCATGTTTTGGTTGAAGGAGTAGAACAAAACGACAAGACGTTTTTTCACTTCCTCCTGCAGCTACAGTTTCCTGATATTCCTCCTTCTTTCCCTCGTTGTTGTCAAATAACACACACACACACACACACAAATCTGAAAGCTGAGCTGAAGATTCCTTTCACGAGCGACTAGACCTGCCTACAAAGTCAGATCAAGCAGATGGCAAGTGCTTCACATAAAGGGCATGAAACCAAATCTGAGGGGCACCTGCACCAAAGAGGCCAGGCTTCAAGTGAAAACCAACACCACCTCTTCAAATGTGAGCAGGACACCGGAGCACTAATAGCCTGCTTACAATGGGACAAACTGGGAGAGACCGGCCGGGCTTCTTTCTCTTTTGGACTCAGCATGAATGAGGTCATTATGGATTTGGTTGTGCGGCTGAAAGGATAACATCTGTACGGACATGGACTGGTGGCGCTTTTAAATATTTTGCAGCTCTACGTCCTGCATGTCAGCTTCCTCTACACTCCAGTCTGACACTGATTGATCTGAGAGTCCAAAGTCAGGCTGGAGAGCCAGTCATGATCAGTGAGGTGAACATTTCCTGTCAAGTGCACAAACAAAACCAAAGTCTACCAAGTAACGTCTCACAAAACCACATCTGGACTGTGCATGAACATCCTGCAGAAACTCGACAACTCTTACAGCAGACGACTTTAAATGAATGGATTCAAGTAGGGATGCACCGAAATGAAAATTTGTGGCCGAAGCCGAAGCCAAGAAAATATAAATGCTTGGCCGAATACTGAAATCCGAATACCGAATAGGGCTGTCACTTTTTCAAAAAATCATATTGAGCGAATATTAAATGACCCATCATTCTTCGAATATATTCAAATATCCCTCCGCCCCTGCGCGCGCTCTCCTTAACAGTCTCCTTAACAACAAGAGAAAGCTTCAACAGCTTTGAAAAAGAAGGTAAAACATATAACTGATACTCAAGCCGAACAGCCCGTCTTCATTTCTTCATTATTTGCCAGAAACACAAATCTATCAACTTGATCAGGATCAAGTGTGACTCTCTTTTTGTTTCCAATATTACCTGCATGGTACAATTCACGCACGAGCACGCGCACATGATCGCTGTGACCGCTCCTCTCGACAGTTATTTAAACAATAACGGGGTGTTAGAGGGCTGTGTGGGACCAAAACAACTTAACATGAGCCAAAAAGTCTCTAAAGTTATAATCCTGTTCTCTGTCTCACTCTACTGACTCTGATCAGACCGCGCTGCATGTAAAACGTTTTTGATAGACGCTTCATGGTGACGTAGGCGAGCCGTGCGTGCGCCCAAAGTCTGCTTTATGTTGGAGTAGTGTCCGCAGACAGACCAGCGGAGGAGCGGCGCTTGTTTGAACGTGAAGCAGCGGGTTGTTGTCTGCAGACTCTGACATTTTTTAAATATTCCAGTAGCCTTTGCTGTTTGATTGCGTCATTGTGTCACACGCTACTATTCGGCCTTGCTTTTAACTCACTTCACCGAAGGCCGAATGTGGCTTTTTTTGCAATATTCGGCCGAATATATTCGGTTACCGAATATTTGGTGCATCCCTAGATTCAAGTTATGGATTTGTGCAGAAAAGTAGTCCCGAATGCAGGATAAAAAAAATATTTGGGGCTTAAAATTTGTTTAAGGTCAAAATAGTTTTAAAAAATAAAATCCTGATCCTGCCATAAAAACATCCTGACATATTTCCTCCATATCGCCCCCTAATGGAGAACATTTTCCTTGATAAGAGGCAGAGTTTGCTGATGTTTACGCAGCAGGTAACACTGCAGGAAAACTGACCACTGATCATCTGGTATCAAGAGACACCTGAGGGACAGGTGAGCTTTGATTTCATGAGTCTGTAACGATGGAACAAAGAGGTTTGACGACACTTAGTGGTTAATTTTTTTGAGAATTATCGAATGGAGCAATCATTTGTTACTTTCACTGTTAATAAATATGTCCTTGGAGCCTTAGGACAATTTCTAAAATCAAATGTGGTCCTCTTTGTAAAAGGCTGGACACACCTGATAAAACGCATAACGTTCATTTTCTTTGTAAAACAGAACCTTACACTGCAAAAAATGAAATCGATGCAAGTATTTACTTCAACTTATAGTATCTGACCACATTCACCAGACAGCTCCTGAATAAGTCTGGTTTGAAAGACCAAAATGAGGCCTTGAGTTGCTGGAATAAAGTCTTCAAAAATTTAACCAGTAAATTTGGCAATTTTTTTGTCCCCTTCAAGCGAGCCAGGTGTAATTTTTGTATTTTAATATCTTAATTTAAAACATTTTTCTAGACTTGTCAGATAAATGTGGTTCATATTAAGCCTGGTAAGGTGTTTTTAATATAAATAAGACATAAAAACTTGCTTGGATTTCATTTTTTTGCAGTGTATTGTTCCAACTTAAAGAGTTACAACCCTCAGAGGGAGAGTTTAGAGAACCAAATGTAAATCTGATCATTTTCAAACCTTATCTTTCTTCCATGTTTCCACATCTGTCTGATTCTCTCCTCTCTTCTTCTTCTTTCTTTTTTTTTTTTTTAACCAGCCCATGATTAATTCATCCATGTTTTACACACTGGCTGGAAGGCACAGCGTCAATTATGCGTCCAGGCTCCCAGACCACTCCCTGCCATTCAGCCAAAGCCCCTTTAGAGAAGAGAACCTCAGGCTTTAGCCCTTCTTCTGTCCACAGATTTGCAAAAGACACAGTCCCATATGTCTCATTGTGTGCTGGATTAGACCTGCCTCCATTCAGCCCAACCTTGAGAGTAACCCCTTGGCTGCCTCTCTGCCATTGGAAGCAAACCAATTAGAATCAATTGGCTGTATTCTCTGGGGTGATTAGCATACATGCTCCTCTCGAGGAGCTTTGACAGTTATTGAAGCTGTCCGGTTTGAGTGCCGTCTGTATGGCTGCTCCAGCACCTCGCTAACCACGGTGATAATAATGAGGACTAATGAGCTGGATGGAAACGGGGAAAGAAGACGCCGTGAATGTATCATAAATGTGTGTGTGTGTGTGTGTGTGTGTGTGTGTGTTTTAGATCACTTCTCAGTGGTGGGATTATAAATCCTTGAGATACGTTTCAGATGGAGGAAAAATATTGTTAAAACTGGATGAGTCCAAATTTAACTGGAAACGTAAGGATGATAAAGGAAAGGGGGAAGACAAGGTAGATAACATGTCCAAGGTTTTCCAGAGTGCCAAGACCCTTACCTGACTCCTTTCTAAGATTTTGATGTATCTTCTGGAAAACTCCAAAAATCACAGCCCTAAAATCTCACTTTTTGAAATCCAGAGATGTACAGTTTGTATTTTTGTCTGGCGACACTAAAATTAATAATCAAGGTTTTTTGTTGTTGTTGTTTTTTTCGCTTAATGTATTACAGTATAAAACGATTTGATTTTCTCTTTAACTTAACAAAAATTAAAACTGAAATATAGAGGTCAAAAAGGGGCCAAATGAATTTCATATTCATTTTCGATTAAGCACATTTCGAAATAATATCTAAAAGAAGCGCACAAGAAACTGAGGATTGACAGCCAGGGGCACTCCCTGAGAACCCACCCTACAGTCACTCTTGCAGGGCAAATCCTGGCAGCATACCAGCCTAAAATAACATTAAAAAAATGATACTATACACATCAATATTTAAAGCCCATATTGGATATAAAACAGTGCAAAGAAAACATTTCAAATATTGAAAAATATACGCACATTTTAAATTTGACACCAGCATGTTTCAGTAAAGTTAGGACAGGGATGACACAATACTGAGAAAGTTGGTTAACTGGAGGAATATTATAACTTGCAAAAGATTAAAAAGATGACAGTTGTAAAAAAAAAAAAAAAAAAAAAAAAAAAAAAAAAAAAAAAGAAAAAAAAACGCTTCAGAGACACTGAGTCTGTATAAGGAAAGATGAGAGGTCCATCACTTTGTGAGAGACTGCGTGAGCAAATTTCAAAATAATGTTCGTAAAGAATTAGTAGATTTCATCATCTACAGTACATAATAGCTCTAAAAGATTCACGATTAATGAGAAATCTGTACAAAATGGACAAAGACCAAAACAAACACTGGTTTTCAGGCAGCACTGAATTAAAAACTGATATGACTCTGTAGTGGAAGTCACCACATGGGCTCAGGTCAAAGATTGTATAAAATATGGATGTAGTCATTGGACAAACATTGGACAGGGCCATACTGGATATGACACAGGCTTTCTAACAGCTATAAGGCACCCATCAGTCACATGAGCTGAGCTAAGCCTCTGATTGGACAAACTCCTGAACCTAATATCTTCTAAAATTCCAAGTTATACAGTGTGTGCTGATGGATAAATTAGCGTTTCAGACCCAAGCCGTTTTTTGAACGCCATTGCCAAATACTTTTTTTTTATTGTTGTTTTTTTTGCTTAATGTATACATGACTTTCTGTCTTTCTGCAGCCAGCCTCTTGCAGATTCTCAATGAACAGCAACTTTTAGCACTTCGCATAGGCTTCATTTTTCTAAACCAGATGTTGCCCCTTGTCTCAGAATCTCTCACCAACTCCGTTCTCATGCTTACCTGTTGAACCAGTGAAATGAGTTTTGAGACGCTACTCCAGGTGTTTTCATTTACACATGACACAACTTTTCCAGTATTTTACTGTTCCTGTCCCAACTTTGGCATTTGAAACACGATACAAGAATCACACTTATTGTTGCTCGTGAAACAATAAAAAATTTGCTAGTGCTTCTGAATAAAACTGAACCAAAGGATGAGTTTAGATGATATACCGACCATCTTTTTTTGTTTGTTTGTTTGTTTTTTGTTAATCAACATTTTCCACAGCCTCCCAATTTTGCAGAGTCAGATTTGAATTTAAAATGCTTTTTTAAAAAGACTCTGGTAGCTTCACCTAAAACTTTCAAAAAGTGCTGGAAGAAGTACTTTCAACCGAAATTTTTGCAAGATGACTTGGATTCTTTATTTTTGTTTTGGTGGGGGAAAAAAAATGTGAAAATGCAAATTAGAGAAAGTAATAATAATGGAGTGAGTTAGACTTTGTCTGAGAGTCAGTTAACATTTTGTCAGAGCAAGTCACAGAGAGTTTCCTCAGTCATGGTAGATAATCCATTTAAAGTGTTTCTCCATAATTAACAAGTTTAGGAATAATAACTGGTTGGATTATAACTGTTCCTTTAAACAGTTTCTGTCAGACATTAGTTTCTAAATCAGTTTGCAGATGAAACATCTTTTATTTCCTGCAGCTATGGATGAATGTCATTAAATGCTAAACTGCCAAAGGGTATTCGCTGAAAAACCAATACCAACAATGGGCGCCTAATTAAAAGACAATATTGCTTCCACAGAGAACAAAATGTGTCAATAACACAGTAATCATCCAAATAAGGAGTCCTCAGCTCAGTGCGTGGCTAAGCCTATAAATTTTCTGGGATCTGTGCAGGCTGATAATGTGGATCCAGTGGCCTCTGGCATAAATGCAGGCATAATGAATCATGGGAGCCCTCCAGAGGATAGTCCAATGGATGTGTTCCAGCTGATCTTCATTAGCAGGCATCCAGCTGAAACATCTGTCACTGGAGTGCTTGGCACCGTCCCATGGCAATTAGTGAGCCGCTCGCAACAGGTTCTGCTGGAAGATAAACAGGATGCAAGCAGAGCCGAAGGCATGCGCGGAGCATCTCCACACGGACGAGGAGAGGGCGGATAGAAGATTCAGCCGAGAGAGTCACGCAGACTCTTAATGGGAGGACTTCACCTGCTCTCAGTGTGCATTAAAACATGCAGAAGATGAAGAGTCTATCTGTTTTTACATGCACAAGTATTTAGACTCATCTTTTAGATCCTTTGAAACTGAAATACTTATGCAAAGAGGAGTGCACACGCAGGGAAGTGATTTCTGTCACCTGGTTGCCGTCTGCAGGACTGGGAATAACAAATGAGTTCATCATCACTGAAACACACAGAGAGCTTTATCTTTTATATATATATATTTCTCATCAGTATTTGTAAAGGTAAGCATTTGTTCAACACAGTGAGCTAAAAACACCTCTTAAAGGGCTGACCACTCCTTACAACCAAGGTCTGCAGACCATCTCTGAACACACAACATGTCCAACCTTGAAGCAGAAGACCACACCAGGTGACCCTCCTGTCAGCAAAGAACAGGAAACTGAGGCTACAATCCACACGGGCTCACCAAAACTGGACCATAGAAGACTGAAAAACATTGTCTGCTCCAATGAGTCTGGATTCCTGCTCCACATTCAGATGGTCGGCTCAGAATTTAGAGTAAACAACATGAAAGCATGGATCCATCCCGCTTAGGGTTAGGGTTAGGGTCGGGGTTCAGGAAGGATCTGATCTAGGTTTAGGGGATAAAATGATGAATAATCTTAAAAGTTAATGGGGTTTGTTAACTTATGTTGGAGAGGAGAGGTTGAAGGACACATTAGTGTTGGATGAAGGAGGGTGCTCATTGGGAGACAGCTGTTAAAATGGGACTATAAAAACTGTACCTTGAAGAATTGCCTGGAGTACTTATGTTGTATTGGTATTCGTGTTGGTATTCTGGCATCAGATTTGCCCAGTTTATATGAATATTTTTTTTGTATCCAGCTAACTGTTGCAACATTCAGTAGTTAACATTTGAAGGATATCGTATTTCAAATTTGAAGACTCCATGCCAATCAATTCCAAAATTATGGGGAAAAAAATGAATGACAGAAATTGAAAAATGTCACATTGTGATACTGTACATGCACACATTTAAACTAAATTATTACTTGTTTTGAAAAATGTCTCACTAATGTTATTAACCTTTTATTTCTTTGAATATATATGCAAATCAAATAGTCTAATTACATCCAAAGACATCGGTAACACCGGTGACAAAAAGGTAGAACAAGATTTTTTTTAATTTGATATAATAAAATTATCAAAATAGATTAAGCTTTAATTTATGTTGATTTATAACGGAAAGTGGTTAACTGTTATGACACTATGGTTTATTTGTTTAAAAAAAAGAATACAAAAAAATCATGAAATTGCAGTTCAAAAAGCCACCATTTTCATAGATTGACCCAGGCGGGTTTAAGAAGAAGTCAATCAATCAATCAATCTTTATTTATATAGCGCCAATTCATAACAAACGTTATCTCAAGACGCTTTCCAAGCGTTAACAGGTCTAGACCTGTAAATGATAATAAATTTTATTAACAGAGACCCAACATCAAGACAAGATAAGAAGTCTTATTTCATCTTAACCACCATGAGTGCAGCACTTTGCAATATTTAGCAAGTTACAATGGCAAGGAAAAACTTCCCTTTAACGGGCAGAAACCTCGGACAGAACCAAACTCATGTTAGACAGACATCTGAGGAGACTGTGTTGGGATTAGAGAGAGAAGGCGGGGGGGCAGAGAGACAAAGACAAGAAAGAAGTGTTGCATAAAAGGTTTAGTGTGAGATGCTAATAATGAAAGCATGGATCCATCCTGCCTTGGCTCAAGGGTTAGGGTTAGGGTTTTGGTTTAGTTTTGGTTGTAGTCAAGCGGCAACCTCCTGTCTGAAAATATGAGACAAGTGCTTAAGTCTGTTATTCCTCAAGTGTCCGCTTGAGGCTGGCTCCGGAAGTACCGGAAGTCACTTACACACCAAGCAAAAAAAAAAAGCCATTTTCACAGCCAAAATAAGCACATTTAGCCAATATTAAGATCACCAGTTTGTCCAATCAGAGGCACAGTTCAGCTCATGTGACTACCGGGCACCCTATGGTTGTTACTGTGGAGACTCAAAGCCTGCCTCATTTCCAATATGGCCACGCCGGCCGTTTTGCTTCAAAAATCCGTTTCAGAAACAGACGGGTGACGTCACAGAGACTACGTCCATTAAATATACAGTCTATGGGTGTAATACTATTTTTCTCTGTCCACACAGACTTTGAGAAATGCATGGGCGCGCATGCTTTCTTTAATTTTTTTCCTTTTTTCTTTTTATTATGTATCCCACTGTTCTTCATCACACACAAGCAGCTCCTCCGTACAATTTTCAATCACCCAACAATAACTCCAGGGCTTGGATAGTCAGTCAGAGCCCTCACTGCCACAAACGCTACTCTCCATAATTATTGCCCCTCACTCCACACGCTGATAAAAACAAGCTGGGAATCTACTTAATCTACATAAAATCACCACGGTTTTTATTTTTCTTTCTTTTGAGTTTTCCTTGCTTTGAAATGTGGTCAGACAAAGCAGCACAAATCATACAAACAAAGTGCTATAACCTGTCGCCTGGAGTGATTTGTAGGTGGGTTTAAGGAGAAGTGTTGTATAAAAGTTTTAGTGTGCGATGCTAATAACAAAATTTATAATAAACCATGCAGAGTAAAAAAAAAAAATCATGAAAGCATGAATCCATTCTACCTTGGATCAAGGGTTAAAGTTAAGGTTAGGCGGAATCTAGTGCCAGACAAAATCATTACATTTAAAAGCCTCTAAAGAGATGCTGCAAAGAGCCACACAATCACAGAATACTTTCTGTTTAGTTAGTGATTTATTTCTCTTTGTTTAGGGAAAAGTGTGTGTGTGTGTGTGTGTCTGGGGGGGTTTCTCGCAGCAGCAGTGAGAGCTTTCTGTTGATTTGTCCTCGAGTGGCTGAGAGCTGACCCCTCACCTCCTCCAACCCTCTCTCAGTTCTCCCTCCATCGCTGCAGAACACAAAGAAGCACCCGAGAGGGCGGCTGAAGACCAGAAACACCTGAACACACACTCACACACACACACGCACACACTTAAAACGCTCTTTAACAACCCAACATGGAGAGGCGCATACCTGAGCTGAGAGTAAAATGGATCAAGCAGGAAGGTTTTCACTCCGAGCGTTCCTCTAATGGATGTCATCGACAGGTCAAAAACATGTTGGTTTAGAGAATATGGAGTGTGTCAGTGTGTGTGTGTAAAAGTGTGTGTCTACAAGAGAGAGAAAGAGAAGTGGTCATCAACATTATTCCAAGCGGTGCAGAGATTTATGATAAAGAGGAGATACGATCCTTTTAAAGTCAATTTCAGTTCACTGCTTTTAGCCGCAGCGCCGTGTAGAAAGCTCATCTAAAACTTGTTTCATGAATTAATTTCGGAACCAGACTGAAAGGGTTATGAAAATCATTACGGCACGAATGAACGAGGCAAGCAGCAGCATTATTAGTGATCTGCAGGTGATAAACAGACGACTGCCCACATACGAAGAACTACAACAGTCAGGACAAGATGTTATTACTGGAGCATAGATCGTTAAGTCCACATCCAACAGTTTAGGTTGTCCTGAGCCAAGTGTGTACAGAATGGTAACTTTTAGGCTGTAAAATAGACTTTTGAGTAAACAATACATGAGATCCCAACCAGGAGGGCGGGAGAGCTCAGGGGGGGCTCAGGACTTTGACTGATCTGAGGCTAAGAAGTTGGCAAAATTATATTTGTGCATGTTAAATAAATAAAGTCCACATTTAAAAATATAACGTTATTTAGTAACCACACCTCTGAAACCTGATCTCATCAACGATCAATCAATCAATCAGTCTTTATTTGTATAGCGCCAATTCATAACAAGTGTTATCTCAAGGCACTTTACAATAGAGCACAAAGCTCCTCATTTTAAGGATATACATATATGCATAGATACATATATACATATAAAGATACACACATACATATATATACAAATATATACATCCAACACCCAACATGAATCCATATAGCCAATCATGAATCCCTCCATCATGGCGGCAAGAAAAAACCTGTTAAGCAGCAGGTGTGTGGGCGAAGGAAGGGAGGTAAGAGGAGACAAGTGGACTAAAGTAAGAACTAAAGTTAGTGACAGATCCATGAACCACAGACCTGTCGTCTGATTTGTTAGAGGTTAGCCTCTTGAGATGCTACATCTCGTTTTCAGGAGGGACCTCATGTCTGAATGGTAATAATCAATGGCATAATCAATGATATTCATGCTGTAAAAAAGAATTTAATGGTAGTGATGACAAACGCGCTGGACACTGTCGTCGTTTCACACAGAGACTTTTTCCTGCGCTTCTACTGTTGGTTTCACGTTACTTTTCCTGACTCTCTGTCAACTACACGGAGTGCGCTCGTCTCTGTGTGTGTGCATGCAATACAGAGAACATGTGACCATGTGGAGACAGATGTGATTTTCCGTCATGAAGATAAATAACATAAGACTGAAGTCCATTTTCAGTTTTCAGCTGAAAGACTTTTATCAACGAAACAACACGGCAAAAATCTGCTAGAGGAGAGGGAGAGCAGAGTGCAGAAAAAAGGGACCCGTCCCTCTGGACCAGATGAGGGTCAAACCTCTCTTGTAGATCAGATCTATACCCTGTTCTTTATTTAACAGACTAAACAGCCTCATGTTATTTATCTTATTTATATGACGAGATGTTTAAGCATTCACAACTCTTCTCTGCTCCCTGTGTTGCGCATGGCAGTTCCGTCCCGATGAAGTGACACAAACAGGTACACACACACACATAGACAAGCGCACTATGTGTACCTGTTCGTGTCAGTTCATCGGGACAGAACGGGTACACAAAGCGCGTGTCTATGTATGTGTGTGTGTGTGTGTGTACCTGTTCGTGTCAGTTTATTGGGACGGAACAGGTACACACATACATAGACAAGCGCTCTATGTGTATGGCAGAGAGTCCAGAAAGATGTCACAACCATCACAAGAGATACAAAAAATAATTAAAAAAAATCTGCCTTTTTAAAGCGCTCCCAGGTCATCTCTGTGAAGAAGGCATTACTCTTTGAAGCATTAATATTAATTTATGCGATCTGGAATTACTTTATACGTTTGGTGCATGTGTGTGCGGCGGGGGGCTCCAGGGAAAAAAGGTTGGGAACCACTGCAGTACATTACAGATAGCATCAACAAAATGATGCTCACTTAAACTCAAATTTCCCAAACCCCAATTTTTTTAAATTACCTCAAACTCTTTATCCCTTTGCATGTCTCTATTTTGCAATTCCCATAACTGTCACCAAACTGTGATTATCTTATTAGTTTTACAAGTACTGAATAACCTGCAGGCCTGGAAGGTTCCATCTCTCAGTGCGGAGAAGAACCCAATGCTCCCCACAAGCACAGGAAGCCTTCATCTCAAATAAACAGCGTGTGGAATGATGGGAGATCCTTATCCAGATATGCACACTCGTACACAAGGAAGAGACAAAAGCAAACAAAAAAATGCCACACAGTTTAGCCAAGGCAGACAAGCAGACGCACGCCCTGACCTCCTCCTCCTCCTCCGCGCTGAATAATCAGCTGTAGAATCTGCAAGACGAATCTCCTCCACGGAGGGATCAGGAGGAGCCATTATTTTTCAATCTGCCTGATCTATCAGGGACGCCGGACAATGGTGGAAACTAAATTAAGATAGGCAGCCGTCACTGAGATGCAGCTTTGAGATTATCTTGAAGGTGCTGGTGCTGCATCTGTCTACGAGTTAAAGAAGTGCACAAACTTTCTAAAACATCCTTCCTTTGTGGAAATGTTGGTAGAGGAGGCATGTTTCCCTTACGCCGTCATGTTTTCTCTCACTACAAACCCGATAATGAGCAGCTTGTCCGTCCCTTTGTATAACTTAAGATGGTAGTTTGTTATTGCATGACTGTGGTTATGAATAACAGCAGCTCTCTTCTCCACAAGTTTAGTCTATTCCTTCTTTCCAACACAGCGCCAGGCAGACACCCAGATCCCGCTGATTAACTGGGACACAGGAAGCCAGCATGTAAACACAGAGGAAGACAAGCAGGCTACTGTTGGGGCTCCGTATCTGTTTTCACGCCGTGCATTGTGCTTTGTGCACTATTGTTGGACTTGAAACCTGTATCTGATGGAGCATGGACGGAGCAGAGCTGTTGACAGTGGAGGATCAAGCTTTGAGTCTTTATTATGTCAACGTGATGTTTTCTTTGATTGGATATTCTTTGATTATTTGAGAAGACATTTTCCGTGACGTAGCTTTAAGGAGTTATCCTAAATAATCAGATATCATTTATAAAGTTTATAAAGCTTGGTTAAGCGCCGCTCGAGTGCAAGTTTGTTGCAGTGCCTCTGTTCTTTTTTCTCCTTTTTTTTAATCCATCTAATTATCTTCATATTCTGAGCTTATTATTTTTTTATGGCTCATTTGTTGACCATTGAAACCAAACAGGATGTATTTGCAGTGGTGTTTTTACCTTTTTTGTCCTTTTTTTATCTGGGGATCCTACATGTAACCATGGTTGCGTTGTTTACACTTCTGTCAGCAAAGCTTCAGCTGTTAGCAGCCCAATAACATGTCGATGCTCACTGGTCCGAAGTTCTTTGACGTGCTGGTGCTGCAGTGAGCTAAGAAGAGACGCCATCAACCCGTCTTTCTGTTTACCGTTACGAAGAATGTAAGATCTATCTCCAATAACATGGACAAGCTAGCTGTGCTAACCCAGCACCAGAGGGAATACCAGTGGGAATACCAGAGGGCAGAGTAGCATCATGCTATTCACAGCGACATGGCTAACAGAGCTAACACTGGACACAGACGTCACAATGGAAGGATTTCAGCTGCTGTGAGTGGACAGGATACAGGAGAGCTACACTGGACAGACTAGTGAAAAAGGCCAGCTCAGTCCTGGACCCTGTGGACCTTCTTGACCCTGTAGAGGTGGTGGCCAACAAAAGAATCAAGGCCAAGCTGATGTCTCTGATAGACTTGTTTTTTCTAGTTGAAATTTATTATACTTTTTAAATATTCTTGGAATTTTTGCACCATATACTCAGTTGTATTGCTGCTGTGACTCTGAATTTTCCTTCAAGGGTCAATAAAGTACATTCTATTCTAATCTATTCTAGATTATAGACAGACCATAAAATAACACTGTTACCTGTTAAACATTTTGAAAACTGTAAGTGTCACAACAGATCTGTCTCTGCTCTGTCCCCGCTCCATCACCGGATCAGATCAGGTTTCTGCCTGTCTCTCAACTCCGGCAGGTCGGAGTCGTCTTGATGAGCTACTCAAGTCTTCTATTTGTGCCGACAAAGATGCCAGAGAAAATTTGCATGTATTTGCACAAAGCGAAGTCCTCCGCCTTAAAACCTCCAGTGACTTTCAAACTAAAACAAACCGTGTCAAACCGGATCGTATTTAGCTTGACTCCAACAGCAACTGAAATAATAAGCAGAGCCGGACCAGGAGTCTCAAAGAGAGTGAGGAGTTACTTTTTTTTTTCTAAAGTAAAAACGACGGTGGTTATCACTCCCGTGATTGTGCAAATCTATGAATAGCTCTTAAAGAGGGGATATCATTTTTTGGGGGGCTTTATTCATTACTATAAATCTTACTAAATGTGCTCTCTAACATGTCACTAAACTCAAAGATACATGTCTATTATCAAGCTATTACAAATTGTAGCAGCACAGAAATGGCACCATACCCTCTCTTTAAAATATTAAAGAAAGGATATGGTGCTTTTTAGGGGAGCTTCACATTGTCCCTCTGGTACCCCATTTTGTAGATTTACATGTCTTTTATCAAGCTATTACAAATTGTAGCAGCACAGAAATGGCACCATACCCCCTCTTTAAAATATTAAAGACAGGATATGGTGCTTTTTAGGGGAGCTTCACATTGTCCCTCTGGTACCCCATTTTGTAGATTTACATGTCTTTTATCAAGCTATTACAAATTGTAGCAGCACAGAAATGGCACCATACCCCCTCTTTAAAATATTAAAGAGAGGATATGGTGATTTTTAGGGGTACCTCTGGTACCTCATTTTGTAGATTTGCATGATTTAAACCTTAAAAAAAAAAAAAAAAAAATTCCCCCGCACATTTCAGTCGCTGTCTGAAACACTTTGTTTTAGCTGCTGTCGCTTTAAGGCTCCCAGCTTCAACAAATTCCCTTCCCTCTGAATGACCAGCCCTCTGGAAGCCAGGTTGGAGTCGTCTATTTGTGCTAACAAAGATGCCAGAGAAAATTTGCATGTATTTGCACAAAGCAAGTGGGACAGGAAGTCCTCCACCTTAAAACCCCCAGTGACTTTCAAAATAAAACAAACCGTGTCAAAACTGGATTGTATTTAGCTTGACTACAACAGCAAACTGAAATAATGAGCGGAACCAGACGAGGAGTCAATTTGAGGTTTTACAGCCCAACATGAACAAAGAGAGGATCATCATTGGAGTAGGAAGTGCGTGAACTCCTCAGTCTTGCGACTCCTGCTGTCCGGTGGTCCTGCTACCTGTTGCTACCTGAACATGCAGCTGCTGTGAGTCTGGCTCGTAGTGATGCATCACATGCTTAAGGTGCGACTCTAAATCAAGAAATCATTTTCAGCGGAGAGAAACCCAGATCTCTCTTCTCACTGCTAAACTTCATCAGCCAGCGTGGTGTCGTCACGCCAATAAATCGTTGGACAGATAAGCACGTTTCCTCCCTTCTTTTCATAACACTCAGAAAAAACTAAATAAAAAAGCTCTGCAGTGATTTAATGGAACGGTGAACAAAGTTTTAAAGGTTTCCAGTCTGTAAATCTGGATTTTTAAGGTCATTTTCTTTGAGCTCAATTAACAGCAGACATTGAAGGAGCATGTCTCGGTGCAGCCTTGCATCAATTCTCACACCTACAGGAGAGTCACCCCACCTCTAAACCTCTGTTTCACTAAAATCCCCAGCGCTAAAAAAAAATCCACAAGTCAGAGAGTGAAAGAATGCATCCCTATATGCCCCCCCTCCCCCCTTTCCTGTCAGTGTTCCTCTTCCTGTGTGTGACCTCCGCATCGCTTAACGCCAACGAATCCCCACTTCCACCCAAGAAGCATTTTATTTAGGTTCACTTAAACGCAGCCGGCAGATTTATGTGAGGAATCCAGAGACTGTTTGATTCAGGAAGCTGAGGGGATCAGCAGGGGAATTAGAGGCTAAAACACACACACACACACACTCACACACACACACATGCAGAGCTGTGTGAGTGAAACATATTCACACGTACAGGAAACACTAATACCTACACAACCACAGATATATATTTACACACACACACACACATCACAGACGTGGAGGAAAGCCGTGTGCACAAGACCAGCATTCACACACGCAGGAAACACTCAACCCTGATGGCTTCACACACACACACATCAGCACACACAGTCAGAGCTCATGAGACCTGATGAAGACAAGTGTTCTATCAGCATGTCCGACTCCAGTATCGTTTCCTTCCTGAGGTTCACCGCAAATAATACGGCCCTCCTGGCTCTGTCGCTGCGTGGCGGGGTTGCCAGGTTGGTGGGAGGTAACGGGTCAGGATGGGAGAGACCCTCCCCCTACACACACACGCTCACATATTCTCACGAAAAGATTACACTAACTCCCAAACATGTAGAGAAACAGGACACGCTCGCAGAAACATACAAAGACTCAACATGCTGCCACAGGATGCTGAAACATGCTAAGATACAGCTCTCGCACACACTCGCAGAGATACATCTCTCGCACATGCACACACACTCTTGTGCGCGCACGCTTGGAGGGAAAACCCAGCGAGGAGGATGAAGAGATTAGTTTATCATCTGCGGTGCTGACAGATCCTGCTGATGTGTGACCACAAACCAAACAACCATTAATCTGAGAGCTGCAGGAGGGGCAGGACGGAGGAGAAAACACTGAGGAGTTTTTGCATGTGAAGCTCCAAACACCACAAGAGTATTTAGCTTGACTTAGCGTGAGCACACACTGCTCTGGAAAAACCTAAGAGGGGGTTTTCATTAGGAAAAGGGCAGAGTGGTAGTGTGCATGAAATCAGATGTAGAATTTATGTTGCCATTTAGCTTTGGCCGGATTTCCCAGATCTCCTTGAACACACACTTAAACCACACACAGCTACACACAGCCCACTCATGTTTACCCACCTGAAAGCAGCTAATGATGCTGAAATACCGAAATGGAGGAGGACAGAAAATAATGTAATCAGTCAGGCTGTGTGTGAGAGGAGCACTTGCTGCTGTTTAGGAAAGTTTGTCCTCATTTAACCACCTGCTGAGGGATGAGACGACAGAGGTTCACAGTTTAAAGTGGGGGGTGGGGTGGGGGGGGGGGGGGCATACATGCATTCCATGGTGAGTTAGGTAAAGTTTTGCTTCAAGCGACAAACCAATATTCGGGGTGTAACAGAAGTTGCAGACTGTAAATAAACTTTTTTTTTTTTTTTTCCAAAGTAAAAACGACGGTGGTTATCACTCCCGTGATTGTGCAAATCTGTGATTAGCTCTTAAAGAGGGGATATCATTATTTTTTTGGCTTTAACCATTACTATAAATCTTACTAAATGTGCTCTCTAACATGTCACTAAACTCAAAGATACATGTCTTTTATCAAGCTGTTTCAAACTGTAGCAGCACAGAAATGGCACCATACCCTCTCTTTAAAATATTAAAGAGAGGTTATGGTGATTTTTAGGGGAGCTTCATATTGTCCCTCTGGTACTCCATTTTGTAGATTTGCATGATTTAAACCTTTTTTTTTTTTTTTTTCCCACACATCACTGTCTGAAACACTTTGTTTTAGCTACTGTCTCTTTAAGGCTCCCCGCTTCAACAAACCCCCTTCCCTCTGAACGGCCAGCCCTCTGGAAGCCAGACCTTAGTGTTTGAGGCCTGTCCATCCAACTTCCAGCATTTGATGATTCAGTGAGGAGATTGTCATGTGATGATCTCATCATTTTGGTAAGTCTCACAAAGATCTCGTGCTATTTTTAGAACAAAGCATTTTGATCAGTTTACAGACAGATTCAGGGATTTCTTCAACATGAATATGTAGCAATTTGAAAATCAGCTCGTTTAGTCTGAACTTCCAGCATTGTTACTTTATATACATATATATAAACCTTGTTTTTGGAACCAGACTCAGGCCTAAGAAAAATCAGATTTCTTATAATGCTTTTACTTTTTTAACAATTCTCTAAATTTTATTTATTTATTTATTTATTTATTTATTTATTTATTTATTTATTTATTTAAATGTTCTTTCTTATTTTTTCTTTCAACACTTTTGGAATTTTACATCCATGGTTGTTTAAAGAGAGACGAATTGTTTATATATAACCAAGTTTTATACAAATGATACGCAAATTGATCTGTGCTGATACTTTGACAAACTGTGACTTTTATGTAAAAAAAAAAAAACGGTAAAAAATGGTATTTAACATTGGTATTAACCCTTTATCCTCATAAAGGACACTTTTTGTGTGATTTTGGCCTTAAGAGAGTCAGATATCATGCCTAGAAAGCTCATCTCCTCTTTCTTTTAGGAACCATTTGAATTTCTTCTCTTGCCCAAATAGTTGAAGAGTTACGGTAATGAGAACAGCTTTTGTCAGTTAATGCCTTTGATTGAAACGTCATTGCACGTTGTTGTACCATAACTTCCCAGATATCACTATGAAGCTCTTTTTTCTTTAAGAAGCTGTTTGAATTTTCTTGCTGGCCCGAATAGTTGATGAGTTACGGTAATTCAAAGAGCACTTGTTTAAAGGGAGCAACGACGCTCTGATGGGTTGCAAAGTATTCGTAAGTTTTCCTTGGCTATTTACAACCAGCCTTAACTTTATTTGTATAACTTACTTCACACACAAGGCAACACAGTGTGCTGCACTGTTATGACACGTCTCTCCTGCTGGGGTGAAGGTGACCTTTGACATCTCCAGAAATATGCGCATGCTTTTCAAACCGTGCAGGCGTCTTTGTTATTTGTAGTTTGGAGGTGTCCATGGACAGAGGCTTCGCCTGAGTTGAGCTACAGTTTTCTTTGCATCTTGTTCACAACCTGACTGATCAGAAATTGGTTTAAGCTGCATGAGCGTAGCTTAACTTGAGACCATGATGGCAGACATGGAGAGAATTTGATCTTTTCATCAATACATGCCAGTTTTCTCATGTCCCAAATGTCAGCATATGGCTGAATTCCTGCGTGCGTACCTCAGCGAGCGCTCATCCACAGCAACAGACGGCCTGATGTTACGAGAGCGGGCTGAGAGGAAGGAGAAGCCCCCCCAACACGTCTGCGTGGTGAAAGCACCTCTTCAGCACGCAGCAGCTGTTCACATTTCCTGCGTATTGGATGTCGAGCGCTGGCTATCTCTCATTTGCTGAGTGCATTTTTAACAGATGGACTTCCCGCTCTGCGCTAATATTGGGAAATGAGAGAAATGCAGAGGACACACACACACACACACGCACACACACACATATGGACACACATGACATCCCCAGCAGCTGCTCCTGCTGCTCAAGAAATGTGTGTAGATATTTATTGCTGGATGTATGTCCCCTCTGTTTGTGTGTGTCTGTGTGGGTGCATGTTCATGTGTGTCAGGACACATGACAGACTCCTTTGCATGAGGGTATGTGGATTAGTGTGTGGTTATTTGTGTGTGTGTGTGAGAGTGTGTGTGGGCAGAAGAATTCTCCTTTGACCTCGGCCCTGCTTTATTGATTCACATGGAGTGATTTGATTACCAGTGAATGTGTGACTGTCAGCGCTGTGCATCAGCTGCACACACGCACTGCGATGAAACTGTTTGTGTTGCTCACAACGATAAAGGGCTGTTTCACCATTCTTTTTCTAGCTGGATTTATTGAATTAGTACGATGCACACTGATCACATCAGCTGTAACTGTCAGAGTAATAATGCATGAGTGTTAAATTTCACCAGTAGCCCAAAGACAAGAGCTGTCCATGTATCTATCGAACCGTCATTACTGTCATAGATATTTAATCTTTGGATTAGATTTGGCCAAATTTCCATCTGTTGTTGGCGTGTTGATCTATGTGTAGCGGAGAGTTTTTTCTTTTTCCTTCTGTCTCTCTGCTTCACACAGGTGGTGCGTGGTGATTGGACTGCAGCAGTGGGCGCACGAGCTGTTGATTGGTGGGATGTTCTCCCAAGGTGGGCTGCGATTGGTTGGGAGCTCGTGGCTGCTTTTCCTAAAGGAGATTGCAGAAGCAGAGACGCCGGTCCCTCCTGCCTCGCCACTAGGGATGAGCGAATACACCATTATCTGTATCTGTATCTGTATCTGTTTACCCATCCATATTCTCTGTATCCGTATCCGTAGTCGTACGGGGCGGGGCCTAACCGGAAGTGGGCGTGTTTTCCCGAAAATGGGCGGGACTTAAAGCCGAACATTATTTTAAGTCTGAAACTGGCAAGAATTGATTTGAAATGGCTATATTTATTTTCAGCTATGTTTTATGTAGAACTGGTAAAATGTGTATGTAGTGGTGTGAAAGACTGTCTCTTTATTTATGATCTGTGTAAATTTAATAGGTGATTTGTGCAAACATTCTGTGGCAAAAAAATAAAAAAAATGCCTTGTTGTTCACTGTATTTTCAAAAGCACTGTGCTCAGAATGGGCAAAGCTTTCCAACTAACTTTCTCACCAGCCAAACTAAAATCACGCAGCCAGTTCAAAAAAAAAAAAAAAAAAGACCAGCATGGAGAAACTAGGGGGACACAGGACACAAGGAGTTTACAGCTTTAAGCCTTTAAATGCGTTGCGTGTACGTTGCAAAACAGTAAATCAAGTAACTTTAAATATAAAAAAAGAACTAAAGAGATGAGAGACAACGAAAACCTTAAAAAACGGTCCCAAATTGAAGCAAGAGGCACTGACCAGCGCGACACGAGCCGTTTTCAGCCCCGTCTTGTCACATGCATCGCGTATGACACGAAATAAGTTGAAGAAGTAACTTTAAATACCAAACAAACCTCAATAGAGACGAGCAGAAGAAAACTGAGTGAGTAGTACAGAGATTAGAGCAACGTAAACTACAGTCAACTCAAGCAAGCAAGAGAAGTAGTCGCTGTCACTCGCTGCCTGTCTGTGTGTGTGTGAAAGAGGAGAGCAGGCACCTCCTCGCTGCAGCATGTGGGTGCAGGGAGGGGGGTGTGCTGTGTGTGACTGGCCAATCACAGAGCATGAAGAGTGAAGACAGTAGTTGTTGCTACCCAATGAGGATTCTTTTAGCACGGATACGAATAATCCTAACAAAAACTTGTGTTGTGCTCGGACTCGGCAAAAATGCATTATCCGTTACGAGTACTCGTTTGAAACGAATATCCGGCTCATCCCTACTCACCACCAATGTTTTATGAAAATCTATTTTTCTTCGTGTGGATATTATTATTTTTCCCATGATCCAGAGCTTGGTTTGATGTGCTGAGCGTGAATTCTGGGTTTGGGTTTACTGGGTGGGGAGATCTTTGTGGTATAGTGGGGCGTTTCCATAAATGCACTGATGGGTGATGAGGGCGACCTTGTATTTTATTCTTGCAGTGATAGGAAGCCAGTGAAGTGTGTGTGGTGCTGGGGAGATGTGTTCATCTGTAGTTTATGGAGACTTTTGCTGGTGGTCCCAACAAGTGGGTTATTGTAGTAGTCTGGTCTGGAGGAGATGAAGACATGGACAAGCTTCACCGTATCAGATACAGTGAGGGAGGGGCAGATTCTGGCAATGATCTTTGCTAAATGGCATGATACCCCCGCTCTTTAACCCTTTAAACCCCAAGGTCCCCCAATTGGGGGACTTTGAAGTCACTCCACAACAAAAGGCCCAAAACGAAGCACTTATCCCATATAAATCCAGTCATATTGTACACAGCAGGAAAAACTCAGCTACAAACAGCATCCAGTCATACTTCCACCAAACTTTCTGTTTGTTTGAGTAATACTTGAGTTATTACTCTGAGTCAGAGACATAAATACCAATACTGACACCTCTGAACAGGTGTTTCCTTTATTATAACACCAGAATGATTCAAATAGGCCTTGTACATCGAGAGATAGATTCTTTTTAAATTGGGTGTGTCATTTTTTTTTTAGCAGAGACTAAATAAATGAATAAATTTTTAAAAAATGGGAGGGCAGTCTTAAAGGGTTAAAATATTAAAGAGGGGTATGGTGCTTGTAGTGGCGTTTTCCTTGGGTGTCAAAAGCCACAAGAGAACTGCAGGCACGGTAACGTAGCTCCTATTTTTTAACTTTTAATGAAAGAAGCTTCATTTACATCATCACAATCACACATTCACACGGTCACATAGTAGAAAAACTATATGCTCCCATGCCACGCAAGTTCCGTATCACTCTGCCCGAGCATGAGGCAATACACATCAACTTAAAGGCAGATTAAAGGGGGAGGAGCCTAATCAACATTAACTCCTTGTCTACCAAATTGCTTTACTCCCTCACATTTCAAACATGAATTAAACATTATATAATGACCAAAAATATACAAGTTATGAACCTAGATTTGTATTCCAAATATACTTTAATTATTACCCTATGGCTCTTACAGTGCTTTAGGGGGAACTTTATTTTGTGGTGCTTCATGTTTTGGATTTACATGATGAATGAATGAATATTAACAGTTATTTTCATACTTCTCAGCCTCCGTCTGAAATGCTTTGTTTTAGATGCTGTCTCTTTAAGGCTCCCCGCTTCAACAAAACCTCCTCCCTTCTGATTGGCCAGTCCTCTTGAGGCAGACCTTGGTGTTTGAGGCCTGTCCGTTCAAATTGGGTGTGTCATTTTTTTTTTAGCAGAGACTAAATAAATAAATTAATGTTAAAAAATGGGAGGGCAGGCTTGAAGGGTTAAAATATTAAAGAGGGGTATGGTGCTTTAGGGGGAACTTTATATTATGGTGCCTCATGTTTTGGATTTACATGATGAATGAATGAATATTAACAGTTATTTTCATACTTCTCAGTCTCTGTCTGAAATGCTTTGTTTTAGATTCTGCCTCTTTAAGGCTCCCTGCCTCAACAAGCCTCCTCCCTTCTGATTGGCCAGTCCTGTTGAGGCAGACCTTGGTGTTTGAGGCCTGTATGTTCAAATTGGGTGTGTCATTTTTTTTTTAGCAGAGACTAAATAAATAAATTAATGTTAAAAAATGGGAGGGCAGGCTTAAAGGGTTAAAATATTAAAGAGGGGTATGGTGCTTTGTGGGAACTTTATATTATGGTGCCTCATGTTTTGGATGTACATGATGAATGAATGAATGAATGAATCTTAACACTTATTTTCATACTTCTCAGTCTCCATCTGAAATGCTTTGTTTTAGATTCTGTCTCTTTAAGGCTCCCTGCCTCAACAAGCCTCCTCCCTTCTGATTGGCCAGTCCTGTTGAGGCAGACCTTGGTGTTTGAGGCCTGTCCGTTCAACATCTAACATATTATGAACCAATTAGGACATCCTTCTGTGATGACCTCATCATTTCAGCAAGTCTCATGCAGATCTCATAAAGATCTTATGTTGATTTTAGAAGGGGCCACTTTGAGGTGTGTTACAGGCAGATTCAAGGATTTCTACAGCATATGAATATGTGGTGGTTTGAAAATCTGCACGTGTTGTATGAACATCCAGAATGTTACTTTGTGCCCATGTTTCAAATATGGAGAAACACAATACCCCCTCTTTAAAGGTTAATGTGATTTAACCCAGGAGCTGTTACAGGCTTTGTTGTCGACATGCACTGGAAGAAATAATGATCTGCTCACACAGTGTCTTCATCTTGTTGGCTCACTGAAGCTGGCACACATTCTCTCTCATTAAACTCTCCTCAGCTCACTAACCGTTTATGCGTCTCCTCTCCTCCATTTATCAGCCGGCTACATAAACACAACTAAGTACTTCCTCTGTGTTGCCATTCCTGAACAGGGTACTCATTGAGAAAACATAAACCAGGCCACTTCCTGTGTACCTCAACCCACCTTCACTGGCACAAGTTTATCTTGAATGTCTCCTGGTATCCAGAGACACATTTGTTAACTCAGCCAACCATCAAGAGAAAGAAGTGAGGCGCTCAGAGAAACACTTTCTGCTTCTGTCTTATAAACAACACAGATGGAAACGAGTGAAGCTTTTCTCATGCTGGCTTCAGTTTGATTGGTTTGCAAATTTAAAGACAGCTACCTCATTTTTATCAACAACAAATACAGCATTCACTAAATAAAGTCGCCATTTGCTCAGCTCTGACTGTCAAACTCTATTTATGTGTTTATCATAGCATATCATTACGTAGCTTTGATTGTCACACGGCCTACCACATATGCACCAGAGCTTTTCTGGAGACCTAACATGTCTCCTGGCCTGTTGGCCCCGTGACAGCGGTGCCGGAGTATTAACTCTCTAAATGAAGGCCTGAGCCCGGCGCTGGCAGAGTTGTGGTCACAGAGCTCAAAGTCTGGTGCCAGCGGTCCTCTCGCTGTCCTGTGAGGCGGCCAAATCATAACCCTCCTTCGACAAATGTAGCGTAACGTGGATATCCATCGCTTTGAGCGTGGTGGCGCCTTGACTCCATCAAGCCGGGTCTGTCTCTGTCCCCACTTTGTGTTTATGGCTTTTAGAGGACCGTCAGCTGGACACTGAGCACACAGCAAGTCAGAGCCAAACACAGCAACAGATGGAAGGGCGAGGACTGCCTGTGTGTTTTTAAAGTCCCTGTGAGGACTTTCTAAGTGATCTTGAAAAAGTCTCACTTCTAGATATCTGCCTGATCCTAATCCACAGGTTAAAATGAGATTATCAGCACCAATATAGGATTTATAAATGATATTTCTTAGCTTACTGATCAGGTCAGACAGGACCGGATTGATTTACAGCACCTTGAAGTCTCTATGACAACACCACGCCGGCTGATGAGGTTTAATAGTGAGAAGAGAGATCTGTGTTTTTCTCTATTCAAAACATTATCTTGAATTAATTTTGTAGTGATGGTGGAAACTGGAGCTGAACTGACAGACAGAAAAAGGACAGAAGAGCAGAAGAAAGATAAACAGGTATGAGCTAAAGGCCAAAACATGAGCTAAAGGCTAAAACACAAGCTATAAACAGAATTCTACAGTGATCTGATCAAACTTGAGAGTCTGTCAATAAAATGAAGAGTGAGGTTCCATTAACTCTGACTGGTAGATGAGCAGGACATAAGGATTTGCTAACGTTACATGTTAGCCTACAGATACAGAGCACCAGGCTGCCAGAGGCACTTTAATAGCCGTCTACTAAACTACAGTAAAAAGTGACAAAGTTTGCTTCTTGTCACGTTTCGAACAACAGCGCTCCGTAACTGTTGATAAATACCTTACCTTGTCACGTTGTATCTGGTAAAAAGTTGTCTTGAACAAAGAAAAGTAGTGTTAAAAAAAAAGATCTGATCTCCATTCATTTCCAAAACAAACACACACACCTTATTAAGACTCTTTACCTCAGAGTCACGAAGACTGAATGTGATGTGTGATACTCCTCTTCAACCGTCCTTGCCACCCAGCACAAGGCCCAACATGACGATCCCAGCAAGAGCAAAACCATCTGTATCCAGCCTCCATCCCATTTTAAAGCTCCCTGTACGCCCAGCAAGCCAAACCCAGAGATCCTCATTGATCTGCTGGGTTTGATCCCAAGTCCTGCAGCTCTGGGCTGATTGGTTTGTCTCGCCTGGGCCGCTCTTCAGGCGATACTCTCATGCTGAACCACAGAACAGAGGGATTGATTTACAAATAGAATGTTGGATCATGTCATGCCAAGAATTGAGACTTACCAAGCGGAAGAAAGTGGAATTGAAGCGGAGGACTTGAAGCAAATTGATGGCATCCACAGCTTCTCCATTTCTCTAGCTTGTAAGTAAAACATACATCGTTACGACCGATAGAAGATGCAGAGAGATCATGTTGTGTTTTGGTATTTTACCCAGACGAGGTTCTCAAATGAGCAATCACTACTCACCCTACAAAGCTAAAAAGACAGTACCAGAAAGAGCTACACATCTGCATATAAACTGCACATTTCTTAATGCATTTGAGGTCTTCATGCAGGAACAACCCTTCCTCCTGGGAGTCAGATTCTACCACTGGGTAGCGTCTGTTGTCATCTTTCACACATTGTTTACATGCAGTTGGTCTCTGTGGTCAGTCACCACCATATGGGCTCTATTTTTAATCTCTGGCTTCAAATCAAAGCACTACGGACACGAAATACAAGGACTTAATTGAACCTGCAGCGTCGAACAGATCCCCAAACGCCTGTTACAGGAATGATTTGCTCGTATTTTGACAAATTAGACACACCGTGGTGAAATAATCACGTGTTCTAAATGTCTGGCGGTCAGTCTCATACATTTTCTTCTCATCATCGTCACGTTAACAGAAACAACACATATGTGCAGTCAACCTATTATTATCTCAGAGTTATTTTAGCTTGTCGTCATCCCGTCTTAGTCGTTGATGAACAAAAAATAACCTGCTCTGTGTTTTTCAAACCTCTGCATTACCAGGTGTTGTTCGACTTCTGGTTCTGAGTAGACTAGAAAAAGGTGACCCAACACTTGAGCTAGGCTTGAGTTATGATTCTGTGACAGTTTCAAAGGGAGATTAAAGGGAAGTCTGTTTCTCCGAGTTGTCGTCTAATACAGATTCAGCACTTTTGTCCAGTGTATCGCTCCTCTCCATATCCTCTCAGCAGTGAGCTGTTAATGGAAACTCAGGCGCCTGGCTGTGTCTGGCACAAAATAAGCCCCAGGTAGGGAGCCGGGCACATGGGGGAGAACAAGAGGAGAGGTGTGGAGGTAGAGATCACGGTGGTGCGTGTGCTCAGAGGGAGGGGATATTATCTATTTCCATGCTAATACCCTCTCTGCCTTTCACATTTGCCGTCCCTTGTGGTGTTTTCCTGATTAAGGGATTTCCCATCGTCGCATCAATGTTGTGTTATCGTGTCGGTACATCACAGCACCACAGAGACCACAGAGCAGGGAGTGTGTGTATCACATACCGTCGTGTCATGTATTCCCTATAAGCTCTGTTAAAAGGGACGTGCCAAAATCAAATCTCTCCAAGCATCAATGACTTAAAAAAGTCCCCGTCCTCGTATTTTTGGCATCCACGTCTCTACCAGTAAAATCAACAATGCTGCTTTTTTAATTTAGAGATTTAACACACACACACACACACACACACACACACACACACACACACACACACACACGCTTCAGGTTTTGGGGCTTATTCCAAAAGAAGGCTAGTGGCAGATGTGCAAAAATACAAATATCTCTGCATTTTTTTAAAAAATGCGAAAAGCACCTTTTCTTTCCTGGAAAGCTGCAAAAAAATTTTATCGAGAATATTTTGCAGCTGGGCTGCACGGTAGCGCAGCTGTTAGAGCTCTTGCTTCACAGCAAGAAGGTCGCCGGTTCGAATCCCGGTTCGGGCACGGTGTGCCTTTCTGTGTGGAGTTTGCATGTTCTCCCCGTGCATGCGTGGGTTCTCTCCGGGTACTCCGGCTTCCTCCCACAGTCCAAAAACATGCTCACTAGGTCAATTGGAGATTCTAAATTGCTCGTAGGAGTGAGTGCGAGCGTGAATGGTTGTCTGTGTCTCTGTGTCAGCCCTGCGATTGACTGGCGTCCAGTCCAGGGTGTACCCTGCCTCTCGCCCTCAGCCAGCTGGGATAGGCTCCAGCCACCCGTGACCCTGAACAGGAGAAGCGGTATAGAAAATGGATGGATGGATGGATATTTTGCAGCTTCTTCCTCTGTCTACAGAAATGGTTTGTTTTGGACGTTGCGTTCACCTGGACGCGCTCACATCATTTTCTGCCTGCACTTGTATCTAACAACGCTTATATTTAATGTTTGGAAGAGAATTGGATGAATTTGCTTCTCACAGACTTTAATACTCAGGAAGAATTCTGCAGCAGTGCGTCGCACGCAAATGCAAAAAAAAACCAAAAACCTTTTATAATCTGAGACGTACTTTAGCACAAAATTAATAAATAAAACTTTTAAAAGAAAGTTTTTCATACCCTTCACCCCAACTCTGCCTGCTCATTGGCCAGCAGATCAGATCGTAAACACGAGAATAAGAATTATGGTCGAAATATTCAATATTCAAGAAGCAATAAAGGTTTAAAACACTAAAATGTGTAGGTACAGTCTCAACAAATAAAGTTTGAGCTTCTCTGAAATCCTCAAATCCTGCTGCGTCCACTGCTGTGACTCACCCCCTTTTTCCCACCACCCTGTGAAGGTCCACAGTTGGACAAAACAACCCGACGCTGTCCAAACTGTGACCCTCAACGGCCCGGTGTGGAGAGAGAAAACAGATGCTGCTGTTGCTACAGGGACAGAGAACTGTCAACACAGAGGACGGCCTGTTAGACGTCTATTATCTGCCGTAATTAATCCCTGAAGGAGGCGGGTCAGAGGGTCAACGGTAGGAGGGACATTTGCATCAGCTGCAGTCGGTATCAGGACTCTGATACCAGCCTGGGACACGACATGGACATTAATACCACTACAGGAGCTGAAACAGTCAAATCTGTCCCCGTGCGTTTGGTGAAGTGATTTTATTTGTCACACAGCACCCTCTAGTGGAGGAATCCTGCGTAGGGATTCCATACAATTTAAACACCAGTAATTGTCCAAGAGTGAAATAAGACTCTATAAATGATAATTATTGCCCCGCGATGCAAATTTATTGCATGTTAAAAATCTAATTTTCCCAATACTGAAAAGTGAGCTCTGTTATGAGGGGGATCACTCTGTGTCCTGTCATTCCAAACTTCAGATTTACACCCAAATAAACACGCCTGTGTGAGCTAATGAGAGACACGTTGCTCTGCTGAAGACATTAAACAGTTAGGGGAATTGAAAGTATCCGTACCCATGAATTTTTAGTCGGCCCCCGGAGGAGAGCGCTTTATGGTGATTCCTTTCACAGACGTGGGCTGGAGGCTCCATTATCACCTGCCTGGATTAAGCTGTGACTGCTGACAGGCACACGGGGTGCATAAATGTCAGAGCGCCCGGCTGCTCCTGGGTCAGACGGAGACTTCGTAAAATACTGATTTCTAAAGAAAAATAAAAGTGACAGATTTATAAGCGAGAGGCCTGAAACCTCAACATGAATTGATTATCAAGTTTCCATAATGGAAGCTGTGGCGGTGATCAGCAGATGTGATGGGGTTTTTTCTTTGTTTCCTGCTTTATTTTCCGAATTTGGGAGCCAAATTATCACAGCGACCAAACAGGAAAGCCTCAGATTCACCCACACACGTCAGGTTTGGAGTTAGAGCTCACATTTAAAACCATGACACCAAACTTAAAAACTTCATTCAAATAACACTTATCAGTAAAGAAAACAGTGCAGATAAGAATGAATAGCAAACAATAAATATAAATAAAAGAAGACACCAAGCAATAAAATATATCTAAGAAAACATTGAGGTAAAGTTAAAAAGGGGATGAATAGAAGCTTCTCTGTAGAAATTAGTCATGAGTGGTGAAATAAAAAATCACCTCTGGTCTTCAGTCTGGACTCCAGGACAGCCAGAAGAGCTCTAACAAAGCATCTCAGACTACATCCTGATTCATACGGTGGTAAAAGCTCAGAAATAAAGGGAGAGGCAAGTCCAGGATGAGCCTTTAATGTAATTAAAAAAAAGTTAAAGTCAGTCCTAAAAAGAATTAAAATCAGCCAATCAGTGATGCTCAGGGCTACCAATCACAACACGCACTGACCATGAGACACACGCATATGATTGACTTCACACGCTCTCACGCCACACCCCTGATTTCTCACGCTGAAATGGCCACCTTTATAAAAAAATTATATATATTATATTTATGTTATGTGTATTTGGAGTGGAGCGTTAAAAAAAACACATTTTTTTTTTATTTGTTTAGTGTGTTTTTACCACACCTTGTAAACAAATCCAAATTTGCTTGATGCTATTAGTTGTTCAGTTTGAAATAGCGTAATGCACAACTTCTCCAGAAGAGGGGGAAAATCCTGGCTCAACCTACCAAGGGGGCCTCCACATTGGTATTAGCTGCATGTAGTGTGGGGATGTTAAAAAAAAAAAAAGTTAAAACATTACCAAGCTTTGTTTTTTTCATTTTATTCAAATGTTTCTTGCAACATATCTGTAAATTACATATCTGTTTACCATTTGATGAGTTTTTATACAGAATCTAAAAGTAAACAACAGCAAAATATGAGCCATGTTGTTTGGTCAATTTGTTCTATTTGTACACTCTGACTAAGGATAATACATTGAGAACCACTGATGAACAGTAAGAGGTAAATTTTTTTTTGCTGTATGGTTATCATCCTGAATCGGCAGAACAAAAATTTGCTGGGTATGTGACGAAAATTTGTTGGGCCCTACCAAATGTCACTCCAAGGTTTTTTTGAAAAGTTGGCAGCCCTGGTGCTGCTTGATAAAGGGCTGAAAGACGTTACTGAGCAGAATGGAAAGGAAGAGTTTTTAATAACAGAGTAAACTACATCACTTCCTGTTGACAGTAGGGGGCACTGTAGTATAAGGTGGGAAAAAAAAAATATAGATGCACTCAGGCTGTGACTCTGAGCATGTATGTGCGTTTTGGTCGCACATTTGGAACCAGAGGTGGCAAAAGCCATAACTGAGGTATGAGCCTGCTGTATTTCACCTTTATATCACTGTCCTACATGCTCTTACTTTAAAACAGAAACTTCCTAACAATAAGGAAAAAGTTGTTGTTTTGTTTTGAGAAAGAGAAAATGAAAATCGTCCAGTTTTTGAAGTTTTGTTTATCCCATTTGTTTGACCCCCGTTCATGACGTTCGTGAATCAAGATCATTCAGTGAACTGCGGTCCAGCTTGACTATCACATATTCCATGGTCTATGTCACCATCTGGTGACCAAAAAAAGGTACTGCAAACAGCTCCGGTTCAACACGTACAGGTACGGCTGCCGACAGAGATTCTGATTACACGTCATAAGATATAGAAAAATAAGTCCACCTGAGGTACACAGTGTTACTGAGGTAAAAATTATCAGGTAAATTTTTATACTATAAACACAACTACAGTGTACAACTTTTCTTTAAATTGCGTTACAGACCAGTAGTCAAGTTTTCAAACCCCACACTGCTGTAAACAACCCTCGCTGTCAGCCCAATATGACGTCTCATGGTGAGCGTACCTGTCATTTAATTCTTCATTAATATTCACTGTTAGGACTCGGTTATAAATCTGAACTTATCAACGTTTTTCCTGACTACCCATAGTTCATAGCGGTTGCTAGTTTTGCTCTTCTGGTTGAACGTTCTGTTTACATCACGATGCAGACCACTAAGCTAACGATGTTAGCCTACCTTTCGTAGTCGCTCGTCCAGCTAGCTTGCCAGCGGCAGTCAGCCATATTGTTGCAAGTCAATAACCGCCAGTTGAAGTCAACACCTACAGGCTTCTAAAGCAACAGGTGGATAATAATCATACTATGATTTCCCCTCAGAAATGTTTGTCTTATCTTACAAAACATGTCCTCAGTGTTAGATAGGCTAGCCTACCTAGCTTACCTTGCCTTGTGCTTTGCCATACGAACATTATACTAAAATGAAATTTAACATGACGGTTTACACTTGTCAGTCTGAGGGGCAGGACATCTAAATTAAATATCGTTAGCCTAATAGCATAATTGCCTAATTAATATTTCAAAGTTTCAGAATGGTTTCAGAAAAAAAAGATTATGTACATTTATTTTTTTAATACTATTTCTGATAATATGATTTTAGAATTATTTATTTCATTTAAATTTCTTTGACTTGTGCATTTGTGCGATGAGGCTCACAAAAATGTTAACTTAAATGTGTATACGCTATATGACTTAGGCTATCATGCTAGTTGGCTAATGATGTAGATGATAAATGTGTCATCTCAATTTTGTTGTGATTTACCACCAGATCAGCGGTGGCATACCTTTTAAAAAGGAAAATGCCACCAGATAAAAACTGGCATGCCGGTTTTAACAGAAAGTTCTTAGCAACAGCCATACACATACCATCAAAACTCAAAAAAAATTGGCACATTTTTGGTTCACATTACTTTCAAACCTTACCTGAAGAAGACGGATGGTATATTTTAAATGTGGCTGCCATATTGGAAATTGTCAAAAGTAAAACAATTCAAAAGACCAACAAGTTCTGCTTTCACCTCACTGACCCGTGTTCTTCAGCGGCAAAGGCTGTCTGTCGCTGTTGGCTGTGACGTCCATAATTCTTCTGCAGTTTGGTTCTTTAGAGGTTGGAGCACTCTAATATTTTATAGACATTATCAAGTTAAAGTGGGGTACACACACACAGAGATTTTCTAAATGTGAAGAGGTGTTTTATCTGTTAGAGAGCCTACACATGAAGATCAAAAATCAGGCATTGAACAGTTTTGATCGTACTGTGTGTGGTGTGCTCCTATGATCTCGACACAGCTCACCACACACAGAATCATTTTGTCCCACCACTGATCTAGAATCTAGACCTCCAAGACAGAAATCTCACGTGACTAAACGTGATCTAACAAAAACATAGAAGAAGAAACACAGTAACAGATGGAAACAACCGGCTAACACAAAACGCAACATAGAGGAGGGAATGATAGTGGTCTTGAGACTATTTTTAACGGAAAATTCCCGAAACAAAAAAGAAAAAACGGGAAAAAATCCTGGAGACAGCAGGAACACTGACTTTACTCACGAACTTTCCGTGTCAGGTCAGCCATGCTTGTTTTTGTTTACATCTGCTTCCTTGTTTCTCAGTCAGCTCGCCTCCTGATTGGCTACATTCCATTCCATGTCACAACTCACGGAGTCATGACTTGGGAGTCGTCAGCTTTCCCCACACACGATTGTCGGCCCCGACCCGTTTCGAAGCTGATTATCAGGACAAATTAACTCTGAACACACCTCAAACCACAGGATAATCTGATAAGACAGAAGATAATCGGGAGTTTGCCGTCCTTGGTCGGGATGGAGGAAAGTCGGGACAAAATCAGCCTGATAATCTTTATGTGTGTACCCCACTTAAGAGAACAGAAATCATCTTCATTGCTTCCAACCGTTGGTATAAGTAACGTTAGTTTAACTAGCTTAAATCAATTTAGTATGGCCAGCATTGGCTACAAGAGGACTTTTGAAATATCTTAACTGGGCTGAAAAATCATATCACATAACTTCTAACAAGCTAGTAGCTTTGGCGACTCTGGTGTTTTAAATGGTAAAACTTTTATGTGATATGGCTGCCTTTTTTAATCAATTTAAAGGGAATTTATGTGTTTCATATTGGCCTATTTTAGCTGGTATAGGCTACCCTAAGATTAACTACGTATCATTTGATCTTTTGTTCAGTTTCTATGTTGAATGGCATGTCGTGTAGGTGACATTGTGTTGTTTGTGATGGTATTTCTAAATGTTCATTTCCACAGTTTCATCTATTTAATTGTACATTGCTTTTCATATATACTCAATTAGACTGACACAATCTATGGTTTTATGTCTTTATATATACCCCACTTATCTCAGCCTTCTCTGCTGTCTCAAGTAGCAGCCTCAGAGCAAAGTGCCAGGATGTCTGTGAAAAAAAAACAAAAAGAAGAAGAAGAAAGCTTACAGTACCTACACTGGGATCAATAAAGTATCACATCAGTAGAAGTGCTTCTGGTTCTCCTTTTAGAACAGAGATGCTACAAATGGATAGCATACAAGCATCAGAGAGCATGACCTGAAGTTTTTACAAGGTTGGGTTCAGGTATTGTCTTTGCAAACGCTCAAATTGGCTGGTTAAGTGCTGCTATGTGAGTATATACATGTGAAAACATTCTTATAATTGTGAAAATAAACTTATAAATAAATAAATATTGGCTTTTTTTAATTGCCTTGATGCACTCCTAAGAATTTCAGCAGAGTCTTAATGAGCCTCTGAAATGATAGAAATTTGGGTATTTTGAATATATAAAATATTACAAAATATGCAAAATATTCCATGAATCATTTTTCCATGCTTGATATACAAAACTTATACAACATGTAAATCCAGTACACATGGTCCCTTAATAACTGATCACAAACACAGCTTTCATGCAAAGAGTTTATTTATGAATCAGACTGCAGTATCATACAACATTAGCACAATCATATGACTATGGATTATGCTCATATTTATAGATACAAAGATAAAGGCATGTTTTAAAGGAAAAGAAATGAATGACTTCTCATTAGAATTACTCTAAAAATAGCTTTTAAATACTTGGCATAGTTTTGTAAATTAAATTATGAAACATAATGTTTTGCCCACCGGTTTTACTGTTGGAGTACCAAATGCAAATATACTTTATGAAAAACATTTTTTTCCTCCTCTCTCTTGCATTTCATGCAAGGAAGAAAAAAAGATGTCAGTGAGTACAAAAAGCACTTAAATCTCATATGAAAATAGAAAATATTACAAGTGTGCATAATCACTTTATGTTGCACGTAACCTGCAGTACAAAAAGTCAAATGACACAATGTTCAAGTGTACCTGACATGCCAATTATTAAGGGGGGCATATGTACTGAAATAGGTATTTAAATGTTGTCAGGGGCAGTTTACACACAAGACCAGGGCAAGGCCTTCCAGTCTTCATAATGAATTGAAGATGAGATGCGTTAGTACTTATGGGCGTGTCAGCTTGTCCTCCCTGTGATGCTGACAGTGGGCTTGTCTTGAAACACTGAATCTCATGCTGTACCTTTTTTATTCTTTTCTAAAATTATGCACTCTGTTAATTTAAAGTTCACAGTTTTGATTCAGTGTTCGTACAGAAAATCAGCATGAAGAGCAGAAACTATCCACAATGCTACTGCACCTCTCCACCCAGCCAGAGGCATGGCAGAACAGTAAGTCGTTTGTAAAAACCTAAGGTATGAACAGTGCTTAGTACGTTAGTATTTGGCATTGCCTAAAGTATAATGTAATGCACGCTGAATAAGGCGACATGATATTTGCAAATTTACAAGAAATGTTTGAAATGCTAAGACAGAGTTCTGAGTTGATCGAATGCTACAGCTGTAAAATGCTACATAACATTAAGTGATACTTGATGAGCGAGAGATTCCTACAAATCTGTTGTGTGTACTTTTTCATCAATGCAGCACTGCTACTGTGGGAAAAAAACACGCAACTGCAAACTTGTTTTTATATCCATAAGAACATTTTTTTAACACGTTTTATTTTTTTAGGTTTTGATTTTAGATTTATTTAAAAACCTCTGTATTTGAAAAAGAATTTTTTTTTCCAAGTTTTGCACGTACGTGGTTTTTAGCCAAAAAAAAAAGGGAAAAAAAAGCATACTGCATTGTATCTTTTAGTGCAATAAGAGTTAGAGACAGCAGAACAAATTACCTCTAAGAGACACGCTACAGAAAAATAAACCAAAACAACAACAACAACAAAAAAAGGAATTTCAGAAGAGAAAGGAGAGAAGAAAAGGAAGGTGGAAACAAAAGAAAAAAAAATCCCAATTTTATTTCTAATCAAGATTGAGGAACCAACAACAGAGCAACACATGGTTTGAACTGGAAGACACACAAAGACAAAAATGAGACACGGGTCAGGCCCGACCACAAACAAACAAACAAACATACCAAATACAGCTGCGATGAATCGATGCGTCAGATATCACATGGAGCGTCAAACGTAGACTTTTAGCTTATGGAAAAAAGCACTATCAAATAGGAAATTATGGCACAATCAAAAGGTTTCCGTCAACTCCTTCCAAGCAATGATAGACCCTTCCTCTTACCGAATCGTGTGAACAAGGCACACCACAGGGCCATCCCTTCTTCACTCACCCTCTAAGATTTTAAAGCACTAGAAAATTATGTATACTCTCAATATGATACTATACAGACATATGATCATTTCAGCTAGATAGAAGTGTGGAGAAATAAAAATTTCATGGTTAAATACAAAATATCTCTTAAAATATTTAAAATATACTTTTATTTTGTACATTATGCAAACTGATTAACAATTCGATGATAACAAAAATAAATACTCAGTGAAATGTCGTCTCTTTGCGATACAGATGTATAAACAAAGAAGTACAGTTTGTCATGAAGTGAAGCACCCACCCCTGTTAAGCCCCCTTATACCCTGACACAGTTCCATATCCCTGTAATATGATTTAAATGACACGTTCACATTAAAACTCCTGAAAATGGTTCCTACAGGTAGCTCCACTACACCACTGAGCTGTTTGTACAACGATATTGCTCTACGTTTCTTTTTTTTGTTTGTTTTTTTGTTCTTTTTTTTTGTTCTATATCTTGTCATCTCTATGTTTAATTCCAATCAAAGTTGCAAACCAGTTCTTTAACTCAATCCGTGCCTTTATTGCTTCCTGAAATTACCTGGAAATAGGAGCTATACATCGGATTGATTAGGGGACTAACACACGTCTTGTTAAAGAAGGCAACTCTCTCTCTCTCTCTTTCTCTCTTTCCCTATCTTGCTCCCTCTCTCCAGTGTAGAACCAATGTATCGTACAATAGATTACTGATCTATCATGTCAAGTGGTGCAGAGTTACTCTTCACTGAAGAGCAATATGGGTCATGGTAGCAGTGTGTACAAAAGCAACGAGTCAGGGCACAATGTCGTTGAGTCTTAAAAAAGAAAGGCTGATTAATCTCATCTGAAAATCAAAACAGTTCTTAAGCCAGTGACAGTGATGTCCAGTTCTAAAACAGCTGTCGCCTAACCACGACAATCAGATACAAAGTTTAATTTGGTGTAGTTTAAATGCAACAGAACAGGTTTGTGACAATAACCCTTCTATGTCTACGTTAAGTTAAACATAAATGCTTACATTCATATCCTTTACAGCTTGCCCATATACGAACAGATTTGTTCAGTTTGCAAGAAATCCCTTGACTGTATTCACTATGGACATTTTCAGAGTTCTTGTATGCATGACAGAATTGCATAATGTCTGCCAATGAGAAAAGCATAGGGAGGATAGAATAGAAAGGACAAGCCGCTACAAGAAGACTAATAGTAGAAACCCTAAAAGAGGATGGGTTTGGGGATGGAGGACGAATGGGGAAGTGGGAAGTCAGTTTGGGAAGGCTGGGGAGGGACTTGGGGTGGAAGTTGCCCCACAAGTTAAAAGGGCACCTCCCTTTGGCAGTGGAACAGCACTCTTAGAAGTCAACGCAGCGCCAAGGGTGAAGGTGTACACAATGCTCTTGTCGGACAAGAAGGCCATTTCAGTGTCAAGATGAGATGAAGGCATTCTAGTAGGCAGCCAGGTCACAGTGTTGGAGCTAAAAACCTCAGATGGAGATGATAGACGCAGTCTTTCTACACTGTCCCCGCTTGGCTGGGATCATGGTGTTCTGGGACAAAAAAACAGAGAGCGATTCAATTAGGGACACGTCTGTTAAAGTCTGTGTAAAGCAGTAATAAATTTGTCAATTTATTGTCACACCACAGAAACATGTGTTATTGACCACTAAGCCAAATTTGAAAGACTAAAACATTTCTTAGGTCTCAAATCATAGAAAAATGAGCACTTCAATCACGGGGCGTGTCAGTTTGAGGCGCTGGAACCATGCCGCCTCCCCGTACTGTACAAGGATGTTACCTACAGTAACAATGGAAGCTAGCGCTAGCAGCATCTTGGGGCGGTCCCAGCCCTACCTGTTTGAGCCATCAGAGCCAGAAACTGACTCTGAGTCAGACACTGATAGAGCTCAGCCTCGTTCCTCACAGTCTCCATCAGAATGCTCATTTATTTCTCCCATTTATGACATGTAGCAACACGGATTACTGACTAACGTCATAGCCTAGCCAAATAGAGTTAACTCCGATACACAGATGCTAAATTACGGATATTAACCAAAACTGGAAAGCGAGTGAGAAAACCACCATGGCTAATGCGGTGAATGTATTTATACCACTTCAGCAGCAGAGGGCGGAGTTATGCTAATAATGGCTCCGTGATTTCTCTCTTGATTTCCGACACGCCCCACAATTAAATCCTAAAGAGTTGAATGGCTTTTACATTTTTTCAGGAAATACATTTATGACCTATTTAATCTTTAGAAGAAAATGGCTGAATTTGCATTTTACAGACTTTAATGTATTAGTCTAGAGCCTAATGTACAAATTTCAAAAATATGTACCCCAAGCGTAATTCCCTTTTGATAGGACAGGGAAATATGTTTTAAAGAAAACATTTGCATTGGTTTTCTTATTCCAGTCAAACAATTTTTTTGATATTTTGTTAACAGATTGGAATCTCCAAAGGGTGTAGAGGACTCGTTCTGTCTTCACGCACTTACACAATCATTTTTAGATGTTTTAAAAGCAAAGCAGGCTACAGTCTCTCCTGTTTTTATAACCACATCCTCCAGAGATAGATCAACAGTTCTTAAGATTTTATGCACACATGTGCTCCCATCCCTTCAGGACATTTTAACTCATCCCTTTCAACTGTGTGTTTTGAAGACTGGTTTGGAGGAAAAAGTAAATACCCAGACCGGCAAATGATTAATTTTTCAAATTGGAATATTTGCAAAATTTCAAGAATTAATTGCAATTAACCATATTAACCATTTCAGGTAATCATTCTAGTGTTTTGATTGGGTATCAAAAACTTGCATTAAAATGTACTTTATGTTCTGTACTTTGTTATTCAAAGAAAAGAACTGCAGCGTGAATGTCCCCTGAAGCCATGACTTAAAGGTCGGAGACAGCTTCAGTTGTTTAATCTACATTTTTCAGGAGGGCCAGTTTGGTTTGGTACACCTGAAACTACTGCTCCCCCATGACAGTAAGAAATACGACAGCTCACAGCATGCCCGACCAGCCTGCAGTCAGATGGCACCTTTTTGGCAAGCATTGTAATTCCCCTTGATTTCATTTCATCCCAAGGACTGTGATAATATGCTCCAAAATACTGGTCGGCTGGCTTTTATGATGCAGTTCCTTGCTGTAATCTGCGTAAATGGTTGCAAAAACTTCTTTTTTTCTTTAATTTTTTTATCATTTCATGATGAGTGAATTAATTTTTACTTCCCTACTAAATAGCATTGGCACACTACAAGGAAACAAACCAATATTGCAGAATTTTTCTTTATAATCTGTTGAAAAAAATCTTTAAAGTCAAATAAAAGTTTTACTCTTGCTTCATGTATTTTAATATAAGTTCAAATGGCTGTACAGATTGTTCCCCTATCCCGATTAACACGCTACATCCACGGAGATTCTCAGCAGTAAACAGTTTTAGTTCTTACCTGAGAGAGATGACTCCTGCTCATCTTGCAACACTTTCTCCTCAGAGACCTGCTGTGATTGGGTGACCTCCTGAATGTTACCCTCGTCAGTCTGAGGAGCAGGATGTAACTCTTCCATTTGTTCGTCCTTGCCCTCCCCCTCTGCGTCCCCCTCCCCAGAGTCAGTGCTCCTGATGCTAAGGCGCCTCACACGGTACATAATGTCCACGTCCCTCATCCGAGCCAGGCGCTCAACTGCCACCCGACCTGGAGAAATGGCAAGCTTATTCTGCAACGCTTCGATTCGGTGGGAGAGGCCCTTGCTCCTTTTATCCCCCTCCAGGCTTAGAGACAGCCTGCGGTCTAAGTTTGGGGGAACTGAGAGTGGCAGTCTGTCTGGTGGAAACTCTGGTAACCCTGGGTGGTCTCGCCCCAGATGAGTCCTTAGACCAAGCCTATGTTCTGGGACAGCAAATGGCTTCTTTTCGTGCTCCCGCTTGTCAGCAGACATTGTATTGTCTCGTCCATCACACTCACTTTTTACTTCATCTGTCTGTCTGTCTGTACTGCTTTCAGGTGTTTCGCCAGTAATGACGTCACTCTCTCCTGTTCCTACTTCCTTTGTTAATGTGTCACCTGCACTCTGTTCTTCTGCTAATAGGGGGTCTGCAGGAACATCAGTAGCTGATGTAGTGGATGTACTCTGCTCTGTAGTTCCAGTGGCTTGTGTGCTCTCAGCAGGATTGCTCAAGTTCTCTGCCGGAGCGTCGTCTGTTTTTTCACCCCCTTCTTCATTTTCCTGCTGCTCCCCTGCTGTAGCAGATCCCACCTGATTCAAACCTGGGCTGTTTGGGTCCTCTGTTTTTGTAGCTTCTGCTGGGCTTTCGATTGCAGAACGTTGTGGTGGACTGCCATTTTGATTGGCTGAACTGTCCGAGCTGTTCTCCTCGTGAAGTGGAGGGAGTGGGCCCTGTCTCATCTGATTCTCCAGCTCCCTTTTACAAATAGGGCACTCCTCCTCTGATTCAGCACTGAGATCTTGAAGAGTCTCTGCGTCATTAGTTTTAACGTTGCCTGCAGACCCTTTGACATCTGCAGGGTCTCTGGTTTGACGCAAAGTCTGGCATATGTCCTCATAATCTGGAGGACTTGTGAGCGTAGAGGCATCCTGCATTGGCTGTCTGTCTGCCCATGGCACTTCAGCTGCTGCAGTGTTTGTTGTTGGACTGAAGTCACAAAGTGGTGTCTCTATAGGCTCATCCTGCAGGTCCAGTTTCACTGTTCTGCCATCATTGCTCCGTCTGCGTGAAAGGTGCGCAACAACCCTGTATTCTCTGAAGCCTGTTTCCCGAGGTGGGACAGGAAGCTCCTCCCTAAGCTGCTTGCTGAAGGTTACTGACTTAGTGGCAGGCCTGGAGAAGGCGCTCTTGACTTCCCTGTATTCTGGGTCAACAGACCAGCTTACTGCACTGCGCCTAAGGCTGCTGGGCTTGTTGAGAGGTTCTGATGTCAGTCGGATTTTGATACGCTCTGGGATTTGAACAGAACCATTTGGGACTTTATTGCTGGCAGTGCCTAGCTCCAAGATATCTTTGTAGGCCTCATTTAGGTCCTCTATGCACTTGTCAACACTGGGCTGTTTGCTGCTCGTTTGCTGTTGTTGCTCCTGGACTTCTTTTTTGATAGTCTCCAGCTCTTTGACAGCATCCCATGGTCGCTGGCTGGCTGATTTCAGCAAAAACGGTTCAAATGCCTCCTGTCCACTGTTTCCTGCTGCTGGTTTGGCCTCCTCCGAATTTCCTGAGGGTGGGGCTGCTGTCTGCTGAGCTGTGCTCTTGTTCAGCTGGTTGGAGAAAGTGGCTGTCAGGGAGAAGGCGCTGTTGCTTGAGAGCTTCAGGCTCTTCACTCCTTTTATAGGAAAACTGAAGGCAGTGCCCACTGCACCACTGCTATCAGGAGGAACTTCAGTGCCAGGAGGGACAGGGTCTTGTTGTGCTTCCTTGTTTTCAGGGTCAGCCTTTCGGGCCTCTGGGCTAGTTTGTGTCTCCTGGTCTCGATACTGGTTTGCAGGCCAGGTTCCCGACAGTTTCATTTCCTTGTAGTGATTTATCTTAGGGGGTCTACAGGATACTTTTTTAAACATTTTACTGCTTGCTCTACTGCTCGCTTTGCTGCTTGCTATGCTACCAGTTAGTGCTTGCAGCTCAGCTTCAGCTGAAGATGTGCTTTGGAGACTTTGGTTTGTTAAATGGCCAGTTTTGTTATCACTCGGACTGTCCGCTGGGTCTGGTGACTTCTCGTTGTTGTTATTCTGATCACGGATTGTCCCACTAAGCTGAGGAGTAACAGGAACAGACACCAAACAAAAAATTGTCTCACTTAGTCTCTTTTTTAGATTCTTGGATTTGTCCTTCTCTGGTGGTGGTGGTAGCGGTAGCGGTTCAGGTTGTTCCACCTTTTTCAGCTCTGGCACAGTTTCAGAAACACCCTGGTCAGCCGGCTTGCATGGGGGAGGTGGTGGTTTACCCAGAATTGATGAAGGAAAAAACTGGCTTCGGCTTTGTTCAGATGCTAAACTGTCACTTTTTTTGTTTATTCCCCTGTTGCACCATCGATTAATGCTGTCACTTTCACTGGGAGCTGCTTTTCGGGTGTCAGGAACGGGAGCAGGAACGGGAACAGGAACAGGAACAGGAACCAGAGCTGACCCCTGTTGGGGAGGAAAGGCACTATCACTTGTCGATTGTCCTAGATTCTTCGCGGATGGGATCTCTTTGTTGATGTTACGAATTTTGTCTGAGTCAGTAAGAGAAGTTCCGCTAGGCCCCCCTGAGATTTGCTTCACTCTTGGTTCTTCAGCTGGTAACTGACGGGCATGACTGGGTTGTTCTTCATGTCCAGAGTGTACCTGTTTTCGATAAGATGCAACGCGCTCTCCATAATGTTCCAGCCATGAACTGCTTGACTGTCTTGATAACCACCTTCCTGGATCTGACATGGGCATTTGCAGAGCTTCGGCCCTCCATCTTAGGTTTGCCATTTCATTGCGATTGAATGAAACTGCTCTTGGGGGTGGGACTCTTCTATAAGATGGGGGTGGGATGTATCCAGGGGGCTCCATTCCAGTGATGGCAGAGTGTTGTGCGAAATAGTCGTGTCTCAGCTCCCCTCCCCTCTGAAAATAGATAGACCTGTCCTTTTGTTTGGCACCCTGTTCTATAGCAAGCATTTCTGCGCTACCCCTAGTCTGCTGGTGAATCTCATATGACGGAGGCTTTAATGGCCGGCTGAACCTGGGCTTTGGTAAAAGTGCAACATGGCTGCTTGGCCCAGCATTCCTACCCCACCTGTCCCTAGCAGCACCGCTGTAGATATACCTACTATAGGGTCCAGAGAAGACAGTGCTGCTCATCCTCTGTTGTCTATCAGGAAGGCTAGGTCTGGATGGAATGAGATCTCTGCAGCTCGTCCCATCAGGAGATAAAACTCTAGGGAGAGACTGAGACTTTGCTTTAGTTCTTGGGTGAAAAAAACCTTCTGGTGTTCTCAGGCGATAGTGGTCCTGAGCCCACCTTTCCCCATCCCCATCAGACAACTGCCTCCCCAGGCCCACAGCAGGCCTCCACTCCTCTGTGCCAAGGCTCTGGCACTTCCTCTCCCCAGTCACCCTCAGCTGACCAGGGGCTGCATCCAGGTCCCTCAGCCAGGAAATTTCCTCCCATAGCTGCTGCGCTTGCCTCTCGGCTCTGTGTTCCTCTGCTGTAATCAGGGCTTGTGGCCTCCATGCACCAGCAGAGGCTCTCAGCTCCCTGCCATCAGCATAGTCCAGAAGGATACTGAAGTCCTGGCCTCGTCTCCGCCAGTAGGAAACATCCCTCTCGTCATAGCTCAGTGGCTCAGAATAAGTCAAACTGGGAACATCATAGAACCTGCAAAGAAGGACAAGTTTAGTGTCAAAAGGGCATTCAGAGTGTTACTGAAGGAAAGTTTGGAGATCTGTGAATCTGGGTCGACACTTGAGCTGTTATTTCTCAGGGTGTGTCACAACTGACTCACAGTCATTAAGTTTGAACGCAGCGAAACACCAAATTGTTTCAGAATTACATCCTCTGATGTCATGAAAGTTTGTCTCTATTCATATTAGAAAAAAAACTTTTTATGAATCAAACTGAATTTTATGAACACATTCAGTTTTTATTATAACCGTCAAACATTAAAGAATTATGGTCTGGCTGTATGTACTTTCTGATGCAACTTAATCAGGAGGAGCCGACAGAAGTGCTTAAGTCAGCGGCTCCTGAGTCCCTTGAAGAAACCATGAAATTGTGATGCTTCTGCAATATGATCTGCATATTAAATTGTGCTGACCTTATCTTGAAAGTTGGTCATCTGGATAGCCAGACTGTGGATCCCAGAGATTGAATAAGTCAATCTAATATGACCAAAAGCACATTTCTCTGTATTTGAGTGATCACATAACTAAATTGGCAAGATTAACTGTACTTGACCTATCTATAAATAAAATAATAATAATAATGTTTTTTTGTAGAGCAGTTTTCCAAATGCTCAAAGACACTTTACACTGTCAAGTAAAAACATTTAAAGGACAATCATGAGAAAAGAGAACACAGGGGTAAAAAACACAAAGTAGCTAAAAGCAGTCACGCAGTAAATGCTGTTTTGAAAGGATGAGTTTTTATGAGTTTTTTGAAGGTGGGCAGGTCTGTACAGCGGCAAATGGGTTTTGGCAAGGAGTTCCAGAGGGTGGGGGCAGCTAAAGAAAATGTGTGGTGACCCCAGGTCCAGTGCTTGATCAGTGGTGGAATGGAGAGGAGGTTGGTGTCGGAGGAACGGAGTCTGCAGGAAGGAGTGTGATAGTGCAGCAGACAGGAGGGGCCTGGCATGGAGAACTTTGTGGGTCAGGAGGGGGACTTTGAAGTGAATGTGTTGTTTGATGGGGAGCCAGTGGAGGTTCTGGAGGACAGGGGTGATGTGGTCAGGTGCGTGTGAGCAGACGGCCAGCAGAGTTCTGGATATGTCGAAGTTTATTGAGGACTTTTTAAGATGAACCGTACAGCATGCTGCTGCAGTAGATGAGTTTGGATGAGATAAATGTGTGGATTAGTATTTCAGCAGTAGGGAAGGAGAATGATGGGCAGAGATGGGCGATATTTTTGAGATGGAAAAAGGCGGATTTTGTTACTGGGTTCATGTGATGTTTGAAGGTGAGGTGACCGTCGAGAATGATTCTCAGGTTCCTGGTTTGTGCAGAGGGGGTCAGAGAGGCGTTGCGCAGGTTGGATTTAGAACCAATGATTATCACATCTGATGTGTTGTAGTTAAGTTGAAGGCAGCTGTGTTGCATCCAGGTTTTCATTTCAGGGTGGAGTGGGTCACGTCAGAAATGGTTTTGGATGAGATGTAAAGCTGGATGTCGTCAGCGTAACAGTGAAAACGGAGACCGTGGAGATGTATGATGTTACCGAGCGGGAGAAAATAGAGAATGAAGCATATGACTATATATGGAACTGATAGGATGAATATGAATATGATGAACATCCATCTTCTATACCACTTATCCTGTTCAGGGTCGCAGGTGGCTGGAGCCTATCCCAGCTGTCTTAGGGCGAGAGGCGGGGCGCACCCTGGACTGGTCGCAGGGCTGACACATAGAAGCTGCGTTTCCATTACACCTAGACTTGCGCAAAACCTAAATATTGCAATAAAAGAAGGGTAATGGAAACACCAAAATTTTGAAAAAACTCAATTCGATTAAAAGTTTTTACGCTCTTATGAGGTGGTTTTACAGTAGTTTCAGTATTGACGTTTATTGCAAAAGTGCAATGGAAACACCTTTTTCGCAAAAACACCTCATCGGATGTGAATGCAGGACGCACCCCCCTCACCTCCTCAGCCCCGATCCTCTCCCGGAAGTCCCTGGTACGTGTCCACTGCCACACATACGGACTCTGGCGTTCATATTGTAACAGCTCTGCTGTTAGCTGTGTTCAGCGCAGATGTTGGTGTTTCTGATGTCTCAGAACGCAGCAGGAGGGAGGGGCGGAGGTGTGTTTGAGTGAGAGAGTAGGTGAGGTGGAGATGATGGTTTTCATTCCATTTTTCATTCGTGCTTGTTTTGAGTTGGCGTGGTCACAGCCGAGAGTGACCAGTGAATAAAAACACAAGAGTTCATGAATCGGCGTTGTCACCATCGCAACGTCCAGATGGATGTTACAATATTTTTACTCCTTTACTCCTGCCTCTAAAAATTTTGGGGGTATCCATGGTCACCACAAGTTACACTCCTCCTTCCGTCATCTGCATCCTGTGAATTGAATCTTGCAGGACGAGATTTTACTCAAATTGTGCGCAATTCTAGTTGTAACGGAAACACCAGCAAGACACAATCATACTTTATCGAAACTTTGGAAATATTGCTTTTATTTTGCCAAAAAGTGTGATGGAACGGAGCTAGAGAAAGACAACCTTTCACGCACACACTCACACCTATGGGCAATTTAGAATCACCAGTTAACCTGATGATACGGTGGCCCTGAGAGCTCACAGCACTGCAAAACGACAAAACACAAGCAAAATTAAGAAAACATCTTCACCAATCTGACAGCACATGCACAGCATTTAGAAAACGCGCTGCAAAGACCACAACACAACACAATGAAAGAGTTTCCAGAGGACACTTAAAAGTGATGCACGTTGTTAGCCAATATGCTAATATCTGAATCATGTGATCACAATGTTAAAATAAACCAATCACTGGCGGAGAGAGAACCTTAATAGGGCTGTGACTCAAAATCTGCATCAACAACAAGCGTGTTGGGACGTGTGCATCACTTTTAAGTGTCCTCTGGAAACATTTCTGTTGTGTTGCGGTGTATTTACAGCACTTTTTTTCCAAGGTGTTCTGCGTTTTTTTTAATTGCTGCACATTCATTTGCTTGTGTTTTGTCTTTTTGCATGTTTTTTCTTAAGTTGCAGTGCTGTGTGCTCTCAGGGCCACCGTATGATGAGCATGCACGGGGAGAACATGCTAACTCTACACAGAAAGTCACACCTTGCTCAAACCGGGATTCAAACCAGCGATCTTCTTGCTGTGAGGCAGCAGCGCCTACAGCCGCACCACCACCACCGTGCAGCCCCACGATGAACACGATGGCTAATACCTGGAGGAGCAGCCTGTTATGATTGTTGCTAGGGAGAATATGGTATGTAACATCACAAGCCTTGATGTCATTTAAAAATGCGTGCTGAATTTAACAGAGTATAAGAGCCGTTTTTGGCACGTTTAGAGCCGCAGTCCTGCTGGAGGGGAAAAAAAAGAAAGCAGTGGTGTCTGGAGATGACTTTAGTTATGGTTCCATATTTACCTCTTATGTGCCGGATATGCAAAGAGGCACGATGTGCTGCCAGAAACAGTCCTCTTAAAAATGGCTTCCTCAATCTAAGCAGATTAAGATTATAGAGGGGTTTCACTTCTTTGTGCTCAGGAAGGTCTTTTTTTTTTTAGATACCACTGCTTCTAAATGTTGAGTTTGTAAAAGGGAGGGTGAACCAGAGAAACACTGTGGTGTCCATGAATATCTGCAGGTCATCAGTCACTCCAGAGCTTGTTTTAAGCCCCCCCTTGATGACTGTCGGATGGAATGGAGAGAGGGTTTGAAATCATTGTTTAAGATGGTTGATTCATATTTTTGATTCATCCTAAATAAAAAGGATACAAAATGTAAATACATTTAAAGATAAACTATAAGCTTAAAAAACATTCAGCCTCATTAAAAAGACTGAATAACAGTCATGCTTTCCAAGAGCTCCACATCCTGTCTGCACTGCACTGAATCACTGCGTTACTCATTCATTTCAGCAGCAAAGTCAATGGATCATCCTCAGCAGCATATGCTACTGTATAGCTGAGGGGAGCCGCGCTGTGCACACTTGCCCAGCAACATGCTTACATCACAGAGCACGTGCTGGGCGTGATTCAGTGTGCCACTGTTTACAGTGGAGTGATTACGCGCCTGTCTTGAGGCATGTTCAGTCCTCAGTTTGCTCTCCGCGTCTAGTGCTGCTGTTTACATCTGCCTGCCTGCCTGGTGGAGGCTGTGGAGATGAAACCAGCGCACGGGTGGGCTCCACAGAGACGCGAGCCACCCCTCTGTGCAGGCGTGTAAACAGCTCAGAAGATAGCAAAGGCACCTTTCATAATTCCTCATAACCCAGCGTAAGATATGTCGGTGGTTCTGCTGCAGCCAGTGTTCTGCAGCTCTGGAAGGAGAGAGAGAGAAAAAAAACCACCACCCTGCGCAGTGCAGACTCAGTTTTGCATGCAATACCAAAGGGCCCCAGTGAGAAGGGAGAGAGAGGAAAAAAGGCAAGGTAAAGGGTGTGTGTGTGTGTGTGTGTGGGGGGGGGGGGGGTCGCAAAAGAGAGGGAAAAAAAAAATCACTCACCCACTATCTGTGGCAAGAGAATCACCCAAGGGCTGAGCGTCACCTAGGATACCGATGCCGAGTTCTTTTCTCCTTTGGATCCTCTCCCCGCTCTCGTTGTCAGTGACAGGGTAACCCTTCACCAGTGCCTGCCTGCTGCCGTAGATCCCTGTTAAAGACGTCCCACGGTCTGCCTCGTACCCGTTCAGTGTCCCCCGGCCAGCCCTGTTGTCCACAAGTTCACGCTGGCAATCAGCAGGCCGCTTGTCATAAGGCGTGGCAGACTGGGGCTCGCTCTTGGGCAGTTTATATCCATGCGAAATGAGTAGGTCCTCCACACTGTACATGGTGGTGTCTCTCTCACTTCTGGGCAGGAGGGCAAAGGTGGGTGTGTTGCCTTATGCGCAGTGCTGCTGGTGGAAGCTGGAGCACGGTTGCTCAGCGGAGGCCATCACTGAGGAGAGGACAGGGTAGGGAAGAGATAACGTGAACGGAGCTTTTTTTTTTCTGCATGCACCTAAATGTCTTCCTCATCCCTCGCGACAGAGAATCAGAGACTTACAAATGTCTCTGTTACCTTTTCAAGATGTGTTAATGCAGCACCCTTTTAGCACTGCTGAGAGCTCTCTGAGTGTTCTATATTAAACATTTGCTAAACATATCACTCTCTTTTGTGCAGCGGTTGTTGTGTCTCCAAGGGCGACTCAGAGGCACAAAACAGAAGTTTTAAGGTAAGAAATGACAAATTAAACATTCCGTTAATTTCCCTCAGTAGTCCAGATGATTTCCATAAATATGAACACCATAAAAGAGACATGCTTTTGCACCTTTCCTCCTGAAGACGTCTTATCTTTCTGAACTGATGTGCTTCCATTTGTTAACTCACTGCCTACATAATGATTTTTCCGCCCATTGTCTGCGGTAAACGCAGGGGAAAATGGGATTTAACCTAAACACAAGCACTTTCTAGGTGGAACGTTTGTCATCAGCCGTTACAATCACTCGCATTGTTCTGCAGACAGTCAGAGCAGCATTTTGACAGCCGCACTTATCTCTGCCCGTGGACAATGCCGCAGCGTCTCTGATGGATGAGAATAACTTTATATGACAGAGCGGAAACTACAAAGTAACTCCTCAACATGAAGAAGAAAGAGGAGATTAAATTATTATAGTACGAACAGTCTGTGTTAGATACTCTTAACGTAATCTCCACCAGGACGCTGTGTTGTATATTCGTCGTCCTGATTGCAGACAAAAGCAGCATGTATACGCACATGGAAAATCAAGACTGCACAAGGTGCTTATTTCTTTGATCATAAAAGCATCAGAACACAAAATTACAGTGTTTACATCGCAAGAACTTCTTGTGATGCAGTGCAGCCAGGTATAACTCTGACGTGCAGCACTGCATGTCGCATGTCATCCCCTGCTCTCTCCCTCCATTCCTCCTCCACCTCCTCCAGCTAATTCTCTTAATGATGCAAAAAGCCACAAAAAAGAATATTTAATATGTAAATAAGTAAAAAAAAAACATCATTCCAAGACAGAAATCTCATGTGATTAAACGTGATCTAACAAAAACGTAGAAGAAGAAACAGCAACAGCCGGTAAATACAAAATGCAACATGGAAGACATACATACAACATAGAAGAGGGAATGATGGTGGTCTTGGGATTATTTTTAACAGAAACTTCCTGAACCAATAAAAAAAAAAAAAAAAAACTGTGGAAAAAATCCTGGAGACAGCAGGAACACAGACTTTCCTCACAAACTCTCCATGCTTGTTTTTGTTTACGTCTGCTTCCTTGTTCCTCAGTCAGCTCGCCTCCTGATTGGCTACATCCCATTCCACGTCACAACTCATGGAGTCATGACTTGGGAGTCGTCGGCTTTCCCCACACATGATTATCGGCCCCGTCCCATTTCGAAGTCAATTATCAGGACAAATTCACCCTAAACACACTTCAGACCACAGGATAATCTGATAGGATAATTTGATAAAACAGAAGATAATCGGGCGATCGGAAAGGAGGAAAGTCGGGACAAAAACAGCCCGACAATCTTCATGTATGTACCAGGCTTAAGAGTTGACTAAAAAACTCCAAAATGGACAAGTTAAATGTTTAAAATGAACAAGAAAAAAAATGTAGGTAAACAAAAGAAACAAAACTAACTCATTTAACTCACATCATTGAGGTCAACTTCGTTGTTGTTGTTGTTTTGTTTTCTTTTGTACTTTTCATGCAAAATGTTGACGTCTCTGAACCTTTAAAGACTTTTATTTCCTCACTTCTCATTAACTGAACTGTTTTCACTGCATTGTCAACACTTTCTAAATATTCATTTCATTTATTTTCCTTTTTATCCTGGGAAAAAAAAAATCAAATAAATATATAAATAAATAACTTTATACATTCAGGAAACACTGCCAGTGCTGTCTTGAAAAAATAATACAATAATCACAGCAGCTTATGGTTATTTTCAGGGAGATTACTCTGCTGATTGTTGTCTAAGTTCGCTGAATCATTGTTTAGTCTGTGCCAAGGAAAAAAACAAAACAAAACAAACGCCCATCATGATTTCCTGAAGCCTAAGATTATGTTTTCAGATGGCTTGTTTTCTTCGACGAACAGTCCAAACTCCAAAATATTTTGCACCAAACTACAAAAGATGAAAAGAAACCAGCAGATGGTTGTTTTGGAAGTGAGATTGATGGGAGAGGGTTTTTGTTTTTTTTTTCATTTTTTGCTTGAAACATGACTTAATCAACATCAAAAGAGTTGACAGTTTTGACGAGAGATGAAAGTTTACTCTTTGTTTACATATTTCATAACCAATTCTGAATCCATCCGTCAATATAACACAAGTGAGAAAAATGCTGCTGAAAGACTGTTGTTGCCTGAAAGTTTAATGAGAACGGACTGTTGTCCTAACTTCCTCTGTGGTTTGTGTGCTCTCTGCTGTATGTGTGTGTGTGTGTGTGTGTGTGTGTGTGTGTGTACGTGAATACGAAAGCAGCCCTCCTTGTCTGACATATTAATTAGCGGCTATAACAGTCTGTCCTGCCTGGAGGAGACGGCGGAGGGCTTATAAAACAGTAACTCTGTGATCAAAGGCTTTGCACACATTAGCATTTTGGCTAAATCATGTTTGGACTTGAACAGTGGCTGGCTATTCACTCTCCATTAAGGAGGTGTCACTAAGAGGACAAGTTGAATCAGAGACGTTGGTGTGAGAGCAGACTTGTGGTCCACTCCCACCGTAAGCAAAGATATTTCAAATTATTTTAAATGGAAACGGTTTTATTTATTTTTTTTACGACTGTACTCTATAACTGACCTAAAAAGATTGAAAGACTTGACCATCCCAAGACGTAAAAACACACAATTCAGCCTGACCAGTGTTTTTCTTTGGGACGAACCATTAAATAAACAAAACACTTTGGTTCCACACTGCAAGTTCACCATCAAGAAGTTTGAAAAATGTTTGACTCTTTATCTTAGCTCTAAAATATTTAGACACAATATGTTTTTTCCATAAGCCCCATACTAATATAGATCCATAGAAACATATTCAAAATGAAGATAAAACTGTTTACACATAACAGTGTAACGAGTGGATTTTTATCTATCTCATTCTGGCTGATACTGAAACCAATATTTCTACCTTTGTTTTTGTACAGAACACAAAGTTTCTCCTCTATCCTACTTGAATTATCATCGTACTCTTGTTTTGTGTCTGTTTCTAAAAATATATAAAAGACAAACAGCATTAAATTCTACCATTAATGCTCCAGCACTCCTCCTCCTCCTCCTCCTCACACTTGCTTGCCGTCTACTTTGAACTACTTCCGCACAGCCGACATACTGAAGCTCATCGTAAAGACGTGGTCGGTTGGTGAAACTGAAAATGTTTCTCATGATAAAGAAAAAAAAAAACTCTGATATTGCACCAAAAAAAAGTGAAATCTGATTTTATAAGTCTACTACACTGTAAAAAATGAAACTTAAAATGGTTTTAAACCAACTGACCCATGAACAGAGAAAACCCTGATGTCTATGACAGACTGACTCGCTCAGTACAATGAAAAACCCATATTATCAAGTTTAAACAAACTTTGAGATGATTTCTCATAACTTATAGCTTATTTCATCAGTACACTTGCATAACTTCTTGGAAGGTGAATTATTTAATAATTATCATGCTTTTGTGGTTACACCATTTGACAGTTTGATGGGACTGATACCTTAATTGGTTAAAAATGGGAGAAATGTCAAATAAATATTCTGACACCAACAGAAACACAAACTACACATTTAAACAAACATCTAACATGTCATTTGATAGATATAACATGCTTATTTGTCATTGTCCCATGTATAAACTGTCAACAGGTGCACAATAATAAAAGTGTCAGTTAATTAACTATAAGGTAGCAGCTGGTTTTATCCACAAATACAGAAAAACGACGATAAAATCATGGAGAAAATGATCAAAATAAAACTTTGAGTAAAGGTAGAAATTGTCTGAATAGTACAACAGTTCTACAATAAATGGAATGCACTCAGATTAATTTTATAATCACTTAATCTGTCAGTTATCTTAATGATTAATCATCAAATTTAAAGGTACAGTGCGAAACAATGGGAATTTTTTGCAATGTCTCATCAGATCGTCAGATTTCTTCATCTGTGAAGCAACGGTGGCCTCAGAGGACAAGAAGGTCCTGTGGTCCTTGAACAGTTTGATCTAAAACAAAATCTTTTGCAAACAACAACAACAACCACTCTTTTTTCTTCTTCTTTGTCGTGGCCACTCACTAAATACAAAAAACACCCCTGTGACTTGTTCGTCCATTCTGTGCTACTGCAGGAACATGGCGGAACAAGATGGTGGCCTTTGTGGTTGAGGACCTCGTCCCACTTGGATATAAAAGGCTCGATCAAAGTTAACAAATAAAAATCCATTTCAACTTGTCACGAAATCCGACACGTCACCTTCTACGGAACGCACAAAATCAAAACAGCTGGTAAGTCTTCTGCAACTTTTATGACCTGCTTGTTTCCAACCAAAAAAGCGAACTTAACTAAAACACATTTAAATTACAGAAATGTGTCGGAAAAAAAGGAAACAGAATTATATCACGGGTAAAAATATCTTTTTGCTGACTCACTTTCTTTTGATCAACAAACTGCAGCTTCATTCACAGAACAGCAAAGTTCACACAAACCAAGAAAAATGTCATGAAAATATTCAATAGCTCCAACTTATTTATGATGCAAGGTTATTCCATTTAGAGCATTAAATATTTTTTTTTAATTCCTTCTTTTACTTTGACCTTAAGGTGACCTTAACATTTCTCACTCCATAACTTTATTCACTTTGCACTTTGGAGTCGCTTCTAGCCTGGAAGCCTGTTTCATACTGTGTGACTCATGCTAACACTTTAAATATAGCCTCCAGCTAATTTATACATCCAGATGTAAGACGCTCAGCAGAAACTCTCCCTCTGAACGCCACACTGTGTGAAACCAACCACATTCTCGGAGAGAACACATGCAGATCTATGAATGCTGGTGTAACTTCATTGACAAGACAAGCCTGAGCACCACCCTGAAAAACCAGCATGTTCAAATCACAGCTTCTGACGTTCAAGCCCCGGCTCTCCAAGTGAACGGGGAGTGTGTTAAATGCAGCAAAAATCAACTCGAGGGCTCCTTGAATTAGCAAAGTCTGAGCTCAGTGAAGACGAGCTGGTGGGGGGAAAAAAGCAGCTTCCTTTAACGCAGACTTTTATCAGAGAGAAGAAGAAAGAAGCAGACACACTGTGGCCCTTTTTTGACAAGGTCACAGCTTCAGATGATTGCAGTGGAAATGTAGCACATGAGCCTTTTTTTTTTTTTGCATAGCAACAACAAAGGTACCATCAGTGACTCTACAACACAGCCTGATTTCCACATGCACGTTGTCGTTACGGGGGCAGATGTGTGTGTGTGTGTGCGCGTGTGTGTCAGGAGACCTTACAAAGAGGTCTGCTGCTGGAACACTTGCAGACTCCAGCTAACGTTTTTAAGTTCTTCCGTGCTTGTGGAAATTAATATTTATGAGCAGTTTTTCGTTAATCACTTTTCTGTGCAAATATTTAAACAGAGGTTTTAACTTAAAGGGTCAGTTTGAGTTCACTTTAAACTTTAAGATGTTAAGCTTCACTGAGCACCCAACCCCTCCCGGAGCTGAGGGAGGAAGGGAGGAAGGGAGGGAGGAAGGGAGGAAGGAACCCCCCTCCCTCTCCAAATGTACAGCCGGGCCTTGCAGACTGCATGCACAGGTAGTGGCCACTGTAACACATCAGCACTAGCAGGCAGCACCACCCTAACTGCTAAGGGAGTGTACCTACATCTTACCTAGTGACAGGGAAAGCAGAGCGCACACACAATCAGAGCAATCAGAGAGAGAGAGAGAGAGAAAAAAACTCATTTAAAGCTCAAGTTCAGCAGGTTCCAGAGGTTTCACTCAGTGTGCACCTGATTCTCTGAAAAACATCTCCCTCCCCTCCATTTCCTCTGGATGAGAACTCACTGTATGAATGAATAATGATTTGAAATAGATCCGTCGTATCATAACACACAGCTATCAATAATGAATCACTGCTTTTGGACTAGCTGTCTGTGCTTAGACACAGTATGACCTGCTGTAGCCTTCCTATAGCCTGCTGCAGTGTTATATGGCACAGCCTACTTGAAATTGACAGTATGAAATGATTTTTCAAATCAGCTCCCAATACCTGCTTCGCCCCTGTGCCGCAAGTCCAGCGCGTACAGAGGAAAAAAAAATCCTCCACCTGAACGCGCTGCAAGTTGAAAATACAGTCAGCGGGTGTGTTTGGATGAGAGCAGCTTGTCTGAATGATCACCTCGTTGCAATTTTTTTCCTCAGGAAATGCACGCGGCGCAGCGAGCGAGCACATTTCCCTGCTTCGCCGCTGCTGCTGCTGCTGGTAGCGGCGGCGGCAGCGTTTCAGCGCGCATCCGTCGAAGGGCGAACATTTTTGAGGTGTGTGCAAGTTGACGCGCGGTTAACGAGGCGGTTTTGCAGATGCGTCTCCGCTGACTGTGTTTACCAAGACCCGCTTCCCTGCGCTACCACAGAGGCTACGTGAGAGAGGAAAGAAGAAGAAGGGGAAAAAAAAAAGACACAACAACCCCTCCCTAGAAATAAACCAGTGCCGGCGGAATGAGAGAAACAGCATGCAGCAAAGATGCCGTAACATTGCGAAAACGAAAAAAGGGCGTAGCGGCAGAGAGACGCATACCTGAGATGATGCTTGGCGCGGCCGTCGCAGTTCCCCTGCGCCCAGCTTTAGCTGCTGAGACTGAGAGCACTGCACAGAGCCTGAGCCGAGCATGCCTATTGGTAGGCAGAGACGCGCTGGTTGCTGGCTGCCTGGACTGGGCTCTCCTCACTAACAGCTGAGGTGGGGTGGGCTCCTCACATGCAGGCAGCCACAGAGAGGGATGTCAGAATGGTTTCTTCCAAACTGTTTCCCCCTAACTTTGCTTTTTTTTTCATAGCAACAGTCATTTCTTTGAATTCCATCTGACATATTGATCTGAATGATAACTGCAGACGTGTGGAGCAGAGATGTCTGTGCTTCTCCCTGCGCTTTAATCTGTGTTTCACACGTTTGGAGAATTAAAACCTGACTGGAGCACACCTTGAATTTGTCTGTAGGAAAGGTCTGTCCCTGCTTGTACTCATATCTGCTGCAACACTCAAATGATTTTCCAAGTGAAAACTACATCTCCCAGTTACAAGTTTCCCCGTCCCCTCCTGTTAAGTTTTGGGTGTGCAGTACGGCAGTGAGCAGCAGCACCGCGCCCTTGGTGATGTTGATGACTCGTCACTGTGTGTGTCCCCCTCCTCCCATCCAATGCCAAGACAGCTTGGCTAATTAAATGTGCTGGGCTCAGGCCTTCCTGTGCCAACTGTGACATGCCGCACTCTGAGGGATCCCTTGTTTGGAGGAGTGACAGGACAACATGCACGTCCCAGAGATCCACTCACTGATGACAAAGTGCTGGAGTCTGCTACGGTATCCCTGCACCACTATCTTACTACTGACTCACAAAGCGCCACGAGCAGAGGGTTTCGAGGATTCCGAGCAGCCAAAATACTTTGACTCAACATTTGTGCCTTATTGTAAGACACTTAGCATCAGACTGATGATTAACGCTGTAATTAGCTTGCCCAGCAAATGCACATCTTTCATAAAACCATAAATTAATCAGATCTGTGTCAAAAGAAAGCCGCCAGATTCTCTGCTACACCACTTAGAAGGCGCTTGCAGCATTTTTACACTAAATATTGGTTAAGTTAATTTACAGCAGCATGGGAAACATGTTTGAATCAAGTGGCTGGCTCAGAAAATTCCAGAAAGCTCACCAAACCAAAACCAAAAGAGCTATACTTTACATCAAAAATTAACATGTTTACAGCCTGGAACAAAAAAAAAAAAAAAAAGACTCGTCTAATTCGCTCATTTCTCAGATGGCACATACAGTACAGGCGGGGGAGATTCGTTTATAACTCAACAGTTTAGAAGATATGAAAGGCTTGAGTTTGCCCAATCAGAGTCACAGCTCACCTGACTGACAGGTGAACACACGATTGCTGTTGGTGAGGAGGCTCAAAGCCCTCCTCTTGAGTTCAGCATTTCCATTATGGCTTCCACCGAAGATAGGCTTCAAAACTCCGTATCTGAAACAGATGGGTGACATCACAGATACTATATCCCTTTATTATATAGTCTGAGCAGGAAATAGGTTGGCTAATTTTCTCCGGACCAACTAAGGCCCCGTTTACATGACAACGATTCACTGCATAAAACATGGATGTAGTCTCCGCGACATCACCCGTCTGTTCCTGATACAGTCAAATGAAGCCGATCATTGGACAGGGCCATCTTGGAAATGACGCAGGCTTTGAGCTTCCTTTTTAACAGCTACAGGGTCAGTCATGTGAGCTAAGCTGAGCCTCTGATTGGACAAATCCGTAATCCTAATACCTTCTAAACTGCTAAGTTTGAAAAAATTATGTGTGCTGATAGCAAAATTAGCATTTCAGACCAAAGCTGTAAATATTTGATGTTGTCAAAGTCTGTTTTTGTTTTTGTTTTTGTTTTGGCTTGATGTGTACGTGATTTCTGGTCTTTCTGCAGCCAGCTTCTAGTGGATTCTCGATTAACAGCAACTTTTTGCACTTCCGCATAGGCATCATTTTTTTCTACCGGATGTTTCCCCCTGTGTTTCACTCAAAAACGCCATTAAAAAATCTGTTTACACAGCAAACACTGTAGTATGTATGCCAGGCCTGTAGGTGGCGATATAACTGTAGAGTCCTTTGGTAGCCCTCCGCCGAAGTAGAGGTGGGCTGATCATCTGGGGTATATACCGAATGAGTCTTATCTGAGTGCAGAAGTGAAAGGCAGTCAGCAGATTCAGCCGCACAAGCACAACATGGTTGTCTGCTATTGAACCGTTGTTGTCTGGTTCGCGCATAGTAGTTAAAAGTTCCCAAAAATGTAATGCACACACGCAAAGCGGAGCATCATGTCATGTTTCAGAAAAATTCCACTCTGGAGGCCATTTTCAAAAGTCGGCTAAAACACTATTTCTGTGTAAAAGAGAGGCCGAAACGCAAAAATACCTTTGCGTTTCATCCTTAAACCATTTTTGTGTAAATAAGGTCTAAACTAAGTACCTTGTCTTTTCTCAGAGCTCCCTGCCCTTTCACATGCTCACGTGAAATGCCAATCCCAAGGCAGGACGAGCACATCTCAAGATTGAGATTCTGTCCCCAAAGACTTTCCAAAAAGTTCCTTTAAGGGAGCAGTTTTAGAAATGAAGATCACTTCTTCACAGTGACAGTTTGCAGATGTCTCTGTGAGGAGGTTGTACCTCAAACAGACTTCCTTCTATTCAGGTTGGGCGAGTTTGTTCTTGATAGCAATGTTTCTGGTTCTGCTCGTGGTTTATGGCTCTGTTAGAGTTTTTGTTTTTCTGATTGGCTGTAGTGCTTTGGTGTCTGCATCTTGATCGCACATCTTGGAAATTTAATACACACTAAAAGTTTCTATGCTGATTCAACAGACTGGGATGTCCCTGATTGTGATGTCTCTCACTGCAAAAAACCAATGCAGACCTCGGTCAAACAAGTGAGCTTCGAAGATAGGAGATCTGAAACCTGTTTGGCTCCCTCCATTTTTGTTCAGCACTGCACAGTTCTCTCACAGCTGTAAAAAAAAAAATAACAGAATCTCTGGTCGTGATTTAGTAAATCCATCACACCTCATCTAATTAGACTGGTGTGGTAAACAGTAAACCAACACATCGTGCGGCGGGCTTATGTAGGATGTCTGCTCTTTTTAAACCCTGCCAGCATGGAAGAACCTGCCGATCACAGACCTCTACATCTGCTCTTCTCCTGCTTCCTGACACTCTATCAAGGCTCTGCCAGCAGTACCCATCTCTATGGCAACATAACATCATGTCATTTAGGGGACGCTCGTGTCCCTTATAGAGCTTGTGTGCTTCGTGTTTGGTATGAAAGCCTGACGGGGAGGAGAGGTCTGACTCTGGTTTAGGAATACGAAGGGAGGGTCAGTGTTGGAGACATTTATCAATCAGTGGCTTGTTTAGTGCTTATTGAAGTTTCTTTTTACCCTTCATGAAAGTCTTAAATATAGTGCCACTGTTTGTTTTAACTTGCTTTAGTGTGTTTTAATCTTGTGTTTAACCATGACTTGAGGTAACCAAAGCTGACATTTCAAAATTTAAAATTCAAGAGTCTGTGAAGACAATCTGTTTGAAGTGGATTAAAGCGACACCTTTTGGCTGGAATCGTGCGCAGTGTCGGAATGACATGACTCTTAACAAGGCTCAGACAACATTTTACTAGATACAATGTGATGAGGTAAGGTGTTTATCAACAGTTACATAGCGCTGTTGTTTGAAACGTGACAACAAGTAAACTTTGTCCGTTTGTTCTGTAGTTTAGTAGCTGGATATTTAAGTTTAAACAAACAAACAAACAAACAAACAAATAGATAAATAAGTAAATAAGGAAGGGAAAACCTCTGACACTGACCAGGGTAAGGTGCAGCAGCAAGATGATTCAGCTGCAGTGAGCACTGTGGACACCGTGGAAGCTAACGTTAGCGCTGCTGCTAGTAGCCAGTTTATATCACATCAGTTGGCTATCTGGGCTGTTGTTCCAGGGCTATTTAGCCAATCAGAGCTAACGTAACCTCACTCTTCATTTTATTGACAGACTCTCAAGTTTGATCAGATCACTGCAGAGTAACTGCTGCATATGGGTTGGAATGAACATTATTACAATCAATTTAGCTTGTGGTTTAGCATTTAGCTTGTGATTTAACTCGTGTTCTAACTGTTAGCCCATGCTATCACTCTCCTGTTTATCTTTTTTCTTCTCTTCTGTCCTTTTTCTGTTACAGTTCTGCTCCAGTCTCCACCATCACTACTAAATTAATCACAGAAATTGTTTTCAGCAGAGAAAAACACAGATCTCTCACTTCATCAGCAGTGGTGGTGTTGTCAAAGAGACTTCAAGCAAACAATAGCATCTAGAAATAACCAATATTGGTGATGATAATCTTCACTTAGAAAGTCCTCACAGTGACTTTAACTCAAATCAAAATGTTTTTTTTTTTTTATTTGACAGGAACGATGCTCAGTGCAGAGCATGAACCTGAAGTGTTGTGCTAAAGGCTAATAGCTCTTATTAGCTTATCAACTCTTGGCTTTAATTGAGCTTTTGCACATTGTTCTGCCAGTAAAGGTCTTCATCATGACCATGACTTTGAAGTGTTTTGATTCAAAGTGTTGCTTACTTTTCTCTGGTAATGATAATCCTGAACATCTTTAGACCTTCTTTTCAATTTGACTGATTCATGTCCAGAGATTGACTTGAAAGTAATCTGAGGATTACGTCTGCCTGCTGTGTCACTGTGATGTAGACCCATGTCCTCTGGCAGACTAAAAATTACTTTGCCATTTCCAGTCTGGTCCGTGCAGTCTGCTGCATGCTACAGTGGGTGGTCCTAACACCCATATCAGCTCTGCTCTACTTCACATAGCTGGCTGACTTTTACTACACAGAGGCCTTTGATTATAATTTACTGCATTTTAAAGAATCATCTTAAAGCCCTGGAGACATGTGGATGATAAAGTGTCTGTACATTGTGAATACTTTTTGGAAAGTCTGGTAAACTCAGGACTTCTTTTTTTTATTTTTTATTTTTTTGGAGCCACATTAAGCGGTCCATGCATTAATGGGGTGTTGAACTCTAATTGTGCTTATTCTTAGAGCAGCTGTTGGGCAAATGTCTCACTTCAGATTGAAGTCATTGCACATACAGGAGGTGTTGCTGCATGGTTCTTTTTTTTTCACATCTGTGGTATAGATGGTAGACAGAGCTCGCTGTTGGCTGTGTCTGATTGTAGTTCGACTGGTGGCTGTTAAACAGATATAGAGGAGCTTTGTTGGTTCATTCAGTGAAGACTTAGTTGTAAATATGGAGAATTAAAGCAGCAGAAAAAAAAGTGAGTTTAATGACTTGACTGGGTGGCATCATGACATCTGTGTATTGAAAAATTTGCTGACAACCATCTCCAATCCATCAACTCCAGTCACCACAGGAGCTGGAAACGTAACCGTATAAACCTCTTTCTTGTATTTCCAAACACTGCAAAAACAAGCCGCTTGGATTATTTCTGAATCTCACATGAAGCTTTTTCATTCACTTAAAACTTGATAAAGAAACTGTAGGTTTCTTCACACAGTAGCCTACCTTTCACATTCAGCAGACAGGACGTGATATTAGTATTTATTTGTTCAGTTTTGGATTTGTCTTCTCAGCTTTTGTTTTGGTCTCCAATAATCCCTGAGGAGAAAATCTGACTTTCAGCATAGAAATGTCCAAGAAGGCTCTTATTTTGCTCTGTAAATGGACCAAATGGTGGTTGATAACATTGTCCACCTTTACTTTGTAGAATGCTTTTGATATTGCAAACCTTGCCCCCTCCCACCCACGAACTCCTGACATTTTCAGGATAATTTCAGGACATTCAGGCTCTGTTTTTTTCAGGAACTCGCTGTTCATGCCGTACCACACAGCTGGAGACTGACGGTGTCGAACGCACTCTCACAACTTAACAGACGGAAGATTAGACATGCACAAGAAGGTTCCATCATAGAGGCCTTTCAACAAATTAAATTAACATGGAAAAGTTCATTTTCTTTTGAAGTTTAAATCAAGAAATGAAACTAATTTTTATAAAGATTCAGATTTCACAAAGAGTGAATTATTTCAAGCATTGAAAAACCAAAACAGTTAATGAGAAACTAAATTCAGTAACTCATGAAATCAGAACATTGGGAAAAAGTACACACATAAATGTTGTCGGGCTGTTTGTGTCCTGACTTTTCTCCTTCCCAACCAAGGACAGACAACACCTGATTATCTTCTGTTTCATCTGATCATCCTATCAGATTATCCTGTGGTCTGAGGTGTGTTAGGAGTGAATTTGTCCCAATAATCGGCTTCGAAACGGGTCGAGGCCGACAATCATAACTATTAAACTTGTTCAATATTTACGACCAAAAATCTTCATGTGCGTGGGGAAAGCCGACGACTCCCAAGTCATGACTCTGTGAGTTGTGATGTGGAATGGAATGTAGCCAATCAGGAGGCAAGCTGACTGAGGAACAAGGAAGTAGACAGATAAAATCAAGCATGGCTGACCTGACATGGAAAGTTTGTGAGGAAGTCAGCGTTCCTGCCGTCTCCAGGATTTTTTCCATAGTCCTCTTATTATTTTTTTTTTTTTTTGGTTCTGGAATTTCCGTTAAAAATAATCCCAAGACCACCATCATTCCCTCTCCTATGTCCTCTTCCATTTTGTGTTTTGTGTTCACCAGTTGTTGCTATGTTTCTTTTTCTACATTTTTGTTAGATTACGTTTGGTCACGTGAGATTTCTGTCTTGGAGGACGAGATTCTAGATCGGTGGTTGGACAGAATCGTTATGTGTGTACCTCGCTTTGGACAAAAAGGTTAAAAAGAAGCTGGCTGTTCACAGAGCGCCATATCAAGCATATTACTTGAAATTTGAGCAGAAAGGAAAAAATGGATAGAAAAACGATGCACAAGCTACAGGGATAACCACAGCTTGGGGAATATTGTCAAGTAAAACCCATTTAAGAGTTTGGGGGAACTTCACAAGGAGTGAAGTGAAGCTGGAGTGAATGCATCAAGAGCCGTTCATCAAAGCGTTTGGCTACTACTGTCTCATTCCTCAAGTCACTTCCAAATCATGGACAACATCAGAAGAGTCTTACCTGGGCTGAGGGGAAAAAAAGAACCAAACTATTGCTCAGTGGTCCAGAGTCCTGGTTTCAGATGAAAGCCAGTTTTGCATTATTTGGGGATCAAGGCCCAGAAGTCTGGAGGAAAAATGAAGAGGCACAGAATCCAAGTCGCTCAAAGTCCAGGTGTTTTTTTCTAAAGTTCCCTGCCGGTCTTTGCACCTGCCCAAACTGCCAAAAGTTTCAGAAGCTGGATAAGTGACCATGATGTTCCTGTGCTTGATTTGCCACTCACCAAACCAGAACCCCATGGGGAATCTTTCAGGGGTTGTCGAGAAGGAGATTAGAGATAAACAGCCAAATCACCAATGTAGAAAGTTTTCTGTTCTCTATTAGAGTGATGTCTGAAATCCTATAACATCATCTGCTTCCTTCTGTTTCTAAATGTCCCTCATCTCTTCTTGCCGTCAGCTGAAAATGAAAAACAACTGTCGTGACTTCCTCACATGAAGAGAAACATTGATTTAGGCGCTGTGGAGATCATGCAAAACAGCCTCTCATTAAAATCATAATTGGAACTTGGAAATGACACATGAGGTTCATCTGCAGGGCGAGCTGAATTCACCAGAAACGATTAAACTGGCACTTAGCCTTTCACCCCCAAACAAAGCGGTCGTGACGTCACAGAGAATGCAAAGTGAGCGTTTTATACAAGTTGGAACATTTCTCTCTGTAGGTCATACAGAATCATGGATGAGCTTAAAAGGATCATTGTTTTAAAACTTTTAAAGATTTTTTCACAGTATTCTTATTAAACAGAACCAAAAGAGAAGGAAAAACACAAGAAAATACTAAAATGGTGTGTTCTGTTCATAAGAAGGAAAAAGAGAGACACAAATTACTAAGATTTTTCCTTCCTGTTTAAATTCTTGCTTGTGTTGTACGTTGCTTTGGACAAAAGAGCCTGCTAAATGAAATTGTAGAATGTTGTAGAATGCAAATTATGTAAACATTTATTCAAAAGTAGGACTTTTGGGGAAATGTGTAATACCTCATATTCCACAGTTGAATAAATTTGGTCTGAATACAAAATATAAATAACTAATTCATACCTATTTTCTGAAGAGGAATTACTGGTTTAACCATCTTTTGTTAAGTTAGGTTAAGTTAGGTTAAGTTAAGTTAAGTTAGGTTAAGTTAAGTTAAGTTCAGTTAGATTGAGCTGAGCTGGGTTAAGTTCAGTTAGGTTAGCTTAGCTTAGTTTAGGCACCCATATACCCATTTTCTAAAGAGGAATTACCAGTTAAACCATCTTTTTTTTAAGTTAAGTAAGGTTAGGTTAACTTATCTTAGCTTAACTTAGTTTAGCTTAGGCAACCATATACCCATTTTCTAAAGAGGAATTACTGGTTAAACCATCTTTTGTTAAGTTAAGTTAAGTTAAGTTCAGTTAGATTGAGCTGAGCTGGGTTAAGTTCAGTTAACTTAGCTTAGTTTAGGCACCCATATACCCATTTTCTAAAGAGGAATTACCAGTTAAACCATCTTTTTTAAGTTAAGTAAGGTTAGGTTAACTTATCTTAGCTTAACTTAGTTTAGCTTAGGCACCCATATACCCATTTTCTAAAGAGGAATTACTGGTTAAACCATCTTTTGTTAAGTTAAGTTAAGTTAAGTTCAGTTCAGTTAGATTGAGCTGAGCTGGGTTAAGTTGAGTTAAGTTAGCTTAGCTTAGCTTAGGCACCCATATACCCATTTTCTAAAGAGGAATTACCAGTTAAACCATCTTTTTTTAGGTTAAGTAAGGTTAGGTTAACTTATCTCAGCTTAACTTAGTTTAGCTTAGGCACCCATATACCCATTTTCTAAAGAGGAATTACTGGTTAAACCATCTTTTGTTAAGTTAAGTTAAGTTAAGTTAAGTTAAGTGAAGTTAAGTTAAGTTAGATTGAGCTGAGCTGGGTTAAGTTGAGTTAAGTTAGCTTAGTTTAGCTTAGGCACCCATATTCCCATTTTCTAAAGAGTAGTTACTGGTTTAACCATCTTTTGTTAAGTTAAATTAATTTAAGTTAGGTTACACAAAACACAAACATAAGTTAATTATCAATGATTGTCCAAAGGTATTTATATGACTGCATATACTGAATTGTCTGAACTTTGATTGGCTGCTAAGTGCTGTTACATGAGTGTGTTTTCCTTCTTTAGCTTGTGATTGCCAGTGTCAGAGTTCAGCTAAAATGTTGGCCTCAATAAAAAGTTAAACTACTTTTAAACACAGTACTTGATTCTTTTTGAAATCCTTTTACAAAAGAAAAAAAACTTATCTCAGATATGGCCCCACACAGGTGATGAATTTTTACAAACTCAACCAATAACTGCAATTTTCTTAAACGTGTAATATAAACCACGTAACTACTGCTCAGGAACTAACATCAGTATACAGGGAATGAGCTTAATCCGAGGCGATCTGGCCCCCAGGTTGCTGCAGATTTGACCAATTACCCGAGTTCCTCCTCTCTTCCCTTCCAATTACATCACCAAACTGACTTCTCTGATATTCTAAATACTGGTCTCCTCTGCTCTGTAAGGCTGCTTGAACATCAGGGATCCTTATCTGTCTTCGGTATATTTTGAACTGGGGATGCAAAGCTCTGGGAATTTTCAGGCATTTACAATAACTGCATTTACCGGGTCATACACATTTATAAACATTAAACATTTTGGTTCGTTATAAACAGACATGCAGGCAAACACGTTTAGTGCAATATTTTAAAATGATTCTATTTAAAATTAATTTTTAGGGAATTTTCTGGAATTTTTCCCTAACTGAGTCACAAATATTGGTATGAATATTTGTCATAGCTGACATTCTTTTATACACATTTTGATGAGCATTTGTTAGTTAAGATTAAATGTGTCCATTACTGAAAGTTAAACCATATCATCAAATATGTTCCCCTCAGTACTATCATCAAAACTTACCTTGAGTGGACTTCTGGACTCTAAATCCAATGATCTTCATGAAAATGTTGTAGGTCAGTAAAGTAGAGAATTGCATATGTGATTCATGGTACTCAGGTACACCGAGATCATTTTTGAAAACCTCATTCAAGTTGATAACACGAAAAAAATAAAAATAAAAAATTTAGCTGGAATTTTTTTTGGGAAAAAAAAATCATTTAAATTGACGGCAACAAACCATTAAAATTTCCAATATTCTTGAGCTGAAATTCCCATGTAAAATTTCAGAAAACTTTCCAGAAATCTTTTGCAGACTAGAAAATATTTACTTTCTGCTGTGAAACAGACAAGAATTTCAGAGCATTTTCATTACTTTTTGCACACTTTGTGTGCAAGCTGGCACTGAAAACTCCCCAGATTTGATGTTTGAAGACAAACAGCTTGCTTTTATTGGAACATTTGTCCCAGCAGCTAACAGCTGTTGTTTGATATTTTACAGAAAACAAAGAAAACCAAGAAATATTGTGAGTTGCATTGCAACTTTTTGGAAAGCTGCGTAACAATTACAGAAAGGCTTCCTGAAGGGACTGAATAATGCTCCTCTGACCTAATGCTCTCCATGTGGTTGAGATTGTTTTCCTCCTCTGAGAATATTCATATTTTGTTCAGGCTTCTCCTTAAATGCTTTTTTGATTTCCTTGCCATCTTTTCTACTCACCAAAAAAAGAGGCTTTTATTTTGCTATTAGGATCTTTTCCTCAGTGGTGGAGCCGTTTAATTGTGACAGAAAAACAATGAAAAGATGTTTTGTCCTTCACGACTTGTTTTCAATGTCAAGGGCATTTGTTTTTTTCTCCGTCTGAAGGTGACTCTTGTGCATCCTCCCCGCCCGTCCTCACACAAACATCAAACTACAGCCTCACACCAACTCTCTGACAAACCTCATGAAGTCTCCCATCAGTCGTGAAGGTCCACTTCAAACGCACATTAACACACACACGCACACACACACACACACAAACACACACTCTGCCCTCTCCCTGTCCCCAGCCCTGGTTGCCTAGGAGACAGCTGAGACAGGGACCCCATCTCATTACACACCAATAGGGCTGTGTGACTGGCTGCAGGGAGAAGCAGGGGAACTTTATCGCCATCTAGCAGCCAAGACTGAGAAAGACATGCACTTTTTTTGAGCCAAGATTCTGCCTGGTAACTCAATGTGCTGACTTCTCCTGGAGCTGGAGTCCAGCCCTGAATATATAATGAGATACATCATGCTATAGGGGCTTTACACTAAGTGACACGTGTAATATGGGCCATTAGGGGAGCGGTGGTTTACTATCCGATCAGTGATTGGTTGATTATAATGCAACTTAAACATGTAGCTATGCACAAAAAAATGCACATTTTAAAAGTACGTACTCGTACATCTGTGGGTGAATTCCACACAAGATCATGACGTGTAGATATCATACTATAGATGTAGATACACTTAGGTTTTTTAGGTTTAATGTGAGATAAGCTCTGAGCACAAAGCACCATGATAAATTACCACAGCTTAACCTAAAGTCATTTACATTTTAATGTGGTTAAAATTAGACCCCTTCAGCAGCAACATTAACAAACGCAGCGCTTCTAACCTTGACACATTTTGAGAAAAACAACAACAAAAACAACTACCTCACACACATCCTGAATGACACTAACAGATGAATGAATCACAGTTGTGGGTCTAAAAGCTTCAGTACAGTAAACATTTTGTGGCACCGAGGAAGTTTGAAGTTTGCTATCATCTGTTTTATTATATACTTCTAATTGCTGACACCATCTATTAACTACTGGGCATTATTTGCATCTGTAGCGTGTATTACAGGCTTATTAGCAGTCGAATGTGTTATTAATATGTGGCAATTGCTATGCTAATTGTGTCTATGGTATGGGCTAAGATCAGAAGACTGGGTGTGGCTGCGGAGCTGGTGTGAGTAATTAAGAGGCAGAGAGGGTATTAAGTCCAAATGGTGATGGTACCATCATGTATTGTAATGAGTAATCAATAACACATGCTTTTACCAGACATAAATAAATAAATAAACAGATAAACAAACAAATAAATAAATAAAATAACAATAACAATAGTAATGATAATAGGAATAACCCCAAAGATATTTGCAAATACTGCATTATTTTTGATAACCGGTTGAAAATGCACTATGAGCTTTGATTAGTTGTTTGGCGATTCCAAACAACTAATGTGACAACCCTCAAGGGATTTTGGTCTAATAGTAAAATACTGTTATAAACAATGCATTCTGGGAAGATTAATACTTGTCTATGGTCCCAATGGTCAAATACTCCCATTTACAGTAATTTACAGTTTACAGCTGAGAATCCCCGTCAGTGGCCGACCACTGCGCCATGTCCCCTTGCAATAATTGTTCAGTTGCAGTTAACAGAGGTATGTGACTTTAAAACACCTAGTCTGCTGTATGTCAGTGTCAGGGATGCCTACAGAGCTGCTGCTTTACCACCACTGGAAAGATCAGATCACAACCTGGTTTTACTGCAGACCTGTTGTGGACTCTGTATGCTGAGGCAGCCTGTAACTACCCTCACAGTGAGGCTCTAAGGGACTGCTTTGACTGCACAGATTGGAGTGGCTGCTGGAAACAGATGAGAGCAGCATAGATATCAACAGACTTTATTTCTTTTTCTTTTTTTGTAATGTTTGTAAATTCTATTTTTTTCTATTGAAATGCTCCAAATTTATCCCATTAAGAGTAAAAAAAAATATGTTTTCTTTCCTCACTGTTTAATCAAAGTCTTCCATAAGTGCACTTGTATAAAGTGCACTTTCTGCACTTTCTGGAACAGTGCACAGAATCTTACAGGGTCGTGTTGTCCCAAATCAAACACTGCGGCTTCGCACTTACCGGAAACTAGCATCACGTTTCACAGCCATTTACAGGTGTTCCTCTGTTATTCACTGATGACATCCATCAGCCATTGTTTGATCTGTTCCCGCCTCTTCCTCTATGTAGCTAATATGGCAATCATTGAGGGTGAGAGGGTTTTGAGTGCACCAGCTGAGAAATCAAAGGGCGCTGCGTTATTTTCCATACTGTCAGTGTGACGCACTTATACACTCAAACTAGTGAGTGTGAGTGCAGAAGTACGCGATTCTCTGCTGTGGGACAAAATTTAATCCCACAATCTGTTTTTTTTTTCAGCTGGGTTTAAATCTTTAGTTTGGACATCCTGTGAACAAAGCATACGTTTATGAATCCATCCACTCCACAGAACAAAACACAATCAAAGCTGGTGGCTGTGGGATATACTGCAGTTTATTATTTCTAATAGATGTTCTGTATCAGATAATAAAAACATCAAGTAAAAATGGCCACACACACACGTACGCAGCAGCAGCAGAAGCAAGAGTTTGGGCTGAAGTTAGTGGGACGCCGTTGTGCTTGGAGTTTCTACTTGGCTGGGGACAAAAAGAGAGATTAACCCTGTGCTACACACATCGTACGAGAAACAAAGCTGCAAACACGCTGGATGTTTACCTTGTTTCTGTGTTAAAGGTTTCAGATACAGGTTTTATTTGGGGTTATTAAAGAGCGACAAAACACTTCCTGATTATTTGGACTTCTAGTGGTACTCCAGGATTTTTTTTTACAGCCACGGCGACAAAAAAAAAAAAAAAAAAAGGAAAAAAGAAACAGATTTGTGGCCTTTTTTATTTTTACCAGCCAAACTGATTCTTTGAACATCATTTTCTAGCACCACATTGTTTTAATTTTTTCCTAAGTGAAGTTCTAGCTGAGCAGAAGATACACGGTCACATGTTGAGTCCCAACTATGTGAACACCTCACTGATGTACAATGACAGAAAGGTACTTTCTGCTTTTAGTCTATATTTTAATATTAATCTAATGACAATCATGGGTAAAATAAAGCATCTACACACTCTACCTACTTTAAATGTGAACTATCCCACTATGTGCACAAACGACCGTCCGTTTGTCCGACGTGACGGTTCAACCTCCAGCCTTGCTCCACAGGAAACACTACAGCTGACCCCACTGAAAGCATAGTACTGTCGTTGAAATGTCGATATAGGCAAGGGTGATAAGAGCTAACACAACATGTTGAAGAGATTCCACACACATGGAACACTTTTAACAAAGATCAACATAAAGTAAAACAAGACGAAATAAACTCCCTCCAGTGGGAACGTACGAAGTGCAGAAACGAGCCTCATGAAACTACTCATCAAATTAAAACATCTGCAAACGCTAACCGTGGTGTGGCGAGGATATATGTAACGTCTTTGTAAACATTCTCCGTCCTAGGCCTCTGATTCTGATTGGTCGGTGGTGACGCTGCCGTTCAGCTCCCCCAGCCCCGTTTGCTCCTGGATGTCGGTCATCTCCCCGACGATGAAGGTGGGCTCCCCTCCTTTGCTGTTGGCCGAGCCGCTGTCCGGCTGCTTGGCCTCCTGGTTGGTCAGGGTGGGTTCTTCATCCAGCCTGCTGGAGATGGACCAGTAGAGGTGAGCGTCGAGCCTGGCTGCAGCCAATGAGAGCTCTCGGGCTGAGCAGGCGGGCGTGTCCACCTGGGGGGAGTAGAAATGTGGTCACGGGTTGAGGTTCCTGTTACTGGAGGTGTATTTAAGTGAAGAAGTGGCTGTCTCATTAAAGCATACGTCTACACGGCTGGTTTTATGCTAGTTTTTTGTGACTACCAACCCTGCCTTTAATTCATGGGACAATGTAAACAAACAACTCCCATGTCGTTGTCATGTGTGCCATGTGTGACCATTATTATTAACATCATTATTTAAGGGGCTTAAGTAAGTAATTAAGCTTAAGTGGAGCGTAATGGACTTTGAAACAAGTACAAAAACATCCTTCAAAGCGGTCAGTTACAAGGCTTTATTTCTTCACTCTGTCTCTGATGTTTGGATGAAATCAACTGAATTTATGTATTTATGGATCCATCAGCTGAGCAATGAAGTTCAGACCATTAGATGAAAATCTGAATCTCTTGTACAGGATGTCATCGTGGACATTAAAGGGATTGCATATCTCCCAAGAAACTCTCTCTCCGAAGCGCTGCTCTCACGATCCATTCACCAACAGGATCTTCTAAAAATGGGCAGGCGATTTTCCGAGAGAGCTGATTGGTCAGGAGGTGGTGCTTTTCGATCTCTTATCCAAATCTTAACCTGCCACACAGCAGGTTAGCTGTTCAGCATACGTAACCACGGTGATTAAACCTGGTAAGAAGTGAACCAGCTTCGTGGGATGGAAAATTCAGAGTTAAGCCAGAAGTTACCTCGCTAAGAGAAAATCCAGCTTCGTAGTAATAAATAAAATAATCTCAATACATGACTAACCTGGCTAAATAAAGGGTAAATAACGAAAATATATTGAAAAAAAGACTCATTAGAACAGGTTTGACTCGCTGATGAGACCAAACGTATTGTTGACATGTAGATTAAGTCGAACCATTATCTAATCCATTACTTGTCCTCTCTGTATTACAACATAATAAAACGAGAAAAAAAAAAACATTTTTTTTTAGCTTTGTTTTGTTTTTGTGGTGTGGTTTAATCACAGGGCTCACCTATTGGATGGCTCTATCTCAGGTTTGGTGTGACGATTTCACGCTAAAGTTTCTGCTAATATCAACATGAAATAAATGCTAAAGTCCGAGTTGTTGCATTTCCCAGCATGCTTTTCACCAAGCCCATGGGAGCTGAGATTTCAGCTACATGTAGGTGGAAACAGGAATAGGACGAACTGCGAGGTTTTCTTACTTCCACACATGCACAGACACTGTGGATGGATTAAAACGTGGCAGGGAGAGGTCTGTGCTCTTTAATTTAGAGGGACTGACAGCAGAGTTTGTGGTAATGTTTAAATAATTGAAGCATTTTGTGCAGTGACGTCTCTCCAGACTGCTGCCACACAGTTTGTACGTCAACAAATTAATTTACAGCAACCAGACCCAAAAATTTAAGATAAACCTTCTCAAAAACATTGCTGCTCCTTTGATTTGTCTCTTAGAAAAAGCAGAAGCGATAAACACAGGATGCCCAACGTTGCTGACTCACCTCAAACGTGTGATGAAAGGCTCCGTAGTCGACGTCAAAAAAGCCCTCTGCTAGTGACATCATCGGGCTGAACCTGTGACCCCACATCACCTCCTCTGCCAGGTAGGAGCTCCTCGCCTGGCACGTCATCCCTGCACAAACAGACCAATCACTAACTTCAACATGCATCGCTGCATTTATTTGTCAAACAGGAGAGAACGAATTGTATAAATTATCCTCCATTTCCTTACAGAAATGGTTAAATGACGAGCTTGTCTTTATGTGAAGCCGTGTTATGACCAAAAGCTTCTTCTTTGTTCCTCTCTGCAGCGCTCTGACTCAGGGAATCAATATTTGGAGTGGGTAGAGAAGCCACCTTTACCTCACGGAGACGCTGCACGAATAGCTTTGATGAACTCGGAGAGCGTGTTGTCTTCTCTCTGAATTTGACATCAGATGATCTTTTTAACGTCTGGAGAAAGTTTTGATTATGTTTTCATTAATATAACACGTGTCACTCACATTTTTGGTCATTTTTTGCCTGATAAGAAACTCTATCAGGTTTGAATCCTTTTCCTATTGCAAAGATATTCAAAAGGCTCTTTCAATCCACAGATAGATGATGAGAACACACGCGAGAGAAAAAACACAAAAGCATCGGCATGTCCTCAAAAGATCCAGAGATTTCCCTCCACTTTTGTCCCGGTTATATAAGAGATTCACTTCCACACTGTGTCTAAATATACATGTATATTACCCACGTAATCGCAGCACCGTGAGGCTCTAAAGGACCAGGAATCTGATCAAAGAGGCTGATAAACACGCACATCTAAACTTTGACATCCCAGGAGCAGGATTTCATTTTCTAATGGACACTTTTGGGCAGAGTCTGCTTTCTGTAAAGCTGGGATACTATTACTGTAATATCAGACAGTTTTATGCATCTACAGGATTAATCTCCTAATGCTGGATTCTTGGTTTTGCTGCCAAATATACATTTACAAGAGATTTTCCCCTATACAGCAGAGTAAGACAGTTTTCCTCTTTTATTACTATGTAACTGTGTTTCTCATCATAACAAAGGCCTAAAGTGATTATCACGAGAGCCTTACTGGGAGGAGTTTTCATGTACAAATTTGATTTTGTGGAAATGACCGAGGGTCAGCAGCTCTTACTGACGTTTTTATTAACATATGAAAGTAACAGAAGACAGAAATCTCACGCGACCGAATGTGATCGAACGAAAACGTAGAAAAAGAAACATGGCCTCAAATATTTCTTATCCTTCATTCGGAACCTTTTCCATTTCCTCACTTTAATCTCGTCGTGTGTTCTCTAATGTGTTTTCGAACTCTCACGTTTTCACATCATGATAAATACATTCATTTGTCTGTGAGGACTCTCTGTTTGAAGTGGATCACAGCGACACCTTTTGGCTGGAATCGTGCGCACACTGTGATGATGACATGACTCTTAACAAGGTGTGTGTTTCTTTTGGAAATGATAGAAGATCAGATCTTCTTTTTAACACTACTTTTCTTTGTTCAAGACAACTTTTTACCAGATACAACGTGACGAGGTAAGGTATTTATCAACAGTTACACAGAGCTGTTGTTTGGAACGTGACAACAAGTAAACTTTGTCAGTTTGTACCTCAATTTAGTTGCCATCTATTTTAGTGCCTCTCACAGCCCCATGCTCTCAGACGTATTCGCAGGCTAACATGTACCCTGATGTCCTGCTCATCTACCAATGAGAGCTAACGTAACCTCACTCTTCATTTTAATGACAGACTCTCAAGTTTGATCAGATCACTGCAGAATAACTGCTGCATGTGGGTTGGAATGAATATTATCACAAACAGTTTAGCTCGTGGTTTAGCCTTCAGCTCATGTTTTAGCCTTTAGCTCATGGTTTTAGCCTTTAGCTTGTGTTTTAGCCTTAAGCTCATGTTTTAGCCTTTAGCTTGTGTTTTAGCCTTAAGCTCATGTTTTAGCCTTTAGCTTTTGTTTTAGCCTTTAGCTCATGGTTTTAGCCTTTAGCTCATGTTTAGCTTTTGGTTTAGCTTGTGTTTTAGCCTTTAGCTTTTGTTTTAGCCTTTAGCTCATGTTTTAGCCTTTAGCTCATGGTTTTAGCATTTAGCTTGTGTTTTAGCCTTAAGCTCATGGTTTTAGCCTTTAGCTTGTGTTTTAGCCTTTAGCTCATGTTTAGCGTTTGGTTTAGCTTGTGTTTTAGCCTTTAGCTTGTGTTTTAGCCTTTAGCTCATGTTTTAGCCTTTAGCTTATGTTCAGCTTTTGGTTTAGCTTTTGTTTTAGCCTTTAGCTTGTGTTTTGGCCTTTAGCTCATGTTTAGCTTTTGGTTTGGCTAGTGTTTTAGCCTTTAGCTTTTGGTTTAGCCTTTAGCTCATGGTTTGGCCTTTTTGATCAATCACTCTCCTGTTTGTCTTTCTTCTTCTCCTCTGTCCTTTTTCTGTCAGTTCAGCTCCAGTCTCCACCATCACTACTAAATAAATCACAGAAATAGTTTTCAGCAGAAAAAACACAGATCTCTCTTCCCTCTACAAAACTTCATCAGCCGGTGTGGTGTTGTCATAGATACTTCAAGGTGCCATAAATCAATCTGGTCCTGTCCAACCCCACTGGGAAGCTAAGGAATAGCATTCAGAAATAACCTGTGTTGGTGCTGATAATCTCATTTTAAATTGTGGATTAGGATCAGGCAGATATCTAAAAGAGAGACTTTTTCAAGATCACTTAGAAAGTCCACACAGGAACTTTAAAATTACAAATGTAAACAAAATTAATTCATAATAAGATAAAAGCCACGGACTTTAATTTGAGCTAATGCTTTAAACCTAATTGTGTTTGGTGTGTTATTTATCAAAGCTCTACCTTTAATACTTTTTATAACCATTATCAGCTCATTCTAGCTGCGTTTATAACCATCAGTTTCCAGCGAGTAACCCATCCTTTTATCCACTGCAGGGATTTTTTTTTTTTTTTTGTAGCAGCAGCACATGCTTTCGTCCATCGCCCACACTTTCATTTCATGTGCAAACATTGAAATATATTCTGGCTCAGTCATCTTGTGCTTTTTAAACTCTTTTTTTTCCAGATAGAATTAAATACTTTTTCAGGTTACCTGTAAATTTACATAAAAATCCTCATAATCTCTGTCTTATATGATATAGCGAGTCAACAGCAGTGAGGGGAAAAAAAGTACTTCAAGGTTTGAGTTGTTACTTCTGAGATTCGAGAACCACTTTCTGACCTGTAGCCTCCACCATTCCTTCCAAGATGACCACGATCTCAAAGTCCTCCTTCTCCAGCTGAGCCTGAGACATGTCCCAGAAAGGCGAGTGTGCATCAATCTCGTGGGAGATCACCAGCGGCGAGACCAAGAAAAGGCGATCATCACCTGTCTCGAAGCCCACGCTGATGTCTGTCTGATCCAGCGGGATGAACTCGCCTGAAAGAGACGGCGACATCAGAGGTGAGAAAAAGGAGGGGGAAGAGTTTATTTTGGAGAGTTCTGTCTCAATATGCTTTTGCAGATTGAGTCACACTGAGTTTTAAAGGCAGATGCTTCTGTTACCAAGGAGAAGAAAGCAAAAAAAGAAAAGTATTAATCAAACTATCCTGGCAGTTGAAAAGCACTTTCTTCACTCTTACCCTCTTGAGTCTGTTTGGACTTGATGAGCTTGGCCCTCATGTTGGCCCCTACGATGTGGGAGCTCCGCAAGTCGCCCACCCTGAACATCAGACACAGCTTGTCGTCTCTCAGAGAGATGACGGCATGTTTGGAGAACACCAGCGTCTCGGCTCGTTTGTTGGGCTGTGAGATCTTCACAAACATACAGCCGACCTGCACAGACAGGACGGAGGGTAAAGGAGAGCTGTGATGACTGGAGAAGTCGTTAGAGCGGAGTTTATCATTTGAAAAAAAAAAAAAAAGTACAGTGATTAAAATCCACTGTGAGTGTTGAAAACAAACAAATTCATTCATTTATTTCCAATAAACCTTGTTATTTCCAGTTTCTGTGTTAACACAGTATTGGCATTTAAATTAACCTTGCACTCAATCATTTTTAAGATGCAAAGTAAACAGCCCACACTTCCTTTAGCTGCTATTAATGTGGCACGTTTCCAGCTGGTGAACATGAATAAACATGAATCTGCCCGGACGTCAGCGAGTGGATTCATCTTCATCAAAGAGTGCTTACTTCATGCAAAAACGAGAGCTTCATCAGCACTTTGAATATTCTTCCTCAGGAAGTGTAACATCTGCACAGGATTAGAGTCATTCTGTCAGTTTAGTATTCATTTATAAACTCTCATGTATTGAACTCACATGTGGCCTGATTTTAATCAAGCTGACACCAGTATAACAGTACTTAGGGCCCTCTTGAAACCCTTAGGATTATTCTTTCTTTCTTTCTTTCTTTCTTTCTTTCTTTCTTTCTTTCTTTCTTTCTTTCTTTCTTTCTTTCTTTCTTTCTTATGCCACTTGAACCCAAAACTGTGTGCCTTCAGCCTAACTCATACGCGAACAAAGCTAGCCACAAAATTCAGTCACAGTGAAAAATTTATGATTCAAGTTTCGTGAGTTTAAACTGCAGCCCCTCGAGCTACTTTGAGCTACAGGCCTGAAATTTGGTGAGCATAACTATCATGCTAACACCTACAAAAAAGTCTCTTATGACCATAGTTAATTCCGAACAGGAAGTTCGGAAATTGCACTTAAACATACGATTTTTGCCATTTTTTGGGTACGTATTAGATCAAACTCGTCCCACAGTTTTCTTCTGGTTATCTTGACATTTTTTGTTGCTGTATACTAAACGCATTGTTGATTAAAAGTTATTAAAGGATTAGGAAACCTTACTTGATCGCATCTACAATGTTGGATCTAGACCAAAACACACACATGTTCAATGTCACAGCCTGAATGCATTGATGTACTTTTTTCACTTAAAACTACAGCGCCCCTTATTGTCAACAGGAAGTCATATGTTTTACTCTGTGATTAAAAACTCTCCATTCTTTTAAATTTTTCTTTCTACTCTGCTCTGTAATGTCTTTTAGGCCCTCATAAAGCATCACTGATCAGGTCATGTCCTGTACTGAATCAGTGTGTCCACTGCGACGCATCAAACTCTGATATCTCGCCATGAACCACTAAGTCATTGTAGCTCCTTCATTTAACCTCCAATTTCATTCAAATTTCACACACATGATCAAGGTCCACCTCCCAACACATCCACATGCTTAATTCTTTGCTACTGCAACAGCGCCACCCTCTGGAAAGGTATGGTAGTATCAAGGTATACCACAACAATTACAATCTCTCTCTTGACTCATTCACATGTGCCACAACATGCCCCAACTGGCACACGTGGCCCGCTTATCGCCACTTGCAGCTTTAATTACCTTTCTATTCTTTGGAGCTTACTCAACAACCAAAATGCTGGGCTATTTTTTGCCATTATATAATACTACAAATGATTCACTGATGTTATTTATTATTTCTATATTTGAATTTCTTTTTGAAATTTTGTGATATTGTTGATCTTCTTCAGGGTGTTTAAATATTTTTGTACTTTTAATGATTTAACAGATTTGTTTTCTTAATTTTTTTTCAAAAATCACTCTGAATTGAATTACTCACATTTAATTAATTCATAATTTATAATATTTTAAATATTACAAACATTATAACAGGGACTCAGAATAGCATATTACAACAGGGATTAAATCTCAACAGCAAAAGTCTACACTAAGGACAACCTGACCACACATGTCATATTTAATCAATCCTGACAAATTTTGCTTCGCCTCAGTGTCCATCACAGGCTGGAGAGAGATAATGACAGTTAGCGGGCACAGATGAGAGAAGAGCCTCAGGAGCCACTGGACCTCAACCATCTCTGACAGGGAAAAATGGAGCAACATCCTGTCCTGCAATCCAGACACAAGCTGCAGAGCTGGTGAGAGCATCTCTATGGCGCTAATACCTGCAGAGCAGGTTTCATTTAAACCATAGCAACGATGTTTAAAGTTGTGACATTTGCCTGGAATCTTCTACTTACATGATTATGCACATTAGAATCAGGACAGGGTGAGCAGAGGGACCCTGTCATGAAACATAACCACCCATTCACTGTACATTATTTGTTGCTTAGTTAAAGTCAGGGTTGGTGATCAGATTTAGATAGGAGTAAACCTGGAAAACACCAACCAATCCTAGTGTTTGGAATCCAATTTATTAAACCAATCAAATCCCGTCTTACCGTTCTGCCCGCCTCCTGTGCGTGCACTAGCCCTGATACAATGTGTAAAACCAAGAGGGATCCAAGGACCCCTGAGGACCGGTTTTGAATCAGTCATGATCACATGATCGTGAATCAGCGGTGCTCATGCACAAAATTTGAAGTACTTTTTTCCATACTGTTTTTATTTCACAGCCCAGGTGCTCACCATGAAGGCGTTGACCATTGATCCCAGTATAGCTTGCAGCAGCAGCAGCATGGTGCCCACTGGACACTGGTCTGTGATGACACGGTGGCCGTAACCAATCGTTGTCTCCGTCTCGATGGAGAAGAGGAAAGCCGAGATGAAGCCGTTGACGTTGTTGACGCAAGGCGTCCACGTCTCGTCTTCCAGATGGTCCAGATCACCCCTGGGGGAGAAAGGCGGAGAACGTGTGAGAAAAGTGAGGAGGGGAGGGTGACGGAGTGGGTGTCAAAAGGGAAAAATCAACAGAGAGCGGGAAGATTTATAATTTTAGAACAGAGGTGCTGAAACACATGTGTCGACGTCTCGGCCCTCCGTGTTTATTTACGTCCTCCTGTCAGCAGGTTCTAATAATGAATAGGATTAATAGTGCTGATTAGGCTGATGTTTATGATGTCAGCGTATGCAGTGCTGCAAAAACCTCTTATATCCCATCATATATCATCACTTAGAGTGTCTTCACTTTGTCTGCTGGTTTTTCAAATCTGCAAATCCGCAAATTTCCTTTAAAGCCACTCAGTACACAGCTAATGTCTGTGATTAACACGGCCGCAGCCGGGGAGGGGAGCTAATTAATGAAAGTGGCGTAAAGTGATTCATATAATCTATGACTTTTATTGACCTGCGTTGGTGACCGAGGGATTGCAGCAACAGCGACAGCTCCCTGGCACACTTTTAGGTGGCCTGTTATTGATATAAAGGGGTCAGGGTTTTATGAGAAGAATACGTTAGCTAATTAGAGCGGGGATCCAGCAGACACATCTTCCCATGAGGAGGTAACACATCATGATGAAATACCCTGTTATATCAATACTGCTTTGTCATCTGCTTTCTTCGTCTGGATTTTTTTTTTTTGCCTACTTTGCAGAAACGTCTCGCTCCGGGCATCATCATCCATCTCTGAGCCGCTGCCTGCTGATGGTCTCAGTAATTAGATAGTTTGATATTTTAAGAGAAATGATTTTTCGCTTACTGGACAAAGAGTTTATTGGGAGGATCAATAATACTCTCATATCTGTGCGTAAATTATGCAGCTGCAGACATTGCCGTGTTTCGTCTTCTGAGGCTCTGCCCAACATAGCAACAGAAACTTAGGGGGCGGGGCTTAGTGTAACCACTCCTTACACATTTGGCCAGCCTACAGGAAGCGTCCACTACATTAAAGGGCTGCCCAAAACCAATGGGAGTGAGTTGATATTCTCTACACACACACACACACACACAATTTTATTTATCTTGTATCTCAATTGGTTTTCAGTTATCATTAAAAGAAAAAAAGAAAAAATGTGAGGAGATGAGTCCCCACCTCCAAAACCCCAGACCCCACCCCTTGAACCACAACTTAGACTACCCTAATCAGGGTTTTCATCCCCCCAGACACCATACCAACCCTTGATGGAGGTGGGAACCCCTCACACTCCTCACAGCCCTGCAAGCTTCCACCTCTCTACCATTTTCTTTGCTCAAAACCTGTTTTCTCTTTTACTTATGATTTGGTGTCTATTTTTTGGTGCCTTGGTCCTCATGTTTTCTGCAACTACCTGAGTCCCTTTGAGTTCCCTTTGCATCTGCCCTCCCCCCAAAGATGGGCAGAAAAGAGAAAAGGACAAGTGAGTTGCTGGATGCTCCTACAGCATGTCCGCACGAAGCTGCAACCTCCAGTCTGAAAATATGAGGCAATGTGGAAATGCTAAAGTCTGCTGCTCCTCGAGTGTCCGCTTGAGGCTGGCTCCGGAAGTACCGGAAGTCACAAACACACCAAGCCAAAAAAAGCCGTTTTCACGGCCAAAATAAGCACATTTACAGCCTGGTACAAAGAATGTCTCCCGTCTGAATCGCTAATTTCACTAACGGCACGCACTGTACAGAGGGTGAATTTTTTTCTAATTCGGCAGTTTCCACAATATTAAGCTCGCCAATTCGTCCAATCAGAGGCACAGCTCAGATCACGTGACTGTGGAGTATCCTATGGTTGTTACTGTGGAGACTCACAGCCCGCCTCATTTCCAATATGGCCGCGCCGGCTGTTTTGCTTCAAAAGTCTGTTTCAGAAACAGATGGGTGACATCCTGGAGACTACGTCCATTATTTATACAGTCTATGGCCCGCACCAGTGCTGGCTTACACCATTATACCATTATACATTCAGGATCCAATGGACTCATTCTAGTCTAAAACAGAATTTACTGGGTAAAGAAAATAAGCAAGTTATAAACACTGGATTGAAAACAATATGTTTACATCTTTTATGTTAGCTCGAGTTTTGGTATAACCATCACCCATCACGACTGGCGAAGGGTAAACTCTGGACCTGACAGTCTTCTCATCCTTGCTCTGACTTCCATGTCTTCTTTTGGCCATTTCAAGCAGAAGTACTACTAAGTAGTCTCTGCTAAGTATTTGCCAAGTACTCACATATTGCTCTGCCAACTCTGCAGACATAAGGAGATGGAAATCTAGCTAATGTTCTGATATGATTTTGATGTTGTTCAGGTGTGTCTGCAAAAGCTAAAGCTGGTTTTTAACACAGATAAAGCAGGGTACTCACATAACAATTGTCGGGCTGTTTTTATTCCTATATTCCTGCTTCCCGACCAAGGACAGACAACGCCCGATTATCTTAAGTCTTATAAGATTATCTTATAAGATTATCCTGTGGTCTGAGGTGTGTTAAGAGTGAATTTGTCCTGATAATTGGGTTCAAAATGACCAAAAATCTTCATGTGTGTGGGGAAAGCCGACGACTTCTGAGTTTAGTTGTGATGTAGAATGGAATGTAGCCAATCAGGAGGCGAGCTGACTGAGGAACAAGTAAGCAGACAGTAACAAATCAAGCATGGCTGACCTGACATGGAAAGTTCGTGAGGAAACAGTGTGTTCCTGCTGTCTCCCGGATTTAATCTTCTGTTAAAAATGGTCCCAAGACCCCCACCACTCCCTCTTCTATGTCCTCTTCCATGTTGTGTTTGTTGTTAGCCGGTTGTTGCTATGTGTTGCTATGTTTCTTCTTCTACGTTTTTGTTAGATCATGTTTAGTCACGTGATATTTCTGTCTTGGAGGACGAGATTCTAGATCGGTGGTGGGACAGAATCGTTGTGTGTGGTGAGCCGTACGATCAAAACTGTTCAGCGCCTGATTTTTGATCTTCATATGTGGGCTCTCCAACAGATAAAACATCTCTTCAGATTTAGAAAATCTGTTTGTGTGCACCCTGCTGAAGACCAAGGTCATGCTGTGTTCTGTCCTAACTTGCCAGTGAGCAGCCATTGAGCTAGTTTCATGCTATAAATACCTGGGTTTCCAGGTTGATGAGTGTCCAACGTTCAAGTACCAGATTTCAAGTTTAGTTTCCTAACTTAAGGTAAAATTGGGTTTTTACTTTAGGAACAGATCTTGTTCCTCTCATGGAGCCAGAAAACGTCATTATTCTGTATGTCACTCGTGTACTCACAGAATTGGGGAAGAAGGTATTTTGTTATACAGCTTCTTCTGCATGGAACTCCCTGCAAGTTGAATAAAAATTGTCAGACCTGATCCCTCTTTGACAGCTTTGTTGAAATTCGCAGAACCAACGGGAACTTAAAAGCATTGGACTTTGTCACTGTCTTTAAATCAGATATTTTTTTTATTTCTAATCTTTAACTTATAGTACGAGTGTTTTGAGGTGTCGTGTTGTGTATTGTAAAAATTCTGCGGCCTCTTGGCCAGGTCGCTTTTGCAAAAGAGATTTTAATATCTCAATGAGCTTTTACCTGGTTAAATAAATAAACCATATTTCTTATAGTTTCATAAAGCAAGCTTTGCACTTTTTGCAGAAGTTCCTCCAAGAACTCTTTGGTGCTACAGAATCTTTTTTTTTCTCCAGTTCTGAATCTGACCGTGCTGCACGTTTTAACTTTACTTTAACTTCTTTATTTAAAAGGGGACAGCGCAATTTCATAAAACACAGGATTACACAAGGTTAAAAAAAGCCAGAATTAGCCAAAAGGCTAGTTTTCATCTGTAGTCCCCTGGCCATGATGTAAAACAGGCAATAAAATTACAGTTTTAAAATGAATTAAAAAAAAAAAAAAACAAAGAAGAGAGAAAGTGAAAAAAAAACAAAAAACAATATAATACATAAGCGAACACTTTTACCAGTTACTGGTACTTATACTTTCCCATGTGATCTTTTAAATTGGGCTGATCATTTCAATAAAAATACATTCTCAAGATGAGATAATAGTCACATGAAACCTCTGATTTTTCATTATTCAATGATTATCCAAAAATCACGACTCATCCCTGCCTTTAACATCTCGCTACAGACTTCTCTGTTTGCTTTCTTTGGGTCGTGGGGGCCACATAGTAGGATAGGTAGTTGTGGATGTGATGAGTGGCAGACGCTGGCATAGAGGAGGTGGGTAGCTCTGGGACAACGGGGTTAATGGTTAAGGCTCTTTCCTTCCAGTTGTGGGGGCATTCGAAGCCATGTGTAGGGCAACTTAAAGACAGGGTTGGTAGTCAGGGAAAACTAGCATGAATTTGAATGTAGCATCCCCTCAGGACTCCATTTAGCCCCCGCTCACATGCACGATCGCCGCTGATTTTTGTGTTGAATCAGGGCTAGTGCATGCTGGCGAAATGTACATGCAGGACAGGATTTGATTGGTTTAAAAAATTGGATCCAGCGCTAGGATTGGCTGATGTTTTCCCAGGTTTATTCCCGCTGTAGACAGTGGATTTTTTTCCCCCTCCTTTAAGCAAACATCCTGCATTGATTGCCATCGGGACATAAAGATCATTTTAACCAGTATAACAAAGAGTGTATCTAAATCTGATTACCAACCCTGACTTTAACTTACCAGGAGAGAGTATCTGAGTAAGAGAGCGATGGATTTCTTCACTGAGAACTCATCCTTTTTATTACAGCAGGAGTATTTGTATGGATGGCATCAGTATTTCTCCCTTAATCCAGCAAATAAGGATGTTTATCAGAGTTTTTATGATGTCATTAAGCATTAAGGGGGAACTGGAGAACACACGACTACAAGAAGACCGTTTCTTGGTTTTTAAAATCAATCGAGTACTCATGTGGTCAGAAAATCTTGGATAAGATCATTTAAGTACATGAACAGACTTCCTCTATCTCTCTGCTCAGCTATCTTACCTGCAGTAAGCTATGAGGTACCAGATGGCCCCGAAGAAGAGCCATGTGACAGCGTAGGCCATGACGAAGACAAAGAGCGAGCAGCGCCAGTTGAGGTCCACCAGCGTGGTGAAGATGTCCGTCAGGTAGCGGTAAGTCTCCCTCATGTTACCGTGTTGCACATTGCAGCGACCGTTCTTCTCCACGTAGCGCTGCCTCTTACGCCGAGCCCGAGCTGGGGAGGGACAGAGGACAGATTAGGACAGGAACTATGTGGTTCCAGGAGGCCGGGTTAGAGATCGAGATACGCCTCACTGAGTGAGACAGTGTGCCCTTGTGGAAAATACCTGCAGCAAGATTTTGTGTGTTTTTCTTCACTTTAAACACGACAGAGGACAAGCTTTTGCAGATGTCTCAGCCCCATAACCCCAGGTATGGATAAATCCTTTCAAAAACCACTCAGAAAACTTCAAAAACACAACAACTACAAGGCTTCCTTTTTGGTATTTATGAAAAGTTCTGCTGTTTGAAGATACAACTCCGACTGCAGCTGCAGGATGTGAGTTGAATGAAGGCACAGCGAGAGATTGGAAAGTAAACACAAGGAAAGTGCCAGGGGACAGAAGTGCTCTGAGAGACGCCGCGAGGCTCGGAGGGAAGTCGAGCTGGTGAGGAAGGGATAACAGGAATGAAAACAGACAGGTGAGGAACAGAGAGGAGATGAAGCACGACGGGAGAGCATCATCAAACACTCGAGGAAGAAAAGCTACAACGTAGGACTTTGGTTACTGTACAAACCTGGAAGGCAGCTGCTGATGTTTGGGTGAACCAATCAAAACTGAGATTATGACAAACGCAACACGCAAAACTGAACTCTTCACTGTGGAATGACATCATTACAGCCCAAAACTAAGATGTAACGTGAAGTGGAGACTCAGGGGAGCAAACTACTTGGAGTTGGTGCTCACTTTGTTACCTTCAGGGAGAGTAAGTCAGCTCCCTGTCTCAGGAGGAGTCAAAGGAGTCATTAATGATGTACCTGCAGCCTTCATTCACATTCTCAGAGCTTGAATGAAGTCAACATAAAAACTTTCAAGCCACTCACCCCAGCCGAATCGTCCCCTCTCCTTCTCCGCCCCCTGATTCTTCTTCCTCTGCTGGTTGGCTTTGGCCTCCCGCTCCGCCAGCTTGGCCTGGAACGACCTGCTGATCTTGGCCGGGGCCGGAGGGGACGGCGCGGACTCTGTGGTGACCACGTGGCCCAGCTCCTCTGAGAGGTTGAAGACCCCGATGGAGGCAGTGGCTTCGGTGGCCACTTCTACTTCTTCCCCTTCCCTCTTCTCATCCACTGGGAGAGAGAGGGAGTCCGGGCGGGACGGAAAGACCGAGTTCTCCAGCGCCATGTGGCCTGTGTTTGTGTGTGTGTGTGTGTGTAAATGTGTGTTTGTGTGAGTGTGTCAGGTGTATTAGTGTGTTATTGATGGCCTCCCTATGGCACACTCTGTCCAGTGGCTATTGATTGGACCATTTGTTTGCTTGACTGAAGCCTGGAATAAAATGGAAAAGAACACAGTGATCTGTCTCTCTAATTTACTGACAATTGATGTTATAAAAAAAAAAAAAAACTTCTGCAGGAGCTTTAGAGCATCTCTGCCTTTAATTTATTTCAGGAAACTTATCTCTTTGAGCATTTTCATCGCTGTTTTTTTAACACATGATGAAGCAAAAAAATAAACAAATAAAAATCAAGCAAAAAAACAGACATAAAAGGGATTAAAGGGCTGAAAATAAATTTTTAAAAAAACTGCACTGCTTATTTTTTCTTTCTTGTTTTAATGACGTTAAAGACAAACAGGTGTTAGCTTTAATTTGGGCTACAGTTTAGCACATTGTAGGGTATGCAGTGTAACATTAATCATGTGCTTGTTTCATAAGATACCTTAGGGAAGGTGTGTGAGTGTGTGTGCTCTCCAAGCTGTGTTTTATAAGTGCACTTTACAGCTATATTTAATGTAGTGGGTTTGAGCTGCAGGCCTGCCAGGATTTCTTACATAAGTCCCATCTATATATATATACATGTAAGAAACTAAGTTAAATTATGTATGTGGACTGTAAGGCATAGTGTGTCTATGCTATATTTGCTCTGTAAAATGGAGTCCTAGCTTTCAGTAGCCTTATGTGAGTCCATTTGGACAACTGGCGGACGGACGCAGGAGGAGACTGATGGTGACAATCAAGATGACGCACCACGCTTGATAGATGGATCAGAAATAGCTCCTTTAACAGGGTGTCTCTGAGCCAACCCACAGCCTCCAGAAACCCCAATGTCAAGCCTGTGTGTTAATAAACACAGCTGGGTATGAATAAAATCTTACCTGCTCAGTGCCGCAACTTGTAGATGTGTAGACTTGGATCGAGATCATGAGAAAAAACAAAATCTGGTCCAAGAACGAACCGCGATGGACAGTCTTGGCTCAATGACACCCATTTCTGGTGTTTACCAGCGACGCAGCATCAGTCCACTCCTGCTCGCTCTTTTTTTTTTTTTCCAGGAAAACAAAAGACCACCTCGATCCGAGCACTCTGCATTCACTACAAATAGAAAAGGGAACACCCCCCCATCCAGAGAACGATCAGGCATTAAAACGAAAATCTCACATGAACACAAGTCAGATTATTACGGTTTTAGAAGAACATGTGCAGGGCAGTGGATGTGCGAAAATGGTGGCAACAGGATAATAGCCCGGCAGCACGGAGAGCTCCATCATCTGTGCATCTGATGGAGACAGTCAGGTGTGGAGCCACTGAGCGGCGGAGGATGCTGTCATCAGCCCAGCCCCCCAAAACCCAGCCTGCCCCATACAATCCTCATTTCCACAACAGAGGAGACAGAAACCACCTCCTCTTTGCTCACTGCCAGATCCTGAACATCTGCACGCAGTTCAGACATTTAAACAAACACAAGAAAAAGGCTGAACTTTTAACGCAAATAATCTGTAATAACATACACATACTTAATTGTAAAATCCAGTTAGGAGCCTTCATAAAAATATAAACATTCCAGTTTATGCAAATCAAAATGCTTCCACGAGAAAATAAATAAAAAATAAATAAACCCTAAAAGATAATTTTAAGATGCTTTATGAATCACCCAAAAATATTCCACTAATACCAGATACATCCACACGCTGCATCGTATCACCAGCAGTATCAGTGACTTGATTTTAATTAGCGTCATTATTATTAAGCGCTGTTCCACCGCCGGCCTCTAGGTGGTGGTATATGTGTTCACTGACGCTGATCGACGGCCCTCTTTTCCCAAGATGTCGGTGTACGGGCCAGTGGTGAAAATTCACCCCGTGGTTCTCGCTTCTATTTGCGACTCCTACGAACGGAGGAATGAGGGAGCAAGTCGTGTTATCGGGACCCTTTTGGGTAAGGAGAAAATTCAGATGATTTTCATACACGAGGTCGCCTCCGCTCTGATAAAACAAGTGATGGGTAGTTAGCTTGAGTTAGCTTCGAGGCTAGCTCAACGCATGTTAGTGCTGTTCATTCCAGCTTCCTAGCCTACATCTGGTTAGCTTCCCCCGGTTGAAATATTTTGCAGCATCACAAATAACAGCTGGTGCCAATCATAGTCCTTGACTGCCTCCCAAATCATCAAGCTATTATGGTTGAATTGTAATAATGTTGTTTCCCATGTTAACCCACTGAGTGATATTTAGCTGACGATGCTATGCTATGGCGGGTGGTTAAATAATGCACCTCTTTCTAACATTTCACCCCCAGGTACCACTGACAAGCACTCAATTGAAGTGACCAACTGCTTCTCTGTCCCCCACAATGAGTCTGAGGATGAGGTATTTATTAAACTGTTCATTTCACAGTTTTGTGTACAAGTTTGGGTCGTTTGTTTTGGAACAATTAAGTAGTGTTCAGTATTTGGAGTCTCAGCAAATAGAGCTGCTCGCTTTTGGATAAAATTGACCCTAACCATGTTGTCGTTCTAGGGTATTTGAATATATTATACGGGAAATTAAGCCAGAAGTAGAATCTTTTTTTGGATAAATGAACATGTATAAACACTTACAGGTGCTGCCTATAACTTAATGCTTTAAGTCGAGTTTCCTCAAAAAAAAAAACAAAAAAAAAAAACAAACAAACTCAAGACTATTTTTTTTCTTTATTCAGGTCTGTGCAATTTCAAAAAAGACAATACAATATGCTGTAATATTGTTTAACACTGTGATATCAAAAAGAATTGAGATGGATGAAACAAACATTAACCCATGAAAGCCTGACCCATCAAAAAAAATAAGAAAATTCTTTTTTTTTTTTAAAAAAAAAAACTGAGATTTTTATTGACATTTTGTTTCTGATATATTTTTGAATCATGTTAGATAATTTGGATGGTTTTGGCAACTTTTTTTTTGTAAAGTTTTCAGTAAATGTGCACTCATTCAAAGAAGAGAATTTATTAAAAAAAAAAAAAAAAAAGAGTAATAATTGAGATGGTATTCTTACTACAATTTATTGAAAATTAGCAGTGAATTTCCTGGGGAAAAAAACAACCAACCAACCAACTTTATTTATAGAGCACTTTGAAACAACCACAGCTGAAAAAAGTGTGCTGTACAGTGAGCTAAATAAAAAATATTTAAAAAAAAAAGATAAGAGAAACAGACTCTCACAAAAGAAAACATTAAAACCAAATAAGAGCAAATAAGATCAGACAAAAGAACCAAGTATGACCAAGATTAAAAGCCAAAGAGTAAAAGTGGGTTTTAAAATGAGTTTTAAATGTGGATAGTGAAGGGGTCTCTCTAATGTGCAAACGTAGATCATTCCACAATCAGGGAGCAGCACTAGAGAAAGCCCTGTCCCCTCTGAGGTTCCTTCTGGATCTCAGTACCTGCAGGAGCAGCTGGTCTGCTGACCCGAGGGACCGAGAGGGCGAGTAGGGGTGAAGACCGCTTAAACATTTTAAAAACAAACATAAGAATTTTAAAATCAACGCTAAAATGCACAGGCAGCCAGTAGTGATGTGCTCACTTTCTTGAACCAGCTGCAGATGAGAGAGCAGGGACTGACTCTCTCCAACATAAAGAGCACTGCAGCAATCCAAACAGGACGATATAAAAGCATGGATCTCTGTTTCAGAGTGCTGCCTGGACAGAAAGGATCTGACTTTTGCCAACTGCCTTAACTGATAAAAGCAAAAAACAAGTGTGTGGATAATTTCCTGAGAGCAGCTGTTTTAAAAAAGGGCCAAAATACACCTTCAAATATTTATCATGTTGATGAGATGGAGGTCTTAGAAACTCGTGTATGAATTATGATACATTCTGCAATAAAGGGTTAAGAATGCATAAAAGAAATTAAACTCACATTTTAAAGACTATATGATCTGTAATGTTCATTCTGAATGTAAATAATCGTCGACATAGTAAACATTAAACATGTTCCTTGTTCAGAGTGAAACGTCAGCAGTTTTGCTCTGGGATTTTTTAGCAGTACTCATGTTGCAATATTGATAAACTTGTGGTTTATCGTGCAGCCTACAATGTGGAAACAAAAAAATGAAATATTAATGATTTGCCCAATGAAAACTAGCTTTTCACCTGGTATGTGTAAGGTAGTAGGGCTGTCACTTTTTATTCGGGCTTCGAATATGAGGTGAAAAGTACATAATGGAATTCTAATTCTCCATTGGAATATCTGCGGTGTCCTTCAGATGTCAGCCTATGTGAAAGAAACTCCTCTGTCTGCAGACAACAACCCGCTGCTTCACGTTCAAACAAGCGCCGCTGCTCCGCTGGTCTGTCTGCAGACACTACTCCAACATAAAGCAGACTTCGGGCGCGCGCACGGCTCGCCTACGTCACCATGAAGCGTCTATCAAAAACGTTTTACATGCAGCGCGGTCTGATCAGAGTCAGTAGAGTGAGACAGAGAACAGGATTATAACTCTAGAGACTTTTTGGCTCATGTTAAGTTGTTTTGGTCCCACACAGCCCTCTAACACCCCGTTATTGTTTCAATAACTGTCGAGAGGAGCGGTCACGGCGATCATGTGCGTGTGCTCGTGCGTGAATTGTACCGTGCAGGTAATATTGGAAACAAAAAGAGAGTCACACTTGATCCCGATCAAGTTGATAGATTTGTGTTTCTGGCAAATAATGAAGAAATGAAGACGGGCTGTTCGGCTTGAGTATCAGTTGTATGTTTTACCTTCTTATTCAAAGCTGTCGAAGCTTTCTCTTGTTGTTAAGGAGAGCGCGCGTTCGAATATGATTTTTTGAAAAAGTGACAGCCCTAGTAGAAACATGTCCCGTGCTTTAGTAAATTCTCTGAGTATTTAATGAGTTAAATATTTTAGTACAAGTCAGATTTTGTCATCTTTACCAACAGGTTGCCGTGGACATGGAGTTTGCAAAGAACATGTACGAGCTCCACAAGAGGGTGTCTCCCACTGAGGTCATCGTTGGATGGTGCGTCAGCTGATGAGATTTGGAGATGTTTTCAGGGCTTAAAATGTTTCTCACAACACCAAAACCTCTTCTCACAGGTATGCCACAGGATTCGACATCACGGAACACTCTGTCCTCATTCATGAGTACTACAGCCGGGAGGCCACCAACCCCATTCACCTGACCATCGACACGGCTCTGCAGAGCGGCAAGATGAACATCCGCGCCTACGTCAGGTTAGCTGGACTTCCTGTCTCTAATGCTTTGTTGATATCCAATCTGAGAGTGTGTGTGTTTTAACATGTTTGTGTGTCTTTTACACAGCGCTCAGATGGGCGTGCCTGGAAAGACAGTTGGTGTGATGTTCACACCGCTTTCGGTCAAATATGTCTACTATGACACCGAGAGGATAGGAGGTAAGAATACAGAGACCGTCAAATATATTTGACAGTGAAAGTCTTGTTTTTGATTGATGTTAGAAATGTAGCATATTTTACCCTGCTAATTTATCATATACTTACTGTTATTGTTAAAGTTGTAGTGCTGTTTGTCAACATCTTTTTTATTATTATTATTATTTCAGTGGATCTTCTGATGAGGACACGACTTACTCCAAGCCGCACCAAGGGCCTGACCTCTGATCTCTCCCAGGTGGCGAGCTCAGCAGCTAGAGTACAAGACATGCTGACCACTGTGCTCGCATACATTGAGGATGTGCTGGTGAGTCACAGCCCATTGTTCTCATGTGCATACAATTTTTTCTTTCTTTCAATCCACTTTTACTCCAGAGAAGATTTATAAAGTATTTACAAGCTAATAGCGGCTGTGAAGTTAATTCAGCTCCATCTCTCTCAGTCTGGTAAAGTGGCCGCAGATAACAGCGTGGGTCGCTTCCTGATGGACCTGGTCAACAAGGTGCCCACCATCCCACCTGAGGACTTTGAGAACATGCTCAATTCCAACATCAACGTAAGTGCCAGAAAAAGAATTTTAATTTCTGGTGTAAACAGCAGCGTAAATCAAATCGCTCCTGAGGGCTCCTCGTTTGTTCAGTGCCGCTCCTACAGTCTTTTACTGTTGATTTACTGGCTGCTCTCAGGCTTGTTCTCAGCCCATTGGCACACACATTACAAAAAGCATTTAATTAGACTTTGTCTTCCTATTTTTAGTGCTCCTCTGGCTCAACCAGTGTAATACTTTCCTGCAAAGTATTCATCCAGCATGCACAACCATTGACTAAAAATGTGTTCTTGTCATTTTAGTTTTTTTCCCATCGTCCTCACTTCCTGTGTTTTGTTTTCTCATACTCATGAGGACTAAATTTGCAGGACTAAATTGTGAATTCTGTTTTGTCGTTCCAGGACCTGTTGATGGTGACCTACCTGTCTAACCTCACCCAAGCACAGATTGCTCTAAATGAGAAGCTGGTGCTGCTCTGAGGGCGTCCCTTCAAAGTGATTCATATTTAATTTTGTATACTTTTTTTTTGGCTGAGATGAATAAAGATGTAAAACAGTCACACACTTCCACACCGGTCCTTTGTTTTATAATTGCAAATGATGAAATTTAGTCTGTACAAAGCTAAAATAAGCATAACAGGAAGTGTTACCTGAGACACTGTAGCAACAGGAAGTGGAGGCCTTTTCATTTTATTACATATAAAATATCAAAGTATTGAATCTTGAACTGCAACTAATCAGTAATGACATTGTCAGTTAAATTATTGTCTTAATCTTAAAGTTGCTTTTCTTTGGCAGTTCACGTGGAGAAGCTAGTTTACCCAATAAAGTCAGTTTGAAACGGTTTATTTCTGTTTTTTTGGAACCATAACTTTTTTAAAAAAAGTAATTTTGACTTTCTTTAAAGCAGAATTAAATCACCAGACTTTAAATAAAAAAACATTTTTTTTGTAAGACTGCTGTTTTTTTATTAATCCTCTACATAAATAAATATTTAGATCAGAAGCATAATTTATTCAGTCAAGTTACAAACCCCATGTGCCCCGGCCTGAGTTACATGTGAAGCATTAGTGCAAAAAGTAGGCATCAGGAAGTCACTCATCACAGCATGTCTAAGTAGCACGTCAATCTACAATTTGAGGAAATGCTGCTGTTTCTTATTGCTTGTTCGGTGCAGAATCAGGCTCGAATCTTCAGGCGTTGGTTTCTCAGTCTTTGCCCTTTTCAGGTGTTTTCTCAGGCTTCACCAGCTTCTCCATGGCAGCGTAAGTCTGCACGGCGCGCTCGTACGCTGAATCCCCGGTTGACTTTGCAATAGCCGCAGCCTTCTCAGGGTAATACATGGAGGCGCTCACGGTCATCAGGCCCGCTGGGTAAATCAGCTTCTTAATCCTGGAGCCTCTGCCAAGAAACAGCCCCAGAACACCGGTGAAGGCAATGACTCCTGCCCGGGGATAGAAGTCCTGAGGCGGGCTCTTCAAGAAGCTGTAGGTGTCATTCCCAAATCGGACCACACTCTGAACTTTGGGCTTAATTTTGCCGTAAGTTCCTTGCCACCAGTCCGCGTATGGCTCTACAAACTTCCTGACGGTGGCGACAGTGTCCTCCAGCTGACCCGCTTCAGGCTCCACATATCGAGACTTGGGCTGAGGAGCGGTGTACAGAGACAGCTGGTCCTGGTGTAGAGGGCTGGTTGTCTCGTTCTCCCCGTCACCAGAAGCGGCAAAGACGGTTATCGGAAACAAACTCAGAGCACCCGGCATTGTGCTACCTGTCACCTTCAATTTGATCCCTGCTGGCCATGCATGATCTACGGTGTCCGGGAGGGGACAGAAAAGTCGAAGCGACAACCTGCCTACAAGTTGAATTTCATTAGATGAATTTACCTTTAAAGAACAAATAAGAATGACTCTTTATAAGAATCTTGGAGACTCTTTTATTGATGACCAGTAAGTGGTTATTGATTACTTTACAAAACAAGTAATCGAATATTTTAGTTTCCTTTATAAACAGGAAGATAACAGTAGTGAATTGAAGTTAAGATGTACTGTGGCCTACTTGAATATTTCCATATCAATATGCCTTCTCCTATATGTTTACAATATTTTTTATTAGTGAATTTGGTTGTTTTTCTCTTACTTATTACACCGTACCTTCTTGAAGAGTACAACGTCTGCAGAAATTATTACCTAATGTGATGATTATTTTTTTATTATTATTTATTTATTATTTTGTTTTGCAACAGAAGGTTTTGTTGAATTATTATTATTATTATTATTATTATTATTATTATTATTATTATTATTATTATTATTATTATTATTATTATTATTGCATAGTACCTTTGCACTGCTTTAATTCGAGCTGCACTTGTTTGTCTGTCTGTTCTTTAATTATTTAATCCTCGCATGTGTCTGTGGTTTCATTTTTGAGCGTTTTCTCTTTTTTTTTTTTGCGCGTGACGTCACGGCTTTTTGATCCGGCAGCCAGGAAGCGCTGTCTCCAGGGCAACGGAAAGCGTCAACATTCACGCTTAGTACGGTAAATAGTTTTTCTACGTTCCTTTTTCCAAATTTGCTTCCTCCTTCGAGAAAGAACAAAGTTTGATTTCACTGTTTGGGGATTTGAAATCGTTAATATTTAATAGCTAAATGGAGCGTCTGGGAGAATCATCTGCTCAGTACCTACAGGCTCTGTCTGCCTTGTTATCGACTCAGCAGGAGGAGGAGGATGATGATGAATACGATGTAAGAAACTGCAAACCCAGAGTTGAACTGATCTTTATCTAATTCGTCTGCCTCTAATTTTAATTCAAGATTATTTGTGCATGGAAAATATAAAAAAAACCCCTCAACTCTATTTCCTTTCTTAAACTCAACAGAATGTACCCTCATCTGCTCGACTGGGTCCAGGACACATTGGCCCCCCACCCAAAAAAGACAAAGAGGGTAATGATTCCACATAATCCTGAAGTCACTCTTATAACTCAGGTGGCCGGCTGAAATATGAAAGCATAGTTTATATTTATGTGTTTGTTGATTTATTTTTAGCTTCATCTGCCTACCTCAAGAAGAACAGCAAAGACATTTGGTGTGAGGAGGAGCTGACTGAGGGCTCCCACTATGATGATGTTGATGACCTGCGACCGCAGCCTGAGTAAAAGAGAAACTAATGGGCATCTCTTGATTAATTTTGTGATGTCACTGACCTCTCCTGATACTCACTTCTGCCTGTTTTTTTTCCCCCCACTTGCTCGCTTCATTTTCTCAACTATTATGTGATGTAAAAAGACTTCATACAGAGAGTGATAATTGTGTTTTACATTTGTGTTCAGGTATGAAATAATCCTGAAGCAGAGCGTGGGGACAGAAGATCTGTTCTTGGGCCTAAATGGAAAAAACCCTTCTTCTATGTGCTGTGAAGCCATAGTGGTAATGAATAAAATGACAGCAGAGCACATTTTAATTTAAGATAAAGTGGAAATAAAGTGTGCTCATTGTATTATGTTAAGGCTGCTTTACTGTTTTACCCATTAATAGGTGAAAATCAAACTCCCAGAAACTAAAGCAACAGATGTGGTTTTGGATGTCAAAGACAAATTCCTTGATCTACGAACGCCAAAGTAGTAAGTGATGCTTTGAAAGTGCTCTCTTTGATTTCTAATCCCCTCAAAAAGGCAGACATCGATAGATCTGAGCAGAAGCTCCTATCTCTGGATGAATCTTTTCATTCGGAGTTCCCATCATAACCATAGCTTTGATTTCTAACACCACTCCTAACACCTTCCTCTCTTTTTACCCTTCCCTCTCTTCTCTCTTCAGCAAGCTGGGTCTTCATCTCCCACATCCCACCCACCAATCTGCGGGAAAGGCTCACTTCTTCAGTGAGAGGGAGGAACTGGAGGTGACTCTTCAAGTGAAACGCCCTATGGATATTCTGTTCATGCAATGAGAGAGTATGACATCAAAAAAAAACAAGTATTAGAAAGTGGAGTGGATGTGTACAAAGGAGATTAAACCGACACACTGTTAAATCGTGACTAAAAGAGACGGTCAGAGAAAATTTCATGGCTTTTAAAATACATTTTTTATTTTTTCTATGAATATTTCTCATGATTATACTGACTTATTTTTGGATTGCCTAATATTACAAAAAGCTAATTTCTGGTGAGCTTTACAAGAATTTGTTTGGTGAAAGAGTTATTGATACAATATTTCGATCTCGAGACTTTTGTCGGACTTTGGACTTTTGGGTTTTGGACATTGTTCTTACATCATAGGCAGGCTATGAAAATAAGCTTGTTTCAGGGATTGTATGTGAAACACAGATTGAATTGTAATAAATGCTGCTTTGTATGCTAAGTAACTTGAGAGAAGCTGATTGTTCAACATAAAATAAATCATTCCCACACATATACTTCTGGATACAAAAGTAGAGTAAACCCCAAAAGGAACAAACAGACTAATTCCTTATCCATAAGCTTTAATGTGTTTGAGTGTTATGTTTAATCATTTGAATTAACTGATAATGACAAAGTTTGTGATACTCTAAGAGAATAGTAAAAGTTCCGTACATTTCTCCGCATAATGATACAACGTTTCTGAAAATGACACTCAGTTTTGCAACTTTTGGTTTGTATCTTTGCAACCTTTAAGGACAAAGTGTGTCTTACTTGTCTGTTGGCTGATTTTGTGCTGCACTTTTGAAAGTGTTTTTTTTTTTTTTTTTTTTCCAAGGAATCTCATCTTATATTGTCAAATGATCTCTTGTTTTGGGAATCTTGGACATGGAAAACAAAGAAATGCCAGGTTCTGCCCTTGCTATTGATTTTTCTCCACAGTAAAAGTTCAAGGTATTAATAGACTATATGTATGTGAATAGTAGGCCTGCACATTTCTCCTTATTGTCCTGTTTGTTTGGAGCACAAAGACTGGAGTCAGTTTCATTTACTAAAAGAAAAGAAACAAAAAAGTAAAAACTTTTCACGTGTGTTGTGAGTCTGAATAATTTAAGTTTTTGTCGCCCGAGGTTAAGTTTAGAAATAGCTGGATGTAATGTCATCCACAGGGCAGCTGTCTACTTTTATTCATAGCAGCCTATAGTTCTATTACCATATTTTCCTACAAGAAATGTGTGTATCTTTGACATCTTTGGTCACAGCCTTGTCAGAGTTTCAGGGAGCCACCCTGTGAGTGCAGAGCCACACCTCCGAGCCCCGTTACCGCAGCAGCGGCAGCATTAGCAGCCTTGGTGGTGCGATCATGTGACGCCTGCATTTCCGACACAACAATACAGCACCGTATCGGTCTGCATTCACTCTCCCCTCTCTCCCCCTCCACGCCTCGCTCTCGGTATGGCGGACGGCGAGAGGTCCCCCTTACTATCAGATCTAGGAGAAGGTGCTCTTGGTACCGGCGGTGTGTCTCCGGGTGCGGCACCCTACGGTGTACCCAACAAACCACAGAGTGAGTAACCATGGAGCTCTCTCCTCCACCTTACTCCAGCTTGATGTAGCCTAGCTTACGTTAGCATCCACTGACTGGGCATTCTCGTTAGCCTGGTTGTAAGATGTGTTTTAGTCTGTTTTAATTGTTTTAGTTGAGTAAACTGTAGTCCTTAAATGTATTTATCAATGTGCTTCCCCAGCTGAGTAAAATGTGCTGTTTAGAGACATGTCGTGAAGCAAAGAATGAGGAGAGTTAGCGTTGTGCTAGCAAGCTAACCTAGCAACCGTCATATTAGCTTGGTAGCTAGCACTTCTTAGCACTGGTGTTCTGTCAAGTTTGGCTGCTTCGCCAAAAAAAGATGCTACCGGGAGCAGATGTTATCAGCCCGCGCTATTTTTATATGCTGTTTGCTCTGGCCAAGTGTCCAGTTAGAAAAAAAACTGTCATGTTTTGGTAATCTTTTGTAAAAAAATTTGTTTATAAATTCAGTGAAAGCGTATTTTAAAAGAATAATTTAAGCATTGCTCTAATATTGATGGTGTCTTACACCTTAAATCACTCAATTTGCTTTTCCAAAATACGCAAACAACGCTTTGAAGATCGATTACAAAATCTTTATTCAATATATCTCGAGAAAGAACTGCCAAATTGTGGTTAATTTAGTGACGAGTGGCTTTGCGCATGCGGAGAGCCGCTTCGTAGCGCATATCGATAGGAAGCACTATTCGATAGAACACCGGCTAACAACCTACAAAACCCCAGCCTAGCAGCAATTGAATGATGATTTAGCTTGTGTTTGAGAAAGAGCTGTTTTCTGTATATAATTATTGAAAGCCATACACTGAAAATCCTGATATGTCTGGCTTAGCCAGCTACCATCTGAGAAACACCTGATTTGATTGACTGATGGGAAATCCGTTATGGAGGCTGCTCAGGGATCCTCCAACACAGAGCCTGGCCCAATGACAGCCCACATTGGGAGGGACTGCTTTAATGCATCAACATTAAAGGCATGAGATATGGCTACGAATTGTTTTCTGCTCCCACAACTTGTTCTAAATAGTTAATCATCCTGTGTTCAAGAAATGTAGAGCAGATTGTTCTGTATTTTGCAATAGATTTCTCGATTAATCTGTCTCATTTACAAACTCATTCTTACTCTAATTTCTCTCTCTCACAAGACTCTTATTGGGTGAGACTAACCCTGCTCTACATTCCGGGAGAGTTTTTCTACTAAAGCTCCTTTCTGTTGAACTCGAGACCAAATCTTATTATCTTGTTAATCACAATGTTGAGGTTACTTGTCATGGGTATTGAGTGTGTTTTGTTTTTTCCCAGCCCAGCATTACACAACTCTTGTGACTGGGTTTCTGTGACATGTCATTCATTGTGTTTCCTTTTCTTGTCTCCCTCCATGTGCAGGCTTCCCTCCCTTCCCCAGCCCCACCCAGCCCTCAGTGCTCCTCGGGGAAGACCCTCCACCCTACTCCCCTCTCACTTCTCCAGAGAGTGGCAGCGCTCCTGTCATCAGCTGCAGAGTGTGTCAGAGCCTGATCTCTGTGGAGGGCAAGATCCACCAGCATGTGGTGAAGTGTGGGGTTTGCAATGAAGCTACGGTAAGTTTAAGAAGAAAACATTTACATACAATAGCAGCTATGCTACGCCAGTGCCTATTCACACAAAAGTGAAAGACTTATTTTATTGTAATAACCCTAAAACAATACATGCATTACATTATTCATACTACGTTTTAGGACACAAGTCTCAAAGATTTCTGCAAACATTGGAGATAGATACAGGCTCCAAAACTTGAAAGGAACTTGCGCATAGTTTTTAAATTCAGCTTATTAAAGACAGGACACGAATTACAGAATACATGTTTTTATACCGTGTAACACGAATGACGAAATTATCCAACAGACTGTATATATTGCGGGCAGTGTTGTGCCCATTACTGAGAAAAAAAAATATTATTCATTACTTGTTACTCTTTTTATAAGTTATATTATTACTTATGCCAAAAGTAATATATTACACTAATGATTCTATAACTTTTCTTTACACCCCGCAAAATTGGTAATTGTAACTCTTTTCCTCGTGATTCTGAGTTTAAACATGGCCTCTGTGTTAACGTCAGATATTAAAATTACTAGCAGGTGAGTTTTTTTTCTGCAGTCCATGAACGCATCAAAGTTACAGGCTGTCTGAAATAAACATCTGGTTCAGCTGAGGATGAGAGACTCAATTTGTTGAAATCCAGTCTAAGTTGATCTGAGTTGAAAGCGACCTCGTACCAGGACACAATTTAAACCTGACAAAGATGCTGCTGTCATCTTTCCTCTCGACTAAACTAAAGCGATGGGTGTATTTCCAGCCGTGTACTGCTCCATCGTTCGAGCTAGCCAGGGTTGCCAGGTATGTAGCCTGTGACAACAATTGAAAAACAAGCCTATCAGCCAAACACCCCCCCCCCCCCCCCCCCACGATGACGTCGACGATCAAAATTGTCGGCGACTTATTTAATAATCGACGTCGTCGTTTTTATACTTTTTCAAACTTTTTTTCCCTCAAAACTGCCGCTGTACTTTCACCTGTCTCGTCTGCCGTTCTGTCCTTGACGCATACGCGCAGAAGTGGTAACCAGGGTAACCCATGATGTCACCGGAAAAGTTATACCCAACAGTATCATGGCTAGCCGGCAACAGAGCTCGAAAGTTTGGGAGGATTTTTCCAAAATAAAGGAGAAAAGTGTGCAATGCAAAATCTGCAAAGCAGAAATGTCCTTCCATGACAGAACGACGGCGATGCACGAGCATCTGAAAAGACAGCACGCCGTGGCTGATTTATTTTCTGACGAAGAATGACAATCTCGGTAAGCTAATTGGCTAGTTAGCTGCTTACATTAACGTCAACAGGAAGCTACCTACTTAATAGCGATGTCATGTTTGAATAGAAAATTGGTACATTAAAAAAAAATGTCAGAAATGCTGCTACAAGCTGCAAAGTTCATTAAAAGCTGAATGAACTATGTTATTAACTGTCTTCATTTTTAGTTAGCACATACCTTAAACACTTGAAGCTGGAAACTTATGATGTTAGCTGTATGCTGGTGCAATAAGCTGCAATTTATGTATGATCCGAATAGTCGACTAATCACAAAAAATAATTGGTGACTAGTCGATTATCAAAATAATCGTATGTGGCAGCCCTACCTGGCAACCATAAAGAGAGCTGCCTTGCTGCTGGTCTGACGTGAGCGATGAAATTCATCTGCAGATTGTCATTTTTTCAATCATTAATGAGTTAATAACAGAAATAAGGGACTAATGAGTTAGTTTTTGTGTGAGTAACGGTGATATTATTACTGGGGTTTCAAGAGTAATTCATTACACAATTAGGTACTAGTAAAAGTAATATTACTGTAACACATTAGTAATGTGTTACTGCTCAACACTGATTGCGGGTGACTACATTCCATGGATAAGTTGACTAAACATGCGCATCCACATTGACATTTCCATGTTTCTTTTGCTTTAAAGTTTAAGGTGATAAATAAAAACTATGTAACACAATCAAGAGTTTTGTTAATTTGGGGATTAGAAAATTTGCTTGCAAGGTGAAGGATTTATTTTATCAACCAGCTCAGCATCAGTGAGTCAGAAAGGAAATTCTAGATTTCCAGCTCTCTTTTTTTTTTTTGTAATTTCTCCAGGACCCAGGATAAAATCAACACAACAGTTTCCTGTTTGATTATCCACATTACTTGGAGTAATCCTCCAAACTTACAGTAAGGTCATTAACAGTCCTTATGATGTTTTGAAAACCTTGATTGGGGGTAGTTCCGTTTCTCTTTGAGGGTTAACCAACCTTAGCAATCAAGATGGCCGATTTGATTGGCAGGAACTGAGTTGGTTCACCTCCTGGTGTTTTTACAGTTCAATAATAACTAAATGTTTAATTTTCTTTTCAAAATCAGATCAACTTAAAGTTTCAATGAAAGGGTCAACAATTCTGCAAAGTCTGAGTGAAATCCTGAAAGAAGACTGATCCCGAAAAAGCAAAGTCTCCCTTTGCGACCCCTAACTAAAAGAGTTTCCTGTAACTAATCAGGTGCAGTAAAATAGAACAGATAATGCGATGAGTTCAAGTCACAAGAGTCAAATTCAGTTGTTGAATTTTAATTATCTCTTTGAAGAAAGTGGCCCGCCGAGAAACAGAGAAAAGGATCCAAGTTTGAAAGGGGAGAGTTGTGCTGCTAAGGGGCTCACCATTAGTGCATCATGAGCTCTGTGGATCAGAGCACAGATGGAAGAAGATCTTAAAAAAAACATGCCCAGATGTACATATCTGAGTTATAAGCAATGTACAGATGGAGGGAACATATGCAAAGGAAGATGTCCTGAGGAAGTAAAGACTGTTACTACACATCTATAAAAAACACAGAGGAGTTTACAGTGAGACTGGAGTTAGTCTGTAAACATGCAGCATTCACATCAGAGGTTTTATCAGACAGATGTGTTTTAAGACCCTCTGATCTGAGATTTGTGGGTGAAGATGAGCAGAAGGTGAAACATGTTGCGAGCTAGCGCTTATTATTTCTTTCAAGTGAATTAGTTTGATGCTCTGGGCCTGTTTAGGTGTTAACGGCCTGCTCTTGTTTGTGTCACCCTCGACTCGTTAATTAGCCTGATGAATGAGACACATTGTGACAAAACTGTGTCTTCTCGCCCGGCTTTAATTTGACAGTCATAGAGGGATGACAGTCCATTGAGATGGTGCAAGTAAACAATTTAAATGCTCATTTCCCTGCTGCTAATTGAAATGGTAAAGAGAAATAAAGGAGACTGTCTTAATCACAGCTGATGGTAACAATCATGAGGCAGAGGAGCTGAAGGAATGATGATACAGAATTACTTTTTTAATCCCAAATAACATCAAACAAGCAGAGGATGAAAAAAAAAATACTTTCCTTTAACTGCACATTAGATTTAACTGACGAACTGGCTGAATGAAGAGACACCTAAAGTTCAACTCGACACACAGTGTCACCTCCGTGTCCTTTTACCTGTATCCACACAGTCTGTTGGTTTATGAGTTTAAGGTTAGCAGCGAAACAACAGACAAAGAAGCTTAAGATGGCTGAAAAAAGCAGGAAAAATTCTGCAAATTGAGTCGTTAGCTTTCCTCGTCTTTTATGCCAGACTGTAATTCTGCGCCCCATTTATGTAATTGCCTGAAAACAGACTGTAGGTCAGAATTTGTTGTTTTCTTGCCAGTCTCATCCCATTCTTGGGCTTGCTCTGTAGATTTAACTTGCTACTTCGGACTTGGTAATTAGACGTTTTGCAGAAGTCTTCATAAATTCCTTACGTCAAGTTTTCCTCTACTGTTATGTTTATTTAAGGATGTAGGCCACTGAGATCTTAAATCACCAGTTTAATGTGTCAGGCTCCCCAAGTCTTATTTACCCCTATGTAGTAATTCAGCTGCTGGGTCTACATATATATTTCCTGTTCCATCAACTAAACCAGGGGTTTACAGCCCACAACCCCCAAAATACCAACGACCCCTACCATGGGAATACAATGATAGGCCAATCCAAAAAGAGACGAAGGCCAAAGATACTTAATTTACCTGATTGGTAGGGAATCAGACCACCTTTGTACACACATTGCTGTGTTTCCTGAATAAATCTACATGGCAACAAAAAGTGTGTGGAAAAAGCTTGTAAATTTTCTGTTTGACTGGTTTCGTATCAAATTAACCCCTGTTTGTTGTTTATATCTTTTCAAGAATGGATGGAAATATGCAACTGTAAAAAGTTTTTGATTTTGGAAAGCATTTTTACACCCCCCCCCTTCCCCTCAGTGTTTCACAACCCCTACTTTGGGAACCACTGGAGTAAACCATTAAACGTCAGCTGTTGTTTTTATTACTGTAGGTCTGACATGGTAGTGGTATGTTGTTTTCAGTGGCAGCCACCTGCCACTGGATGGGGCTGCAGCTCCGGTTGATCGTTACTGCTGTAATTCATGACATCATCCTCTAGTTTTTCAGTATTTTGTTTAACTTTACGAGAGCAATGTAAAACAAACAGGCATGTTAACCTGTAAGGAGAACTGAAGGCTGGTGGTTCTAGCTCTGCTAATGTTAGCCACACTCAGGAAAGCAGTTTGAGATAGTTTGAGCCCGTGTCTAGCCTTGTTCAGTAAATTTTGCACATACTGACTATTTTCTGAAGCCATTCAGTTGGATTTTAAATTTCTTCTGAAACGACGAGGGAGAAAAGTAGAGAACTCCCAGTTTAATGATCACCTGACGGACAACTTTCCCTCTCGGTGCAGACACAGACTGGACTCCCACAGCTGGCGTAAGTGAAACTGATCAGGGAGCAGGAAACTCACAGGACTCCATCTGATCTGGTTAGTCAGAGTTTAATGATGCGGAGGAGAGAGCCATCAGCAGGAGGACAGGCAGCAGGATGTTCCATTAAGCCCAGAGGAAGGTGTCTGACTCCTGCAGGTGTACTTGTGTGAAACTCAGATTAAAGTTTCTGTTCTCTGTGTGAGCTGTAATAATGTCCTTGACTACTGATTTTGTCTCTCAGTACCATGTGACCCTGTGAGAGGATACAAAATAGACTGAACAGCCTCTCCAGTGAAAGGAATTAAGATTATACTGATAGTCATTTTCCATACCGGAGAGGAAGCCTTCATATATTTTAAACATCCGTGACTGTCCGTGATTGAAGATCATGCAGAAGAATATGAAAGCTTCATCAGTGTCCATTTGAATCGCCCCGTGGTTAAATTAGCACATACTGTAACTTTGAGCAACCATGGTGCTGCCTGGTTTGGAAGCAGGAGTTCTGGACTCATGTTAAAATTTAAAATTGATAGCTCGTCATGTGTGGGGAGCAGATGTTGCACAAGATGTTTTACCTGTCCGTCATTTTGATGGGCAGGGTCGTTAAAAAAAAACCCCAAAACACAGAACTGTTTTCAAGTTAAAACTGAACATGTTTTTTTTTTGTTTTTTTTTTTTTGCCTGAGCTTAAACTTTTCTTCTGGGTCACATGGATTTAAAGTGGATGCTTGTTTTGACGTAGTTGAGGTCATCATGCGAAAGAGCGGCCGAGCAGATCAGCATCAGGTTTTCAGCCGACTTCTGGCGACTCTTTTGATTTTGTTCTGGAGGCTGAAGCCCCGTTCTGCTACACCAAATACTGGAATGACCAGCGCTACTTTAGCAAGAGTTTTAAAGTCTGGAAACATTTCACCCAGTGAAGTAATAAGCACTCTGCACGACTCTTTGAAAGACGCCAGGAGGAAATCATGGAAAATGCTGTCCTGATGTACGAAAGAGGCGTCACCAGTCCCGTGTAAGTCGTAGCGGTGCCAATCAATGCCAACGTTTAAAGGGATAAGACAAGACAGCAAGCCAGCACATCAGAGAACGTGAGATCATTTACAAGACAACACAAAACCTCATTAATTATGGGGCCACTAACTGGACAGGGGGTCTGCTGCAGGTGCGATATGTGATTAATGAATGTGTGACAATGAAAGTGGACTGGATCACTGTTGGGGTTTCTAATCCGTCAGATTGACGGGCAACCTTCAGATTTTTCCATCATTGCTGGAAAAAAGTCCGCCAAAGATGGAGAATAATCGGTTAACGTGCCCTCTGGTGGGGAGCAAAGGCTAGCCAGTGATCTAACATAAGAACTACAGGAGCTTAAACTTCTGAAGAAAAAGTTAATCCTGGCTCTTGTGAGAAGGTAGCCACGGACTGGCCGTGGTTCCCAAACTGACCCATGAACACTATAGAGGAAACCAACAGCGCGCACAAGGATCAAAACTGGAGCCCCAAGCAGTAGACGGGAATCCTTGCAGAACAAGACACAAAGTTAAAGGTTGTTGTCTGGGTCTTAAAACTCTTTAGATCTCAGTCCAACTCAGCATCTGTGCGATCCGCTCCACCCACACCTCACAACTTAAAGGACTTAAAGGATCTATCGCCGACGTCTTGGTTCCAGATACCACAGCTCAGCTTCAAAGGTTTAGTGGAGTCCGTGTCCTGTCAGATTAGGGCTGTTTTGGCTCTGTAGAGATGTTATGTAACTTGTGTACCCTTGTACAGCATATTGCAATGGAACTCTCCAAGTATACAGTGGGAGCGCCGGGTCCAATCTCATCAACTACCCTAAAACTTCATGGCTGAATGTCCTCAAAGCCTTTCTCTGTTTCTCTGCGACGCACTTCTGAACAGACGAGCTGCTGTGAGGAGGACGGCCTCTAGAAGGATGTTGCTCTCATTTTCCTTCCTATTAAATGATTGCAAAGAGTAAGCACTTGATGTCGCTGTTAATTACCCAAACCTATTAATTTTACTCCACAAATGTAATTAGATTTTTCTCATTCATCACCAACAAGCATCTGAACTGGCAGATACAATCATCGAGTCCTGAGATTTCTTCACCCGAGAGTGCGCAGGAGCCACTTCTAGAACTCCCTGCACACTTCTCCTCCTCACGCAGCATTGGTTAAACTCTTGTCCGTCAAGAATAATTGCCTTGTTATGCCGTCCTATTCTAATACCCTGTTTCTTTTCCCTTTCTCCTGCGTGTCTGTGTTTCCCTCTGCAGCCCATTAAGAACGCCCCAGCAGGGAAGAAGTACGTCCGCTGCCCCTGCAACTGTCTGCTCATCTGCAAAGTCACTTCCCAGAGGATCGCCTGTCCTCGGCCATATTGGTGAGGAATTCTTTCCAAGTGTGCGAATGTATGTGTGTGTGTGTGTGTGTGTGTGTGTCTGCGTGAGAGCCAAATGAAGCAGAGGAAACCAGGTGCGATGGGAGCAGCAGTTCCTCAATTAAGGCTGTGCTCCCAGCTCAGTTTACATGCAGTGCTCAGCGAGCCAGATGAGGAAATAACAGCCTCATTAAAGCAGCCACATGATGTGCTTCACCTCAGCTATAAAGAAGAGAGACGAGTCTGTCTGGGTGACGATATATGGCGCAGTATGTTTGTATTTTATGCTGGGTGAAATTGTTCAAAAACTGAAATGGAATGAAAATTCAGCCCTTGTAGAGTAAATACTAACCAAATCCACACCTACAGGTAGAAGCATCATATAAAAACCAGACGAATGAGTGAGCACAAGAGCTTCCGAGCAATGAAGTTAAAGTAAAACCTGGAAGAGCTCCAGGAGTCATCGTAAAAGACTCTTCTGTAGCGTTTTGGAAGGGAGAAAACATCACAGGGTTGCAAATATTCAGATACAGTTTGGAAGAAAAAAAAAAAAGTTTCTGCATCCATCTGTCAGAAAATAAAGTTAACAGAAAACCATAAAAGAATCCTAACAGGTCAAGCTGATGCCAAAGTGTTTGAATTTGTATCGTTAAAAAAAAAAAACACAGGCTGATGTCAGTCACGGAAAATGACTTTGGCAGCTGATCTGAACAGCATGCTGCTGCAGTCTGGTGGATTTGGTTTGACAGATAAGACTCCTTGTTTATGCCTGTGGCGAAAAATGTGCAAGTGCAACAATTTTAGCCATCATGTTTTTTGTTTTTTGTTTTGTGCGGGTAATTTCCTGCTACTACACATGCTAAACGTGTGACGTCTTAAACTGCACATCACATAATCTCTTGTCATGAAGTTTCGAAACGTGGAACTCACTCACTTCCACTTTCAGTACAGATTAGAGCCCAACTGGTACGGGATTTTTGTGGCCGATGCCGATACCCTTCTTGGGGGCTGAAACAAAAGTGATATCCAGCATATTGGCTGCTAACTGATATATTGCCAATATGAAATCAGGACATTTATATACTCAGGATTTAAACTGTACATGAACACAAATTCTTATCATCACATCACTCCAGTTTTAGCTGACCTACACTGGCTGCTTGTTGCTATTAGGGTTGATTTTAAGATTCTTTCAATCTCATTCAAGGCCCGACATGGACTTGCGCCACACTGTATTTCTGAGTTTGTATGAACTGTATGAACCTGTATGCAGTCTGAGACCCTCTGGCGGTGTTCTACTGGCCAGTCCAAAGTCTAGAGTCAAGACCAAGTGTGATGGAGCTATTTGCGTGAGACCCTTAGACTTTGGAACAGCCTGCCAGAGGAGGTCAGACTTGCAAAGTCAGTCCCTTCTTTTATGTCACAAGTGAGGACCTACTTTTAAAGAAAAGCTTTTATTTCTTGATTTTATTTTTATTTGATTTCTTTTATATATATATTTTTGGGGCTTTTATGCCTTTATTTTTGAGAGGACAGGAAAGTGGATAGAGGAGGAAACAAGGTGAAAGAGAGTGGGGAGTGACATGCAGGAAAGTAGCCACAGGTTGGACTTGAACCCGGGCCGCCTGCGTATATGGAGCGCGACCTTAACCACTAGGCCATCCGCGCTCCATTTTTATTTGATTTTTTATTAGTTTTTCTTTTGTTGAGCTATTTTTTTCCGTCTTTATTTTTTTGGTTGCTTTTCTGATGTTTTTATGTTTTTACTGTTAACTCTTCGTTTTCATCTGTTTTACTGCTTATTGTGAAGCACTTTGTGACCTCTATTTAATAAAAGTACTATATAAATAAATTATTATTATTTAGTGAATTTTTTTTATTATTTTTGTGTGTGAGTTAATCGGCTGCAAAATGGGTTTGGGCCGACAATTGTCAATATTAAACTTGTTCAATATTTGCGACCAAAAATCTTCATGCATGTGGGGAAAGCTGACGACTCCCGAGTCATGACTCTGTGAATCGTGATGTGGAATGGAATGTAGCCAATCAGGAGGCGAGCTGTGTGGATGGTGGATATGTGAATAAACAGTTGCATAAATCTTTGTTTATCTCACAAAGATAATTTACGCAACTTAAAACACTCTGGATCCCAAACCCGCCGGGGGATCAGAAAACCACTTATTTTTAAATGACTGGTGACAGAGCGACAGAATCTCTGCGTAGCTAAACAGTTAATACAACAGTTACATAATGATGAATGTTTATTAATCAGCATCGTGAACTTCTTTTTTACTCAAAAGTTCATAGAGATTCTCTCTCTGCAGAAAAAGCACAAACTTTTCCCTGGATCACTCTTGTTGTATTCTGCATTTTGCATCAGCGGGAACTGTTGACCTTCCCTGCTTTATGAAACTTGACCAAAGGTTATCCGTTCATTCCTCCAAGCACATTTTCTTAAATTAGAATACTCCAGAGCGTTTACATTCCCCCCTCACTGTTTTGCATCAAAGCCAGACATGCTGACTACAGCAGACACTTCTCTTTGCTGCTGTCTGATCAGTTATTCTAGACGACTGTAGTTGTGTTAGGAAGTGGACAAACTTTGTTAGGTGTTCTGTGAAGACTGGCTGCTCCCTTTAACTAACGCTGTCTGCACTTGAATTCATCCTAAATATTATCTGAAACCTTTTTTGTAGTGAAAGTGACCTTGAGTGTTTCACTTGTGTATTTTTCAGTAAGAGGATAATTAATCTGGGCCCCGTTCATCCTGGTCCTGCCAGTCCTGACCCCCAGCCAGCCGGAGCCCGCGTCTCCTGTGGACACTGCAGCAACACCTTCCTGGTAACACCAACTTTCTAAAGCAAATATTCAAACTTTTTATTTTCACATGCAGAGGATTTTGGGATCTACACGGTTTTAATTTTCAGCAACAGTCTCCAGTTTGGAGAAATGTATTTCTTTTTGCAAGACTTGGATAAAACAATGAGTCTCACGTCCGTCTGCCAATGCCTGTCTGCTGGGAAGCCAGGCACAGACTGGAAACATGAGGAAACAGCTTGCCTCGCTCCGTCCCAAGGAAACAAAACTTTCATAACAAAACTTCCGAGACCCAGCAGTGAACTTTTTATAAACTTAGCACAAAAAGTAAGTCAGTTTGTGTTGGCCAATATGTCTTTTTTTTCCGGACTTCAGTCCTCCAAACAAGAGTCAACGGCACAATTAGCTGTTTGGCATTAGCAGAGAAAATCTGGCAATTTTATTTATAGGTGCAACCCTTCAAGAAGACTTGATAAAAAAGATAAATGCATTATGAAAAAAGATCAGGTGTAGAGGAGTCAGGTGAGAGGTCACCTCCTTCTGGACATTTAAAAAAATGTTTTGAGTCACTTTTGTATCTGCTTCATTTCCACTTGTTTATTAGGGCCGGGGCCCGAGCATCGGGGCGAAGGCCATCTTGAAACCTTGAGGATTATTCTTTTTTTATTGTTTCTGCCTTTTTAACCCCAAATTGCATGCCTTAAGCGTGCTTCAAGTCGTAACGAAAAGTGCCAAAAAATTCTGTAACAGCGAAAAATTTATGATTCCAGCGCTTTCCTGCTGATACGTGCTCCACAGCGCCCCCTAGTGAGTTAAAACTGCAGCCACGGGCCTGATTTTTGGTGTGCCAATCATCTATCAGCTATCATGCCAAGACCTACAAAAAAAAACCTCTTACGCCCATAGGGAATTCTTAAACATGAAGTTCGGAAATTGAACTTAAACGTCCGATTTCGATGTTTTATTAGGCTACGTATTTTATCGAACTTGTCCCAGAGTTTTTTTGGGGGGATTGTCATAAAAAACTGTTTGTGTCTACTCGGCACATTGATGATTAGAAGTTATCAAAGGATGTTTTGTAACTCACAATGACAAAACTGGACAATTTTTTTGGCAAAATTTGGCGATTTTTTTTTTATTTACAAAATTTGACGATTTTTCGTCAAAATTCAAATCCTAATAGCTCTCACGTACAGCATTTGATCTGGACCAAAATGCACGCACATGTTCAGTGTCACTGCCTGAGTGCATCTATATGCTTTTTTTTCACCTCAAACTACAGCGCCACCTACTGTCAACAGGAAGTCGTATGTTTTACTTTGGGATTAAAAAACATATTCTTTTCCATTCTGCTCAGTAATGTCTTTCAGCCTTTCATTGAGCATCACCAACGGGTGCGAGGGCCCGCTTATCGCTGCTTGTGGCTTTAATGTTACAAATGCAGTTTGAGTCTGGCACAGATTTGGGAATTTAACTCCACTGCGTCAAGCAAGGGACCCAAAAAGTGTTTATGAATGGTTTATGTTTCCTTATGCAAAGCAGCTGAAATAAAACTGCTTTTGGCATTCATCACTTTTGGCTCTCGCAGCGAAGCTTTTGTAATTTGTGGCTGAAATATCTTGTGACAGTTTCAGCGGGCCTGAGGTTTTTGTTGTGAAATGTACTGTAACACGGCCAGCACAGTGAGTTATCGAGGAGCTAAAACCTCTTAGCGCCAGGCCAAGAAAATGTTGAGTTACTGGAGCAGATCAATAACCCTATCAGCTCTCTGCTGATATATTGGAACCATTTGTGCTAAAGAGGAAGTGAAATTTAACTTACTGCCCTCTTAACAATGTGTGGGACAGGTAAAGATGGTTTGGATATATGGTGAAAGAAAGGAGGGCGGCGGAGTCAGAGAGGAGAATAGAGTGCTAAAAGAGGTGAGATGGATGGTTCGGGCTGTTTAACATTCAGTCGGACCTTTCCTACCTGCTTGGAGACAGGGCGGCTGAATGAAAATACAGATCTGTGCCCTGGGTGGCGTTGCTCTGATCCTTTTGTCGCAGATTTGGTGATAATGTTCTCTGTGCTTCAAGTTCAGAGTGTCCCTATCAGGACATGAAGAATGTACAGCGTGCTGTGTTTCCTGCTCTGCAGGGTATACAAATATATCACACTGCTGTGTTAGAGAAGGAATAAATGTCGACTCTCTGAGAGAAAACTATTTCTCTCTCTCAATTTTTTGGATGGCGTGCGGCGTCTGTTGGCGAGGGCGGAATGGTTGCGCGGATGTTTTTAAAATATATGATCAGTTCAAGCAGCAGCAGAGCGTCTTGTCTTGCAGTGAAGAATTTAGCTTTAGGTTCTGCGTGTGATAGCTAAAAGTAGCAGAACAGTCAGTGCAGATTTACATGTGCATCAAGTGTGCAATGAGTTGTAAAAAAAAATCCTTCGGATGTTAGAAGAAAAATGTATCAGCGGCCGATAGACGAAAAAAACAAACAAACAGCGAAATCCCCTTCAGGAAATGCATAATAAAAAAACCTTTCCATTTTTTTTGTGGGTTCAGTTTTGTTGGCTAATATTCCAATTTGCGATTATATTGAATTGTAATATGAGTCTAAGGCTGCAACTAACGATTATTTTTTATAATCGATTAATCTATCGATTATTCTCTCCATTAATCGAGTAGCTGTTTGGGCCATAAAATGTCAGAAAATGGTGAAAAATGTTTCTCGGATTCCAAGATGACATCATCAAATGTCTTGTTTGCCAACCAAAGATGTTCAGGACTGTCATAGAGAAGCAAAGAAACCAGAAAATATTCACATTTATGAAGCTGAAATTAAAGACTTTGGACTTCTTTGACTTGAATAATTATTTAAACTGATTAATTGATTCTCAAAATAGTTGATGATTAATTTAGTAATTGATTAATAATCGATAAAGGAACAAATAGATTATTGGGTGTTGTGAAATATGTTCCTCTCAATTAAAAGCAAAAAATCTGTATTTGTAACATACAAATAGGCAAAAATGAATGCTGTGTATTGAAGTGAAGTGGGCTCACATAAATTATCACCCCCCCCCCCTGTGTAAGGCAGTGCCCTGGTTGGGTCACCCCACTCTAAAAAGTTTGGACCCGCCCCTGCTTGAGGGGTACGTTATGTTGCTTTGCTCGCCACTGACTGTTGATCTGCGGACAGACAAGAGCCTCTCCTGGTTGTTGGCTCTGCTCATAATCTTTGTGTTATTGTGGTCAAGCTAAATACAGTCTGGGTTGGACTTGGTTTGATTTATTTCGAAGGTCACCGAGCGTTTTTAAGGTGGTTTCTGTTTCACAACTTCCTCTCCTGCTCGATCTGTTTCTTTGATGAATTGACACGTCACAGCATGTAGCGAAAATAGGGTTGTTGCTATTTTCGGAAACACTGACTTGAATGGAAACCGATCTGATATGATGCTGTGACGGAGCAGAGGCGCATCTGGTGCATTTCAGCTGTAAAACACAGGAACTATTTTATTTTCTAAAATTTAAATGACGATTCAAATATTCAAGATCAAAGCCAAACAAGCTCTGAAGCATTTCTGTCCATGCAGTGCGCTGCTCTTTCTCCAACGTGGATCACCCATCAATAATACTCTCAAATCATGTTCATCCATATCACCAAAAAGAGGATATTTTACACAAGCAGCATCTTTTACGCATGTGTGTCAATTAGGGCTGCCACATACGATTATTTTGATATTCGACTAGTCACCGATTATTTTTCGTGATTAGTCGACTATTCGGATCATACATAAATTGCAGCTTATTGCACCAGCATACAGCTAACATCATTAGCTTCCAGCTTCAAGTGTTTAAGGTATGTGCTAACTAAAAATGAAGACAGTTAATATCATAGTTCATTCAGCTTTGAATGAACTTTGCAGCTTGTAGCAGCATTTCTGACATTTTTTTCAATGTACCAATTTTCTATTCAAACATGACATCGCTATTAAGTAGGTAGCTCCCTGCTGACGTTAATGTTAGCAGCTAACTAGCCAATTAGCTTACCGAGATTGTCATTCTTCGTCAGAAAATAAATCAGCCACGGCGTGCTGTCTTTTCAGATGCTCGTGCATCGTCGTCGTACTGTCATGGAAGGACATTTCTGCTTTCAGATTTTGCATTGCACACTTTTCTCCTTTATTTTGGAAAAACGCTCCCAAACTTTCGAGCTCTGTTGCCGGCTAGCCATGATACTGTTGAGCATAACTTTTCCGGTGACATCACGGGTTACCCCGGTTACCACTTCTGCGCATATGCGTCAAGGACAGAACGGCAGACGAGACAGGCGAAAGTACAGCGGCAGTTTTGAGGGAAAGATAAAGTTAAAAAAAAAATATTAAAACGACGACGTCGATTATTAAATAAGTCGCCGACGAATTTGATCGTCAACGTCATCGTGACTAGTCGACTAGTGTCAAACACACTTTTAATAATCTGTGGATGAATTAAAAGCTGTCTCAGCTTCATAAATGTTTCAGTAAAAGATCTTCAGCAAACTTCTTAAAAGTGCCAAATAGAAAACAGGATGTGGAAGGAAAGGCTCTTTGCGCTCTTGATCGGGACCATAAGGAACGTGTTTCCATCAGGGTGCTTAATGTCAAAGAGGCACAAGAACATTTTTTATGACCTTTTCTGCGATTACGTAATTGCACGTTCTCAAATCTGAAGTGGATTAATCGTGCAGCGATACTTCAGATATGATACTTGAAGAACTGATGAACAAAGGTGCAGGATAACAGTGTTTTGGGGGGACGATGTTTATGACTTTGTCCGTAAATCAAATTTACAGACAAACTGTAAACGGTCCAGAAAGTCACACGATAATAAGTTGAGATCAAGGTATTTTAAACAAAACTATTGATTTTTTTAAAAAATTTTGTACAGACATCTGAATTAAAAAAACAAACTTTCATATCAGTCTTTTTCTGTACTTGAAGGTCACGTCTCTCTCTCTCTCATTGTAATTTCAGTGGACAGAGTTCACAGACCGGACGCTGGCCAGGTGCCCACACTGCAGGAAAGTGTAAGTATCTATAAACGGTTCATCCATTAAACCCCCTCACCGTCACTTCACTTTTTACGTACATCGTAGTTTTACATTCTCAGGCTTTAAGGTGCAGCTTTCACTCAGCCAAACCTCAGAGTCAGCAGTAAAGGCTTCAGGGTCTTTGTAAAGGACACACACACACACACACACACTCAGTCTTATGTGGCCCCCTGTTCGTGTGACTTTGACCTCAAACGCTCCAGCACATTTTTCTCCACAGACTAAGAGTGTTAACATGTGTCTCATAACATCATGAGGTTTCTGATCAGTTGGGTTTAACTCCTGGATTTTCCATGACTTGCTCCTATGTCACTGTCTCAGTAAGCGGTTTAACGTGGCTCACGGGACTGTGGGGGGGGGCGTACATCAGTGAGCATAACTAGATATAAGTATATACATTTCAGTTCCTTTACAAGATGCTTCATTCATTTCAACCACAACTCAACGGGACTCCTGCACAAAGTTCAGTTCAGAAACGGTGGCATGAAGAGCGCAGCTGGAGATCTGTGACGGCTGAGTCTGTTTGGCTCCTTAAGTAATGGGAGGGCTGGCTGTTTACAAGGCTGCAGAAAATGAACAATCATTTGAACATTCGCTAGCACACAGCTTTTTATTCTGTCGGCTGGTTTTTGGATTAGCTCATCATTAGTATCACAGCTGTGTGTAAAATGAAATGACAGAGTGCCTGCTGTGATGAAAACTTCAGCATGACTCAGGGGCCCCATCTCAGTCCCCCCCCCCTTGAGCCTGAACTGAACACACACAGACTTTAATGGCACCAGACACGCAATGCGTGAGTGCATTAGCTTATGAGCGCTTCAGATGGCGGTAAAAGGAACAGGACACACTATCACGATCATTATGTGTTGCTTGGAAACAAGGTGAGCCTTTAAATAGTTACAAAACTACGACGGAGGATTAGGGCCAAGCTAAAAATAAATAAATGACAATAAAATTAAATGGATGAGAAGAAAACAAACTTTATATTGAAAGGTTGTTTTCTCAGAGCGTCTTCTTGATGAAGTTGTGTTGATTTCCAGCTTTGACAAACAGCCTTCTTAATATCTCTGCCAATAGTTTGTTAGAGAACCTGGAGCTTTCTGATGAAGGCAGCTGAAACACGTAGCACCGTAGGCTACCACACTACGACGGAGGATTAGGGCCAAGTTAAAACCTAAACTAAAGTAGAACCTCACAAGATGCTCCGTGTTCCTTGTTTTTGGAACACCGTGTTCCTCGTTTTTGCCGTCACCAAGTTGGAATGAATTCTGGGCGTTTCCTTCAGAAAAGTCACAAAAAGTGTGTTTTGTAAAGTTTGCATCTGGCGTTGCGACTGCAGGGCAGCAGTAAGCGCTCACACCCTGTTTACAAAGTGCTTTAACAAGAAAAGACCCAGAACAGAAAGAAAGGAAGACTGAGACCACGAGGACCAGAGGTGAGGCGAAGTAAACAAAAGGAAAGAAACAAAAAAAGATAAAAATCAGTAAAAACAAGTTAAAAAAGTCATGATTATAAAAATAGAAGTTAAATAATAATAAATAATAATACATTTTATTTAAAAGCACCTTTCAGGACACCCAAGGTTGCTGTACAGAAAGTATAAAAAGATACAAGATAAAAGACAACATACAATACAATAAGTAAATGAAGCAGGATGTTCATGTGAGACAGTTTAAAGAGAGGTAAGGAGGGGCGAGGTTGTGGATGGACTTGTAGGCGTACAGAAGGGTTTTGTAAATGATTCTCTGATTAACCGGAAGCCAGTGAAGTTGCTGAAGGACGGGGTGATGTGGTGGGATGAGGGGGTTTTAATGATGATCTGGGCAGCAGAGTTCTGGACCAGCTGAAGTTTATGTAGGGACTTTTGAGGGAGGCCGAAGAGGAGTGAATTACAGTAGTCAAGGCGAGAAGTGACGAGGCTATGGAGGAGGATGGCGGTGGTGTGGGGGTTGAGGGAGGGCCACAGGTGGAAGTACGCGGACCGGGTGATGTTATTAATGTGAGACTGAAAAGATAGCGTGTTAGTTAAAATGATAACTATAACAATAAGATAAAACAGACAGAGGATGAAAACATCTGGTTGGGGCGCAGACGGTTGAGCGGTTTGGGTTACGCCCCGCGAGGTTCGCCTTTGAGCAGCTGGTCTGGGTTTGAATCCAACCTGTGGCCTCTTTCCTGCACGTCACTCCCCACTCTCACTGTCCTGTCCTCTGATTAAAGGCGTACACTTAAAATAATTCACAGAAATTAAAAAAAGTAAGAAATTAGATTAAAAAAACTGTAAAATGTTTAAGATGAAATGGATTCTGCGACTGTTCTAAGTTTTCTCATAATAACACAAATCCGTGCTCTTGTTCTTGCAGCTCCTCCATCGGTCAGAGGTATCCCAGGAGGCGGAGTTTGTGGTGTTTTCTACTCTGCTTGCTATTCGTCGTCTCCACTGCGGGGCTGATAGTGAGTTGACCTCCTCAGACACCTCACTTACATCTCAGAAATAAAGACCCGTTTCTCTTCTCTCACTGATTTAACACGGGAAAATCACAGCCGCTCTCCTGGCTCTGTCACACAGACGTTTATAGTCTGAGAGAAATACGTCAAACTGAACCCTCTTTGACTCCAAGCAGAGTTCAGGCGGCAAACGGCTGCTTCAACACCCACTGAAAAGCACAGCATCTTATATAAATCCTGTAAAAGTTTTGACCTTTTGTCTCCTGAATTCTATTTTTACCGTGCTCAGAGTAAAGTGCGTTAGATAATTCAGCTGTGTGTCGGTTGAAATAAAGTCAAACAGCTAAATAAGCATCACGAGTTTACGTATAAGGATAGGACGAGTTCATGGAGGAGTGGGTGCATTCTGCTGCACGGACAGCAGAGGGCGCAAGATGAGCGTTAAACGGCGCCTCACAGCATCTGCACACAGGATGATAACACGCCTGCCAGCTTGGAGAGCAGTAAGCAGTGTGCTCAGAATAAATATGCAGTGTTGACAACATTGCATAATGCTGGTGTGGCGGCAGTTAATGTCACAACATAAGAGCTGGCTGTGTTTTATAGAAACCGTGTTTTTAATTAAGGAAACGGCCCGGGAACACAGGTTTCGACTGTTAAATCTCGATGCAGCATCAGGAAGCTTTACCGGAGACAAACCAGGGAGTAAATTTCTGTAGAAGCAGAGTCTGAAACGGTGGTTTAACAGAAACATAGTGCTGCACATTCATCACTACAGCAGCTGTGGTTGGACCCCGGCTTAGCAGCAGGAGCTAAAAGACGCCAGTTAAAGCGTAATGGTCCCTGTGAGCAGCCGGAGTCATTAAAACGACACATCGCTTCCTGAAGTCTCATTTAAGACTGAAGTGCACATTTCTCTGACACATTTTTTTGTTAAGCTGGACCCATTTTTCGAGGGTCGGATTCATCACGCTTTTCTTTCGAGGCAAATCAGAAACTTAATTATAACACAAAATCTTTTCCGCGCGCGCGCGAGACTTTGATACGCTCTGCGGTTTGTAATGCAAATCATAAATCACCCAAGCCAAGCGCGGCTCATCAGGACCATCTCTGGGCGCCGAAAAACAGAAAAGAATGATCTCATCACAACAACGCAGAAGAAAAAAAAAAAAAATGCTTCCCCGATGAGTTTTCCTAATTTCACTCTGACTTCTCAAACCCGCCTCGTCGTCTTCGCTGCGCTGTTGTGACTTTGAAACAGATATTCATATTTCCGTATTCTCCCCAAAAAATTCCCTTTGGGTTCTCTCAAAGTCACTTTAACCATCTTCATTAAATAATTTTCCTTCCGAGCAGCTGCACACTCAATACTTGATGGGGAAGCTATTTTCCCTCTTGCCCCTCAGTCATTCTCCAACACTGAACGTGTACTCATCTGTGAAAATATGTGCAGTTTAAACGGTGAAACCCAGCCTCACTGTGCCCGTCTGCTGCAGGTGGATTATGGATGGAGAGAGTCCCTTTAAAACAGGGGTTCCCGAACTTTACCATTTCAAGGCCCCCAAACAGCTTTAGCTTCTGGCCAAACCAACAGACAATGCTTCAAAATATAAAAGAAACATCAACTTTTAATTTTTTTTCCTTACTTTTATTCACTTTTCAGTAACTATTAGATTTGTTTAGCTTTGAAAATTATTAAAAAACGTGTTTATTCCCAATGAATAATAAACACCAGTGGGAGGGAGGGGCTTGGTGGCCTCATATTTTCAAATTCTCGTTGGCCATGAGTTCTTAGGTTGTTTTTTTGCAGCAGAATCCTCCACAGCAGGCCTGTTGGACTGCTCCCTCTGTCTTTTTCCTGTCAAAAACTTTTTCAATTTTGTGCTAGCTAGCTACAAGCAAGCTTGATAACAGGCCCAAACTGCCAGGTCGACAATCAGAAATTTGAGAATCTGGCGACTAGGGCTGCAACGATTAGTCAACAAAAATCGATGATAGAAATAGTCGACAATGAATTCCACTGGCGACTGTTGTCGCCAGACGCGTTTTTCCAACAGAGTGAGGCATCTCACCTGATTATAATCTCTGCCGAGAGTCGCTCATGCGCAATAGCGTCTCTGTCTCCGATCGGTAATATACGGGAATGGCGGCGTCAACATCAGGTACACGTACCAAAACTTCTAAATAGGGATGCACCGAATATTCAGACTTCGGCCGAATATTGCAAAAAAAAGCCACATTCGGCCTTCGGTGAAGTGAGTTAAAATCAAGGCCGAATAGAAGCGTGTGACACAATGACGTAATCAAACAGCAAAGGCTACTGGAATATTTTAAAAAATGTCAGAGTCTGCAGACAACAACCCGCTGCTTCACGTTCAAACAAGCGCCGCTCCTCCGCTGGTCTGTCTGCGGACACTACTCCAACATAAAGCAGACTTCGGGCGCGCGCACGGCTCGCCTACGTCACCATGAAGCGTCTATGAAAAACGGTTTACATGCAGCGCGGTCTGATCAGAGTCAGTAGAGTGAGACAGAGAACAGGATTATAACTTTAGAGACTTTTTGGCTCATGTTAAGTTGTTTTGGTCCCACACAGCCCTCTAACACCCCGTTATTGTTTGAATAACTGTCGAGAGGAGCGGTCACGGCGATCATGTGCGCGTGCGTGAATTGTACCGTGCAGGTAATATTGGAAACAAAAAGAGAGTCACACTTGATCCCGATCAAGTTGATGGATTTGTGTTTCTGGCTAATAATTCAGAAATGAAGACGGGCTGTTCGGCTTGAGTATCAGTTATATGTTTTACCTTCTTATTCAAAGCTGTCGAAGCTTTCTCTTGTTGTTAAGGAGACTGTTAAGGAGAGCGTGCGCAGGGGCGGGGGATATTAGAATATATTCGAAGAATGACGGGTCATTTAATATTCGTTCGAATATGATTTTTTGAAAAAGTGACAGCCCTATTCGGTATTCAGCCAAGCGTTTATATTTTATTCGACTTCGGCCACAAATTTTCATTTCGGTGCATCCCTACTTCTAAAGTTTAGGAGCATTTTAGCCTGGATACAGCGAATAAAAAGACGACTGTCAAGGTTTGGAAAGCAGAACTTGCGTATCATGGCAGCACCTCAGTGATGCACGAACACTTAAAGAGTGCATCTACAAACGTCAGTTGTTAAAACCGTTAGATTTCAGACTGTTGGGAATTGTAAAGTTCTTTTGCAACAGACATATTTGTTTTATTTGCTGCTAATGAGCCTGTTCTTGGTTTACAGGAAAAAAAAAATGTTTATTTGATTTCAATTTATTATTTATTTGCGTGTCCCTAAAAAATGGACTGAGGTTTATTTATTTATGGATTTATGCCTAATTGGTTTTAGATCGGACATTTTTTTATAATTTTAGTACGAATCCGCAGTATGTTCAATAAAAGATGTATTTTTCATTGTACCCATCTTGTGTTTATTATCATTTGCCACATAATTAAATCAACTTCATGCTAAATTTAAGAAAAAAATAATAATTATCGGATTAGTCGACTAATCGTTTCAATAGTCGGTGACTAGCAGCCCTACTGGCAATTACGGCGGGTTACGTGTTGTACGTTCAGAACAAATGGTTATATAAAAAGAACATTAAAATAAAAATAGAAATGATTTGAATCTATTTTTTCCCCTTTCCTCCAATTTTCTGAGGCGCCCCCTGGTGGCCCCAGCCCCCACTTTGAAAACCACTGTCTTCAAACAGTCACATTAAAGACATGTTGTGGTGTGCTGGTTGATCTTCCACCATTAAAAATCTCTTGATAGGATTTTGCAGTTTGGAACGATCTAAATGGGTCACACCATGAATGCATAAAACATTTCCCAGCCTAATTGTAGCTTTAGCGTCTGGACTCGTTATAATCAGAGCAACACTGAGGAGACGTTCACAAATCTGATTCTCTAAACCCTCGTCTGTTGTGTCGTCTCTCTGCAGGCTGGGACGTGGGTGCAGGCGCAGACCTACCAGGGGATCTACGCCTCCTGGGCCGTGCTGCTGCTCCTGGTGGTCGTCACCATGGCTCGGGCCTTCTACTGGGCCTGCATGAGGGTCAGCCAGCCCCTCCAGAACTTCACATAGAGAGCCCCCTTTCAAACTCCTCTGCACCATGTTCCTTATCCGCCGGGCAGGAGGAAAGATGGCTTTAAAGAAAAACGACAAAAAAAAACAAAAAACAAAAACAGAATATTTATTTAAATCCAACTCCAGAAAGAAAAAGTTCTCCTCCTCCTGTCCCTTCCCTTTTAGTCAAACGTGTTTCTAAAACTGGACGGCGATGGCTGCGACTGCTATATATCTATTGGTAATTATGATGATGCGTATAGCCTAATGTACTGTTTATCTGTTCTAATCTCGTGGCCAGTGTGGGATTCATTTTAACACCATGACAAATTCTCTTCTGCTCCCTCTCTCCCTGTGATCTTCATACATTTTTTATTTGGTCTTTGGCACATCTTTTGCACTCTTACAACCTCTGAGACGAGGGCTGAGAGTTAAGTCTTCGACTTGAATACCACCCGTATTTTTTAATCGACTCTCTTCAATCCTAAATTGACTTAAAGTTTAGTAAAAAGCATTTAAAATCTTTTTGAAACTTCAAAACAAATTATTTTTTTTTTTTGGAAGCAATGAAGTCATATTTGAAAAGAAATCGATGCCAGTAGAATATTAGCTCAGCTGGAGGGACATCCGCTTCCTTTTGTGAATCGAAAGATCAAATGCGCGCTGGAATGTGTCTGAAAAATTGAATTCAGCACTACGAGAAGGTAGGCTATGATGTCTCTGAACTCAATGTTTATGCTGAATTATCCCCTGGGACTGACTTTGATCCAAAGCAGCTTGAAAGCCTTAAAAGGAGGTGTGATAGAAGGATTCAACACACACGCTGACACTCACACACACACACACACACAGCCAATCATACACATACACATCAATATGAATGCATACTGGCACACAACAAAAGAAGGATGCTTTTTTTTTTTTTTTTTTTTTTTTTTTTTCCAGAGTTGCAACAGCTCAGAAAGCAGTTTGTCAAAGGCACTCAGCCTCTCTCTTCAAAGACGAACTTGCAAACAGATTTTCCTCCGTACTTTCGTCCTTATTGCGTCGCAGGAAGAAGAGACGTGCACGCCACTTTGCATGAAAGTTGGATCAACAAAAACGGTCAGATGAGAGCGAAACCACATCGTCATTTCTGTTTTTTTTCTTGATCCAAACTGTGGCGAACGGGTTTACTTTTTTAAAACTTTCTCCTGTTATTGATTTTTCTGTTATACCTCGATGCAATCTTCAAAATCCGATTCACATATCACACAGAGGCTGCGAAACGCCGAATAAATCCTCCAGCCTGCTGTCAAAAAAAGAGCGGGTTTACGATTCTCAAACGTGGATGTGCTTCGACCGCGGTTCGTCTCCTGCTCGGCTTTTTGAAACAAGCCAAAACGCAGACAGAAACGAGAAAGCTTTTTGATATTTACCTTCTTATACCCACATTATCCGGAGTATAAGGTGTGCTTTTTTTTTTTTTTTTTCGTTTTTGTTTGTAAAAGTTGAACTTTTCAGGCCTGTTTTGCCCCAACTGCAGCTTATTCTGTGATCTCATCACACAGCAGGCGTATAAATACAGCAGCTGAGGCTTTGACAGCTCCAGAGTGACCCTGACGCTTTGGGTTGTACATGCTAAAAGCCTCTAAAGCACCAATATCTCATTTCCTGGTGTTTTTATTCGCAGTGGGGACCGTTTCTAGTCTGTTTTGTCATCGAAAATGGAGGCTGAGTGTTCTCGTTGCTCGATTCCAGACGGAGCGTCCCCCTTTTAAGGCCAGTGGAGTTTTTGTAAATGAGAAAAGCCTAATGCCAGTCAGAATAGGTCAGTAACACACAAACACACACACACTACACTTGACATTCTCTAAAGTCCCACAATGACTTCTCTGTGGTTCTGAATGTGGTTATATTTCTTTTAAGAATGACATATTTTTTGTTTTGTTTTGATTGTAAATATACGTGTTGTTTATGTACAATGGAAGTGACTAAGCAAATTATGTTGCACTCAGTTCTTAACACTACTGCTGTGATCGCTGCGGACGTTTTATTTCTTTGTTTTTAAGAAGGTTATTTTTGCAAATCTGCACCTGTTACTTATTTAATGATTTGTGGAACTACTAACCTAATAAGCCTCCGGACGCACGTCGGCGTCCAAATCTTAACCACAAATCACAGACTCATATCAGACATAATCGCATTCCCAAGCAGCTACATTACCATCTATGAAACACACACACACACACACACACTCAGCACCTTATACAGTAGTGAGAAACACTGCATACACCAAGTAGGATGAGCTGAAGTTACCTTATTAGACTGAACTGAAAAAGTGTCATGTTATTTATTATTCATGCTGTGAAGAAAGCCACTACAGAAAATAAGTCATCCGCTCAGTCGTAAAATCCTCTTTACTGTTAGAAATTAAAAAAATAAAAAGTCTGGTATGGAGTGAGATCGTTTTCCTAACTTCAAGACTAGACCAAAGATTTTTTTTTTTTTCTCCAGTGACTGAAATCAATTCAATGATCTGCGGTAATTTTTGAGCCTCCGATGAGAACGAGTTTGAAAAGATCGACTTATTTCGAGGTGCATTGAGATCGAACACAAAGAGTTTTTGCAAAATGAAATCAAAGACGGAATCAAACAAATACACAGATTTTTACAGAGTTTGACTCGGAGCGGCCATTTTTTTCTCCACAAGCGAATTTACAGGGCACATGAAATGTTGCTGCAAAGGTCATCGTTTTTGTCTCCGTGACAACAAGGAAGTAAAACAAGTGTGTGCATAAGATAACAGACTGTGTGCAGGTTTAATTTGAGGTAGGCACGAGTGATTATCTAATGTGCACAGTATGAGTGTGAGTGTCACTTTTGCAGGACTTCAAGGGCTCTTGTAGGATCCAGATGTTTAGATCAAATGTGCGTCCACCTTGAAATGTTGGTGGGTTGTGAATTCAATCGGCTACTTCAGATCAAACACATCACGAAAACAAAAAAAAAACAAAAACCCACTTTGTGTTTTTTCTTCAATATACCGCGAGTAGATCTTTTTTCTGCAGTAGAGTGATCATGTTTTATCCATGACTGCAAATGAAATGAATCATGTTAATGCCAATAATCAAAAACCTGGCTGATGCTCTTTTCAGAGTTTGTTTACACACAAATAAAGACATAATGATGATGATGTACCAAACAGCTAAACGAGTCTGTTTTTACCAACGCAGGATCTTCGGTGGATCAGGATGAACTTGAAGTATTTACGTTATGAAACCTGTAATTTCTTGATGCAACATGTTGAGGCAGATCTGCCGGGAAAGATCTTGAAGGTCAAACTGTTGCATCATAAATATTATGAGTCAGCTTGAAACATTAAGTGTGAAGAGCACTTCTCTTTTTTTCCCTTACTTTGTATGCAACTTCAGACCTCCGTCTGTGCAGTGGAGCTCAAAGTCCCAATCTTTTTTTCATTCTATGGTGTTTTCAGTGTGTGATCTGTATCCATAACTGAAACACCAAGTTTTGACCCTGGACTCATTACTTTAAGAAAAGTGCTGCAGTGTTGCAGAATTACTCTGAGCTGAATGAATGAATGAAATTTATTTTGGTTCACTCACAGCAGTAGAAACAATTTGCAAACCGTTTGCAAACTCAAAATATATATATTTTCTACATTTTTTCAATGTACCAAAAGGGCGTAGGTGGTAGTTGATCAGTTTTTGCTCTGTACCAAATCTATAAATTTTAAGTATATTTAGTAGTGATAGACCGATATGCTTTTTCCAGGACGGATACCGATTATTAGCCGTGGAGGAGGCCAATAACCAATATTTTTGGCTGATATTCATTTGCAGTAAAAGTGAATATATTGGCATCAAAATTTTGAATAATACAAACTCTGATCCTTAACTTTGTTTAAATGCCTTTCAGCACATGTTTATTTAACATTTTCCAGGCTCAGCAGCATGTCTTCTAAAGGTAAATAAAAATGTAAACAAATAAATAGCTCCCTTAAGTTTTCTACAGTATATAAACTGTTTCAACATTTCAATACAACTAAAATGTTTATCTCTTTTTTTTTTAACGTCAAACAATAACAATATCATTTTCAAGAGCCAAGCAAGCTGTGAAAGTTACAATAAGTTCATAGACTGTGAGATAGTCACGATGCTTATTGCGTTAGCCGGTCAATGGGATTTTCCATTTATGTTAGCATTAAGCTAGCAGACTTTTGCTAACCGAAGCAAAGTAGTTAAGAATAGCTTTCCTTTGCCAAGTTTTGAAGTAACCTATTATTGGCCGTTGTATTAAAAAAAAAGGCCGATGCCGATATGGGTCAAAATGACAAATATACAGGCCGATAATCAGCCCGGCCGATAATCGGTCTATCCCTAATATTTAGGTTCAGAAATAGAGGATTGGTTGGTTCACGATATGATTTTTTTACTTATAATTCGTATGGCTGTTTTTGTAACAGGAAAACAGTGTGTATTTGTTTTATAAGTGTTTCCCCAGACCTCAACACAGTACGTCATATATGGTGCGACAAGTGAATAATCGAGCGTGTACAGAGATTTCTGGCTTAAAAAATCTTGTGGCTTGAACATTTTTTTTTTCAGTCATTTAATTCTCAATGAGCATGTTTTTGGACTGTGGGAGGAAGCCGGAGAGAAGAACCCACACATGCACAGGGAGAACACGCAAACTCAACACAGGAACTCCAACCTTGCCAAAACCAGGATTCGAACTGGTGATGTTCTTGCTGTGAGACTGCAGCTGTAACTGTTGCACCACCGTGCAGCCCCCAATTCCAAAGAAGTTGTGATGTTTTAGACAACATCCCAACTTCATTGGAATTGGGGGGGTTGTCAGTGCTTTTGTTTTGAAGTCACTTTCTACTAGGGCGAAATGGCCTAAAAATAAAATCCCAGATTTCTTCCCACATTACTTGATTTACAATTTTAATCATTTTTTCCTCTCAAAAAAAAAAAACACTCCCAGTGATAAAAAAAATTACTTGAAATCAAGTTTTGCCTCTTTTTTTGTTAAAATATTTTCCCAAACCAAATAAAATTTCCCTCTTAAAGTTAAAGTGTGTGTCATAAAATGTTGATTATGTAGTTCAAACGTTGGCAGGTTTGACAAACACTCAAGGCTGAGTCTTTTCACAGTGTATAAACATGAAACTCTGATCAATATTTAATCTTATTTTTTTAAATAAACAAACACAAGCCTTTAAAAGTCCTTGTGCAAAACCTGCCAGGGATAAAAACGACATTTTTTCAAACATAGCAACAAAACTTACAATCGGACTGAGGCAAAAAAGAAAAATCTGAATTTTAATTTTTTAAATCTTCTGCAGAAAATAATTTGAATTAATTGATTTAATCGATATTTTGCTCAGCTGTAATTTATACTCTTTCTCAGATCCATACATTAACGCCCACCTGTAACGTTTTTATTGATACCGTATCCCGTCTGTCTCATGAGTGGGTTTTGAAATATTCATAACTGAGACTAAATATTAAAGGTGTCATCCACTTTCCTAATTGGGATAAATCCTTGTTATTAAAATGAGTGAACTTAAACTGTTCCTCTTTTCTTTGAACCTGGCTGACTCCAATTTTCAAACCACTTATTTCAAGCTTAATGCCGAAGCCTAATTAGTTTTTATCTCATAAAAAGAGCGGCATCGCCCCTTGGTTTTAATTCCCACAAATAGTTGGATTGGAGCTCTTCTTTTTCTCACACGTCTCCTGCCGGCCTCTTGAGTTTCATGCGGATATATTTTTTTGCCTGGACACAAAGAGATGGAGGGATTAAGGACACTGAGAAACCTTTTAGAAACCACAGCTCCCTGGAGAGCAGGACAAACGAGGGAGGCAGAGAGACCAGAGAGTGGAGGAGAGGAAAAAAAGAAAAGAAGCTGTGAAAGCAAGGAAGACAATTAGTCTCATAACCTTCTGGCTTTAACGAGAGAGAGAACTTCGGCGTGCTTTTATGCCGTTCAGACAAACGTACCCTCCTGGTGCTTCAGCTCTGTTTTACTGTTGTTTTATTGAGTTACTTTTTCATTCATAATAATATATACAGCTTCTCCTCCTCAGGGAACTCGGCTGTCTCCTCTGTTCTCTCCTCCTCATCTTGATAGTTTTCCCTTGCGATACTTCAGTGACAATTCAGCTGCGGCGAGGTTTGTAAGACGATACAAGGCAGGAGGGAGAAAGAAAATCTCATTCAGGATGAATTTTTGTCTTCGTCTACATCGTGACGGTCAACACTGCTTTCAATTTACCTTGTAAAACAGCGACTGTGTCTGCCAAATTGGGTTTCATTTCAGTGGAGGAGCCTTTTTTCTCATTGCCAGTAAAACTGAAAGAAACGGTTTTCTTAAAGAGGAAAACGTAATGACTTCAGCCTTTGAAAATGAAGAAAAATTCAGTGTTTGAACAGAGAGATTTGCAGCATCTACATCTGAAAAAATCTACTTTTGCTTCGGTTGATTTGTGTTTGCAATGCCAAGATTCAGACACTTGGTGACAACGTAAACAGAAGAATGTGGTATTTAAAATTTATTATTATTATTATTTTATGTCACCAGAAAAAAATCCCAGCTCTGGTCATGGTGGCAGCAGGCCTAGAAAGTCGACCCTCCTGGGGTTCCCATGACGGATGGAGTATATAACCACTCCAGAGCACTCTGGGTCCACAGGCCCTGAAAACCTCTACAGGGAGGCGTCCAAGGGACATCCTAATGAACTGCCTGAACCGCTTCAGCTCTCTCCCCAAACTCCTGACCCTATCTCTGAGGCTGAGGAAGAAAATGGTTTCGGGCACTTGCATCTGTGATCACATTCTTCCTGTCACTACCCAGAGCTCACAGACACAGGTGAGAGCTGGAACGTACGATGATTTGCAAATCCTGTTTAACCTATATTCAGTTAAATACACTTCAAAGACAAGATATTTATTGTTCAAACTGATCAACTTAATTCACTCATTTTGAATTTGATGTCTGCAACACGTTCCTAAAAAGCTGGAACAAGGTCAACAAAAGACTGGGAAAGTTGAGGAATTGGAAACAGGTGAGTGTCATGATTGGGTATAAAAGGAGCATCCCTGAAAGGCTCAGTGGTTCACAAGCAAAGATGGAGCTAGGTTCACCACTTTGTGAAAAACTGCGTGAGCAAGTAGTCCAACAGTTTAAGAACAACGTTTCTTATTCCATCATCTACAGTCCATAATATCATCAAAAGATTCAGAGAATCTGGAGAAATCTCTGCACGTAAGCAGCAAGGCTGAAAACCAACACTGAATGCCCGTGACCTTTGACCCCTCAGGCAGCACTGCATTAAAAACCAACAACATTGTGTAAAGGATATTACCACGTGGGCTCAGGAAGACTTCAGAAAACCATTGTCAGTTAACACAGTTCATCACTACATCTACAAGTGACAGTTCAAACTCTACCATGCAAAGACAAAGACATATATCAACAACACCCAGAAACACCGCCGGCTTCTCTGGACCCGAGCTCATCTGAGATGGACTGACGCAAAGTGGAAAAGTGTGCTGTGGTCTGACGAGTCCACATTTCAAATTGTTTTTGGAAATCATGGACGTGGTGTCCTCCAGGTCAAAGAGGAAAAGGACAATCTGGATTGTTCTCAGGTCAAAGTCTCAAAGCCAGCATCTGTGATGGTATGGGGGTGTGTTAGTGCCCATGGCATGGCTAACTTGACCATCTGTGAAGGCTCCATTAAAGCTGAAAGGTACATACAGGTTTTGGAGCAACATATGCTGCCATCCAAGCCACGTCTTTTTCAGGGACGTCCCTGCTTATTTCAGCAAGACAATGACAAGACACATTCTGCACCTGTTACAACAGCGTGGCTTCGTAGTAAAAGAGTGCAGGTACTAGACTGGCCTGCCTGCAGCCCAGACCTGTCTCCCATTGAAAATGTATGGAGCATTATGAAGCACAAAATACGACAACGAGGACCCCGGACTGTTCAGGAACTGAAGTTGTTCATCAATCAAGAATGGTAAAGAATTCCACCTCCTTTCAATTGAATGTAGGTTAAACAGGATTTACAAATCATTGTATTCTGTTTTTATTTATGTTTTACACAACGTCCCAACTTCATTAGAACTGGGGTTGTAGATCTATAGGTAAATCGAAAGCCTCACTCTCTTTTAATTACGACAACTGGTCTTAACTGGACCCACATTACTGCTGACACAGCTCGAACATGAGTGTTAGTTTAAGGATCCAGTCTCAGTCTCTTAAGCACAAGGGAACACAAATCTCCAAACGCTAGTAAGAAACTGCCAAATCTCTGAATATGTTTGATCGCTGGTCGTGAATTTTAACGCGGTGACATAAAAGTGTTGTGTTTAAATGAATACGGAGACAAATCAACCAGAGCACTGCACAAGAAGACTACACAATCTATGAGGTGAAAGTCTATTCACTCTTTTATTGGACATCAAATGACACCCACAGAGACCCTCCTCAGATTTTCTGAGCTGTCCTGATATTTTTTTCTCTGTGATTACACTGAATGATAGTTTATATACCTGTTATTGCCTCGTAATCTGCTCGTAATGTCCCATGATGCACCAGGAGTCATTACAAAGCCACGTTATTTCTTTCAACATCGTTAAAACCCACAGAACCCGTCTGAAGATTCAAAATGTGACTGAATACTGGGGGGGAAATGTGGGTGAAATGATCCACAAAACAAGAAACTGCGCGGACGAGAATATTTCTAATAGATGTAATGGTTCTGGCTTTGAAAATCTCTCAGTTCAACATCATATAGCTCAAAATGTTCAGTGCCGTCCTGCAGAGTGGAATAAAGACGGTTAAACCTTCAAACCTTTACTTGTCCTCCTGTTCGTAAGACACGAAGAAGAGAGAAGAAACAGATTTGTTACAACAGTTTCCGTAGGCTGAGAATGCCCAAGGACAACAAGCTCCTCTTTCTTTCTCTTTCTCTTTCTCTTTCTGCATGCGTTCATGTCTCTTTAATACGTATTCGCTAGTTTCTTATTTTGATGCTGTTTTTTCGTGAAGATGATGTCGTGAAGATGTCCTGTTGTTATCATGTTAAAGACGGTGTGCTCGTCCGGAAATGGACACCTCCGAACATGTCCACACAAGATGACTGAAGACTAGAGAGGTAAGATATTTGTAGGCAGATATTGGGGTGTATCAGGTAAGTTTGACAGAGCAACATGGGTGTTGGCATTTTTTAAGACTACTGTTGTGTATGGTCACTTGGCATCTACAATTAAGTATTTTCATGTTCAGTAACTTGTCTCATTTTGGTGGTAAGTACACTCCACTTTTGTTTAGGTTACTTGGTTGCTTCTTGAGTGCAAGTTGCAGCATTTGTGTAGATGAGTCTGCACTGTAACCATTTTGGTGTTGTGGTTGTGTGGTCCACATTTTTGATTGAGACAGTTTGCTCTTACTGTTTGTACTTAATTGTAGTAGTTTGTTTCATTGACTTTGGTGGGTATTTGAAGTCCATGGATCAGTGGATCTTGAGTGGTGGGTGTGGCTTCCTTGCTCACAAGGTCAATTCGATGGCCTTACATCGAACAGTAACTTGTCTTTAGGACTTTTGGGTGACATTTATGTGGTAGAGGCAGTCATTTTGTATGGGATCTTTTGAGTGTGACTGTTAGTGAATGGCAGCCACTTTTGTAGTTAAGTCTACTTGTGTGGATCCATTTGTTTGATTGCTTAACTTGCTTTGAGTTTGCAGATCCTGTGGAGCTTGTTGGGGACCACATGCTGCCATGAACTTCTCAAAATTATAATCAACTGTACTTATAATATCATTTTCATAGCATCTGAAGATAAACCTGTGAGACTCCAACTGACAGATTTTATTTATCATTAGAGCATAATGTGATACAATAACATACAATAATATGGATATGATACTTATTTGATGTTATATACTGTTAGTCTATACACCTGATGGTCCCCTTGGAGAAATGAATCTCAGACTTCAAAGAAGGGTCATATTAAAGTGAAGTAGCTTTACATGATTTACCAGCTCGGAAAAGTATTTTTCCGACGTCTTTAAAACTCTAATTTCAGCCACCATATCCATGTAGATTCTCATTCATCCAGGTCATGGTTGAATGAGAATTTTCCTCGGTTCTGAACTGAAGAAGCTTCTTGGATGAGAGATGAAACGTCTTCCCAACTCTACACAGTCCAGTTGCCTTGTTCGAGTCGCCAGAATTTCAGCCACTGTTTCCTGAAGAACACTGGAAGTCTCCTCCATTGTTGCCATGCCACAAAGTCCTACCTACCTGCACGAACCCCCCCCCCACCCCACCCCACGCAAAACTTGGTGAAAATAATCTCAAACATTTGTGCTACGTTCATCCTGGTTTGTGCCAAAAATAATAGTTTGTGCTGCTTTGGTTTTTGAAATATTAGATTATATTTCAAAGGTCACTCTAGGTTCAAGCAGCCCCCCCGAGATAGTCTAATGCTACCTGTACATCAGAAGACTTTGAAAAGATTTGAAAAAGACTCATGGAAAACTTTCAGCTCACACCTGCTCACATCTAAAGACAAGTGTTCTGAGTTTTTAGTCTCAGACTGAGATTTTACAAAGACTGTGAATCTTGCAGGGTCACTAATTACAAGACTACAACTAGATTCTTTTAGTGTTTTTTTTCCCACCATGCAATTTTTCCCCCATCATGCTCCTAGTAGTAACCCTTTTCCTTTTCCACTCTGGTACATTTGAGAGTTGATGTCGAACAGGCAGGGATGCTCTGCCCATAACTCCACCATTCGCTCCTCTTTTTCCACGCTCCACTTCCTCCGTCGTTCCTCCGTTGTTATTTTTCATGACTGCCGGGTTTCCTGTTTCTGCTTTTGTCAGCGCTCATCTATTGGTTGTTGATTGTATTACGTCACTGCGACTTGCAATAATATCAAACTTGTTTGATATTGTCGCAAACTCAAGACTAGAAAAAGACTGATGTGAAACAGCGTAGATTACTATCTCAAACGGGAGCGCGCCGTGACTCCAGTAAAACTCCGAGATTTACAAAAGATTTTCAGTTTTTAGTCTGAGACTGTGAAAATTGTTTGGTGTAAGCCCAGCATTAATTGAACAGAAATGGTCTCGTTTGTTGTGCTACGCTAGTGCTGGTTTGTGCAGAAAATATTTTGGTTTTACTTATTATATCTCAAAAATCAAAGCAGCACAAACAAAAAAAATTTCAGCACTAACGTAGCACTAACAAATGAAACCTTTTTTACTGAGTTTAGACTACATGGGGGGCTGCGTGATGTCATCGTCTGTAATATCCAAGCGGCAACCTCCAGTCTGTAAATATGAAACAATGCAGAAGTGCTAAAGTCTGCTGTTCCTCGAGTGTCCGCTTGAGGCTGGCTCCGGAAGTACCGGAAGTCACAAACACACCAAGACAAAAAAAGCACATTTACAGCCTGGTACAAAGAATGTCTCCCGTCTGAATCACTAATTTTACTAACAGCATGCACTGTATGGGGGGTGAATTTTTTTTCTAACTCGGCTATTTCGACAATATTAAGATCACCAGTTCATCCAATCAGAGGCACAGCTCTGATCACGTGACTGTGGGTCGTCCTATGGTTGTTACTGTAGAGACTCACAGCCCGCCTTATTTCCAATATGGCCACACCGGCTGTTTTGCTTCAAAAGTCTGTTTCAGAAACAGACGGGTGACGTCGCAGAGGCGTCCATTAATAAGGACATTTACCAATCACAAATTGGGGAAAACTCACGTCCTACTTGTGCAATCATTGTGTGACTTTTTAAAGACACATGCTTTTACCTCACAATCTGAAACTTGACCCACTTTTAGTACAGTCATGCTACATTTGAAGCGATATTTGTACAATTTGAAAAGCACGATACCCTCTCTTTAAAGTTGACTAAACGTTCCGTCTCGACCCGCTGTGCCTGTTCTGAGAAACGTTTGTAGCGTTTGCTGCCGCGGCGTACATGAACTTTGATAAGTGACGACTGGTGACGTTTCAAACTAATCTCAACCATATTGAACCGAGCATTTTAAAACCATTACACACACACACACTTGAACAGTCTGGCTGCTTCTCACACACCCTCTCAGAGCTCCTGTTGCACAGTATCAGTGAATATTGCAACAGTAAAAAAAAAAAAAAAGGCAGCGCCTCGCTAAAGCCCTGATCCCTCTTACTTCTAACAGGATTTGACCCTTAAGACCCGGAGCATGACCCTCATCTGCTGCAACACCATCATCCTGTTTAACATCCACTCTCACTATTGTCCTCCTGTCTCACACACACTCACACACGTATATTTAGAGGCCGTGACACACACACACACACACACACACACACACACATATGTGGATATTTTCCAGGGCCTCAAACCATCCTTCCTCCTACACATACACACACTCTTACTGTATGATGCAACAGCTGCTTAATTTCAACACACAACCTGATGGATCCAGTTAAATGTAAATCTCAAAGAAGAGCTCCTGGCACTGCAAAGGAGGAGAGAAATAAGGAGATGACGAGGTACGGAGGGTGATTGAGAGAGGAGGAGGATGATGATGATGATGATGATGGAGAGTAGGGGGTTAACTTGCTGTGAGAGGATGATACGATTGAGTGAGAAAGAGAGGGATGACGGGGGGAAAGAGGGAGGATGCAAGGAGATGAAGGAGAGGAGAGACTGAGCGGGCGGCTAAGCACCAGATTAAACTCCTGGGTCGTCAGCTGTAAAACAAACAGTCTCTTTTAGTAGGGATCAAATCCAGACTTAACCCCACCATCACCCACCCCAACCTCATCTTCCTCCCTCCTCATCATCCTCTATCCGCACACAAACACACACTCACTCGCAGAGGAGATAATGCTGCTCTCTGAAGGAGAAGAGGATGACAATCTCTGTGGAGAGCAAATTCCTGTGTCGGGGCCTGTTTTTGTGCGCTGATGCTACCTAAATTGCCCCTCTGGGAACGTGAAGTTTTATTCCACCCAAGCAGAAGTCCTTCATTATATTTGTTTTTTTCCCCTCCACCAGCTTCCGTTGGTGACAGACTGGGTTAATATCCGCCACAGAAACACTGCAGAGTAAATAAGGTAGAGGAGAGGCTTTTCTTTTCCTCACAATTTAGTGTTTATATTACATCCTTACTGTAATATTCCCCTGACAAGGCAGCCCGCCTCAATATTCAGCCGGTTTGTTTAAATCTCTCTCTCTCTGCCTGTCTGTCTGGCGTGTGGTTCTGGATGCTGCCTGGGCGTCTCCATCAGTCCGAAGGCTCAATTTCCAAACTGTCAGCTTTTATACTCACTCTGCCTTTGTAGTGTATACGTGTACGTGTGTGTGTGTGTGTGTCCAAAGAGGTAGACTGAGTAAATCCATAAGCATCCACAGCCTTCTCTTTTCATCCTGTTTGTCCTCTCGTGTCTTTGAGACGACCAATCTGAGCGTTTTTTTTTTTCATCCAGCTGGTTAACGGAAACCTTAACCCACCCACATCACGGAAACACAAGATTACACTCTGCAACATGTGCAGCAATAATTATTGAGTGGTTTTTTTTTTTATCTGAGTCGACTTAATCATGAGAAAATCAATGTTTACAGCCCTTCAAGGTTGAAGTTAGAGGCTCAGAAATGTACGATAGAAAAAGGAGTCCTCTAAAGTACACAAAAACAAATATCCGTGTGTGTGTGTGTGTGTGTGTGACTTTATGTGTGTGTTTGGTTTGAGTGCTGTCTCCATGTGACCCAGGGTCTCAGAGGCTGCTAAAAGCACAACGTTCAACTCAATTAGCAGCATGCATAATTGATAGCTGTCTGGGAGAGTATTTGTATTTACACTGGAATTAAAAGCCTCCGGTGTCAGCTATCGCATCTCAGGGACGATAAGAGTGTGTGCCTGTGTGTGTGTGTGTGTGTGTGTGTGTGTGTGAGTCTGTTTGTTTTAGGAGGAACGCATAAGGATGCAGTGTGCTGTAAGCTTAAATGGATTGGTGCTGGGAGCTTGTGTCTGCCTCCTTCTCTGCGGCAGTGGAAGCTAAATCAGAGCTAATCCAGCTACAAACACAGCAGCTCAGCTCTGTGTTTAGGTTAAGTAGTCCAGACTGATCTTATCACCGTCTGCTGTCTTTCATGAAATGTTTTATAGTTTCCACCTGCTCTCTGATTAAAACAGGGTGTAAAAACTAAAGACACTTGACTATCAGATACGGTTATCTTGAAAGTTCTGTCCTTAAAATAGAGACAGAAGTTCTCCAACATGAGGTAACTCTTACAGATGAGGTGATAAGACTCACTCACTTCCTGGAGTTAATTGTTAGTGACTGTTTAAAGAAGCAGCGCATTCATTAGCCTGAAGAAACCACTATCACAATGGATGGGGCGCCTCCGTATACTACCTATGAGGAGTGAAGCCAAAATGCTGCATCAGTAATGAAGCTGGAGGAGTCTAAACCTGTAGCGGAGCCGGCGGGGGGGCAGAAGGTGCCCACGGTCACAAAGGGGCCCACCGCAAGACCGGTGGCGAAAAAAACAAAAACAACGTAAAGTCGGAAAATCAGTCTCTTACTGCTGTATTTGTAAGGATATAAGTGTAAGAATAAACGTAAATATAAGTGGAAAAAGCAATCCAGATCAGAGCGTTTCTGAAATACCATGAGGAGGTAGCCTAATGTGACGTCATACTTACCATGTCAACCTCTCTTGCACTGTCTGTCAATCTTTCTCTCTCACATTCGACAGAAAGTGACATCTGATTGACGTACGTGCGTGCGCGGTCTTTTTCACCGTGGTCTCTGAGTGTGCAGTTAGCCCTAGTTACTTATTCTGTGTGTGTTCGCTTAAATAGCTTTAAAATGAAAAAACACAAGTCGGGCGCACTGAAGCGTAAGGAGCAAGAGCAGAGGAAGAATCTTGTTGCCTTCTTCTCAGCAACTCAACCCCCAACCATGGTGCTGAAATAGCCTATCGGCAGTTGTGGTGCTAGATTATCAGCAGGTCGCTGTTTAATGATAAATCCGTGGCACTGTCCATGGTGCTGAAATAGCGCATATGGTGCTGCACAACTCATCGTAATCCACACTCTCTCCATTTTGCCCTTCTGTCTCCGTTTCCCATTATTAACGCTACTAATTGATCAGATGTGTCTTTAGATGCTGTCACTGTGCAGAGTCTGATGTTGGGTTTACTTTGTTTTACAGAATATTTGGCCGTTTACGAAGCAAATTGAGTCTCTTTGTTGAGCCAGGGTTGATGGTTCAAAGTGTGAGACTTTTTTTAAATTTACGTAGCTAGAGCCGTTCATTCAGTCCCTTTTTGGCAGCGGCAACTACAGCTCAAATCCACATCGGATCCATAATGTGAATTGTTAACAAGTAAAATAGCCAATACGCTATAACGGCCCACTACAAGTCCCCGCCCCCTCCCTCAACAAAGCAAAACACACATTTAACTTTCTGCTAATTTGATGAGGACACAAATGGCAAATGGTTATGGGTAATTCGATGACTTGCAGGATATGTTCGAGTTTGTTATTTTTTTTCTTGCTGCTTCTGCTCGACTTTGTTAATTCAGTAATGAACGCAGCCGAAGCCGCATCTATAAACAGAGCTGTCAATCATGATGTCAATTACCGCAGTAGAACCACTTATCTGTGTTCCACAGATGTCACTGCTGTTTCAATGTAAAGTGTCACCCTTTTAATAAGTGGCTGCCAGCGGAGTGCATCTCTCGATAACACTTTTAGTTTTTCATTAAAGAAAGTTCTGATGGGTTTATTTTTACATAAAATCAAATGTTGCATTGCAGAGGATTTTTTTCCAGTTGCAAAAATTGTTGTTAATGAAACATTCACTGACATGTTTAACTAAAGGTCATCACTTGGCATGGTAACGCTTAACTCCAAAGCACCGGTTGTTCGTGATTCTATCAGAACTCAATACAAGTTGCCTCCGGGGTGGAATATCGTTTCTGACAACCAACCTTGAAACATCCAGATATTTTTATTAGTGGTGTGTGCAAAATTTGGTACTGATCCGATACCAAGTAAATACAGGGCCAGTATCACCGATACTGACACCGATACTTTTCATATAGAAAAACAGTTTGTCAAAATTAATCAAAAATAACAAACAACCACTAAAACTAATGTTTATGTTCATGAGTGAAAGTAAAAAACTAAGTTGTAAATCAGAAAATAGTCATGTCCTTAAATTTTTTTCTACTTTGTTGTAAAACAATACATTTGATTTATTATATTTTAGCATTAAATTTATAATTTTGATTTTATAATAAACTGATAATTCAGGCCAGTCATGGCAAACAACTTACACTGAGTGGTGGTCTGAAAAAATTGTGAAGCACTGTGTATATAACATTTATATCTTTATGTGGTTACATATTTTCTGTTACAGTAAAATAATTCATTCAGATTCATTTTAACTGGCTGAATATATTATATGAACGTCTAAATAGTCTATGTTAAATTAGTTTAAATTTACAGTTATGAAAACCAATATCAACTAATTTTGGAGGCGACTTAATCTTACTTTAATTTCCATAAATTGACTGTCCACAAACTGTAATTTCTCTGAGAACATCACAGCTTGCAGTATTTCTGAATTCAGCTGTAAAAAAAAAAACACCAAACGGTGATCCTTTCTGCCATTATGGAGCCAGCAGTGCACGTCTGAGTGACGTGACTGAGCGGCTACACTCACAATCGAGCAGTGGGCATCAGTGAAGTGAATGAGCTAAGAAACTGAAACTTAACCTAAACTTAACTTAATATTATCATGAAGGTCACTACGGAAACCAATATTAGTGACAAAATACTAATATTTCAGATCGATCTACCCACCACCATTTTTTTTTTGCTGCTTACAAGTTTGATTCAGAGTTAAAGAATGCTAGCCCACTTGAATGAATGGAGCTAAACGTTGGATCAGTACATACAGTGGGGGAAATAAGTATTTGATCCCCTGCTGATACTAATATACTTTTTCACTTGATAAAATGCACAACAATTTATAACTTTTATACTGTGTGTTGTTATGTTTTTTCAACTGATATTCTGTCTATACTTATAACCAGTAAACAACCATAAAAATTAGAGTGTGTTAATTTCCCAGGGCAGTGGGCAAACTTACAAATTTAGCAGGGGATCAAATACTTATTTCCCCCACTGTATATATATATATATATATATATATATATATATATATATATATATATATATATATATATATATATATATATATATATATATATATATATATATATATTGTTATATATATATATTGTTATATATTTATGATAGTTGATCAACTATTGACAATGTGTGATGTTGTATAAGTGTGCTGACGTGACCGAAATAAATAAATAAATAAATAAATAAATAAATAAATAAATAAATAAATAAAATCTGTGCATATTTTCATGAAGATGTAGGTTGTTAAGAGTTTTAACTGCAATAAGAACTAACTACATTTTGATTTTCTAGTTCAACCCATGTTGTTTTGTTTGAACATTTTTAAAGGAAATCTCAGTGATTTGATTTCTCAACCATTTTTATTTCTGTAAGTCATTTCCTCATATTTCAAACTGTAGGAATCCGTCCTCACTTCCACTGCAGGCAGACCAGTACTTGAGATTCATGTACTTGTGTGACCACTACGAGGACTGCTGGAGGAAAATGTGTCACCTCCTCTTCTCTCAGCCCTCTGAGCCCGTGAGGCGGAGTATTGAGCCGCCTGTTGACCCCAGTCAAGGTGACTCCTGTCCAGTAAAAGCAGCAGTCGAGGAGCAAAGCGTGGCTCTGGTGTTGAGTTCATCTCCTATTTGATTCAGCGAGGAGAAAACCTCCAGTCACCTTCTCTCCACTCAATCATATCTTCCTCTCGGCTCACTGTAATCCACAGCGCATTAGAGGCACCCTCACCTATTTCCTTCCAGTGGATTTTTTTTCTTCTTTTTCCTCGTTTTCTGTCCATGTCTGACCCTTTAAACTCTCACTTGTAATGGTGGTAATCCAAACCTATTTAACGGCTGACCTTTCTCACTCTGCCCTACAGCAGCATTTGACCTGGAGTCGGCTCTGCTTGCAAATTCAAAGCAAAGGCTGAATTAATCGGTTTGTATTTCATGTTTATTCCTAAATTTTGGATTAATAATACCACAGAGTCAAAAGATGTTAAAGCTAAGTATCAGGTTGTGTCTGAACTAGAGTTGAAAACCCTGACTTCATATTTGTTCTACAATGACACAGAAAAGCAGACAGTCCTGAATGATAATATAAGAAGAATAATATATACTGTTATAATATTCCCTTCATTCAACCCCCAAAATCTTCATGAGAATTGGCAGCTTTTTTTCATCATCACTAGATAAACCTTTTGAGAAATAAACAAGATCTGTGTTTTTTAAATTTACTTTTTTTAATAAATCATAACTAATTGTGGATTTATTTTAGTCATCAGGTAAACTCTCATATTAAGTAGGAGTTGGGACTTTTTTGTGTGTTTTCCAAGATACAAAAAGTACAATACGATAGGTGACAGGACAGTATGGTAAGATATGATGCAATACTCCATGATACTATACAATGCTTTACGGTACAGTATCGTACGCTGTGTGACAATATGATACCATACATTATGATACGATACACCATGATACAATGATACAATACAATACAGTAATACAAAACCATAACAGGAAACTAATAATTCTAAAGTCATTCAAATCAAAACAATAAATTGTGATGGGATATGATACCATACCATGCAATACAACATGGTATGATCCAGACTTAGGTCATCCCATAGACTGTATACAGAATGGACAGCGTGGCTCTGCCTTTTGTCATTGGTTGTACAATTTTGAAGCCAAAAAAAGTTTGGTGACAAATATATATATATATATATATATATATATATATATATATATATATATATATATATATATATATATATATATATATATATATATATATATATATATATACACACACACACACACACACACATATATATATATATATATATATATATATATATATATATATATATATATATATATATATATATATATGTATACACACACACACACATATATATATATACAGTCTAATGTCTTCTTAACTCTCCTTCCTGATGTATTTTATTTTTCCCGAAACTACAGAAGAACAGCACAATTCAGTCTAATAACATTAATATATCACCACAGCATATGGGTGTGAGAAATATTTCTATGATGTGAATTCATTTTTTAAAGTTTGACCACAGCCCATGTGGAATGAAAAAAGAGGCAGAGTTTTTGGGCTATACTGCAGCCAGCCACCAGGGGGAGCAGTTTTTGTGGTGACCCTCACTTTAAGCCGAGCTATATGACGTCCATTTTTTTTTATGGGTCATACCATATGAAAATGAACCATTTTGTTCAATGAGTTAGGATAATATACCATATAGTACAATACAGTACAACCCCAGAAGAATATTACACGTTATAACGAATACAGGCCTATACAGCTTGGACAACATTGTAATACTACAAGATATGATTCGATACAACAGTCAACAGAACAGAACTGTACAATATGATGCAGTACAGTGCAGTAAAATATGATGTGATATTATGAGATGTGTTTCTAAAAAATTAGCAAAGTTATTTTTTGACGACAAAAAGAGAATCAGTAAAAGAAAAGAGTTTTGGCCTGGTATCCCTGATTGAAGGATGGGAGAGAGAGGGAGGGATGTTGTAGGACAGAGATGGGGGGGAGGTGGAAGTGTGTGTGGTTGGGGGTGAGATCAGATAGAGGGTTTAAGATTCGGTCCATCCATCCTTCAGTCCTCTCAGACTCTTTGAGTGGGCCGGCAGACAAACCCATCATTGTCATTCATCTAACGAAGCCTCCTGCACTCCGGCTCCAATCGAGGTAACTGGACCAATTGAATTATTATTACACTGAGCTCCTTAATTAACTCGCTCTTTGTAAGGGAGGGATCTTGATTGGTTAAATTACTTTTAGTATTTTGAAGACGTTAAATGTTTGACAGGCATGATAATTTTTATTTATTATCTTTGATTGTTGTGATGAGTGCACCCCTGCTCAAAACTGGATTGTTTATAGATGAAAACTTAGACGTTTAGGGACTCAAGTGACACTTTTATGAACTAAAACCAGCTTTGATTTGAAGTTTATTAGTTTAACAGGAAATACAAAGTGAAGGATTTTTCTTTCTTCACATTCTTTGATTCGTTTCTGTTCCTGTCCTTCAGAAGTAGCCCGTCTTGTTTAGTCTCAAATGTGGCCTGAAAACTAAACCGTTCTGTCTCCAGCACCGCTATTTTCCTGACAATGTCCCTATGACCCTGCAGCGATCATGTGTGAGCGTAGAGCTGCAAGGGGGGAAGAAATAAAATAAGAGCTGAAGGGGAGACATCGTTTTCTTGTTGCTCCAAGATAAGAGGATATTACAGCTCGTGGAAGCGGGCTTAAAGGAAAAGAGACATCATTCAGCGGGGAGGAAAAGGGTTATGTGAAGTACTTCTTGGAGAGATGAGTTTTCAGCCTTCCAGGGAAGATGGTGGGCGTCTCTGTGGCTCTGAATCGCTTGGGAAGGTCATCTCGCCTGTGGGTGGATGATGTGTGCTTATAATCTGGAATTATAAGAAAAATACTAAACAGTGTCTGGAGGGAAAATGATGCTTGCACGCGTTTATGTTGCTGCAAAGGCTCTAATATAATTACAAACAGCTATTGAATTAGTCGATGCAATTTCATGCACTTTATGAACTGAAAGAGATCGATGAATCTTATATTTACTGGCAATTATTCTGATATTGACTTCAACAGTCTGGAGAGCTTGAGTCCCTGTTTGCTCTTAAATTTGTGGGTAAATTAAAATGTGTGAGGACTCTGAGAAGAAGCCGCTGTAATCTGTGCTCTGTTGTGACGGCTAATTTTACACCACATGATGACTCATTAAACTTTCTTTCAGACAACTTTTTCTGACGATGCTCTTAGTGATGAAGCCATTGAGCACTTCTGTCTGTGTTTTACTCCGTGTTGTGTTTTGCAGATGCAGTGCAGCTGCAGCTCCTCAGCGGGACACCTTTCATCGCCTTACTGGAGCAGAAGTAAGTGTGGCGATGTTTTTTTTTTTGTTTTGTTTTGTTTTTGAAAGCATTTGTTTGTGTCTCTCCTGAGTGGTTCCAGAAATGTTTTATTTTTTATTCGAGGGTTAATTTATATTCTGTGCTGTGTATCAGTCAGCAGCACAACAGTGGGATAAAAATAGATGAAGTCATGAGGAAAAAAAAGACACACGTCGTCTGTGACAAATGATGCAAACAAATATTGACCAGTCAGACAGACATTTGCCAGTATGTCAGTTGCCATCTTGGTTTTTGAGGGTTAGATGTAACCATATTGGGATGGGAGGCAAGGATGACTCAAGGTACCCTCTTTAGGCCCCTCTGACTGGCTGACCCAAAATCAGAAACTTTGATTGGCTATTTTCCTTTTCAGAAATGGGATTCATGGTGAAATGAGCTGTTTGGATTTTGTAGTGTCTGTGTAGTGTAGTCTTTTGTTGGTCTGTCCAGTTGTTGAATAATTCTTTACTCATCTATCTTATGAGAGGAGAGGACTTTGTCCATTGAGAATTACAAGCAAAGGAGCACACCTGACCTGAGCTTTTTAGGTGCATACCTCATATACAGAGGCTATGGGATCTGTTGCAGTAGTCCCTGGTTTGACTCCTAGCCACGCCCCCTTGCTGCATGTATCCCCTTGTTCTCTAATCTTCATATTTCTTGTCCCTCATCAGCGGAAATGCCCAAAAATTTAATTTTAAACACCAGATAACAAGCAAAGTCCTGACAGTCAAATTGCATTTATTTGCAACAGTTTGGTACCATGATCATGAAGTTGCCAATATTTAAAGGGACAGTGAGGACTTCCTAAGTGACCTTGAAAAAGTCTCACTTCTAGATACCTGCCTGATCCTAATCCACGCTGAAGTCTCTATGACAACACCACACCGGCTGATGAAGTTTAATCTGTGATTTATTTAGTAGTGATGGTGGAGACTGGAGCTTAACTGACAGACAGAAAAAGGACAGAAGAGAAGAAGAAAGATAAACAGAAGAGTGATAGCATGGGCTAAAGGCTAAACCACAGGCTAATCTGTTTGTGATAATGTTCATTCCAACCCACATGCAGCAGTTATTCTGCAGTGATCTGATCAAACTTGAGAGTCTGTCAATAAAATGAAGAGTGAGGTTACGTTAGCTCTGATTGGCAGATGAGCAGGACATCAGGATTCGCTAACGTTATATGTTAGCTTTACAGCACCGGGCTGTGAGGAGCACTTAAATATCCGTCTACTAAACTACAGAACAAACTGACAAAGTTTACTTGTTGTCACGTTTCAAACAACAGCTCTGTATAACTGTTGATAAATACCTTACCTCGTCACGTTGTATCCGGTAAAAAGTTGTCTTGAACAAAGAAAAGTAGTGATAAAAAGAAGATCTGATCTCCATTCATTTCCAAAACAGACACACGCCTTGTTAAGAGTCATGACATCACGACAGTGTGAACATGATTCCAGCCAAAAGGTGTCGCTGTGATCCACATCAAACAGAGAGTCCTCACAGCCTCATTGAGTAGATATATATATTCATGATAGACAGTCTGCAGGAAACATTTGTGACTTAGCACAAACATAATCTTTCCAAGTCCTTCAAGATTCAAACTGTAAGATCTACATGTTGTCACTGTCGTGTTGCTTTTTTCAAGTTGAAAAATGATGAGATTGGAGTCCGACACTATAAGTTGAGACAGAAAAGCAGACAAACTTTATGCAACCTCTGCATGAGTTAGTTTCCTAGCTGGGCCATTACGTCACAAACAGTTTGGACACACTGCAGATTGGAGCAGAAGGAGAAACAGATAACTAGTTCACAAAATATGCCTGTGGTTAAAGTTTCATAAAACGAAAGCTGAGTAAAGCACTTTTGTCGCATTTTTTTGTATTGAGTATGATTTTGAACAATCGATTGGAACCAATCGATTTATCAAATAAAGTTGTAGTTAAGGTCATGATCTTGTAGACCAATGTATTTGTATTATTTGTGTCCACCGTTAATACAAAATAAATAGAAAGAAATAGTTTTCAGCAGAGAAAAGCACAGATCTCTCTTCTCACTGCAAAACTTTGTGCTGTCATAGGGACGTCTACGTGCCGTAGATCAATCCGGTCCTGTCCGACCCGATCGGGGAACTGAGAAAGAGCATTCAGAAATAACGTTTATTGGCGTTAATAATTTTAGTTTAAATCGTGGATTACGATTGGGTAATTTTCTAGAAGTGAGAATTTTTCAAAACCACTTTAAAAGTCCTCACAGGGACTGTAAATATCATGTCGATGTTAATGTATTTGTTTGAATGTTTTTAATCATATCATTAAGGATTTTATGTCTTGAAGTTTTTTAAGTAAAATTGTTTCTTTTCACCAGAAATCTTGTTTGAATGTTCTTCGTAGTTGAAACTTTGTTCGGTTGTCAGATTATAAGTAGGCATACAGGTAAACTTCAACGCTCTGAATTTCCAAATTTATGGAAGATTTTTGCTGTAAGACTCCAGGTCTGTTTGGTGTCTGAATATAAGCTGCACGCACTCCATAATCTTTTCTGAATGTCATGTGGAAATGAAGAATCCAGAGAGATCTGTTGTGCTTGGACAAATCATCGTGTTGTGAACCCAACATAATGAGCCTCAACTGTTTTCTCATAATGAAGGAGTGATTAGTGGGAGCTCACAAGAGAAGCAAAGCTTTATGATCACACAATCAGATAATGAAAGAAGTAATTACACATACTCATGTCCTCTCTGGCCCCTGCACAACTCTTCTATTCACCAGCTCCTCTGCTTCAAATAACATGTTAATTGCTAATTTACAGAGATGAAATGTTTCATTTCGACATTTTTCATTCTATCAACATTCAATAATAGCTTTTGTGACACATTGTTATACAAACTAATCAACACATTGTGAACAAATGGAAAAACAGTCCCTGTCCGATACATTAAAAGACTCTCCATACAAAAGCCGACTTGGAGCTGGAACTAAAGCTTCAATAGACAAGATGACAAAAACAGAAATGATAAGATCAGCCGCACACAGAGCTTCTAGTGAGTTCCAAAAAATAAAAATAAAAAATGCTGTTTTGTTACATCTTCAGGATGCACAATTATAAGTATTTTTTAAAATTTCTGATCTAAAAACATCAAATCACGACAGTGAGACGACGACTCACTGAACACTGATGAAAGGCAAATTTGTATGTTATTGAGTGCAAGATGTAAAACAATGTAAAATCAATTCACTTACTCTATGTGTTGATAAGTGTTAAATAAAACAGACAATACTTTCTGGAAGTATCTCCAGACCAGTGGTTCCCAACCTTTTCCAACTCAAGGCCCACTTTTAAGTCTCAAACATTTCCACGGCCCACCTTTGACCCCATAAGTACGGAGGCCATACAGGGTTTCTGAAACTGTGAACCCCTATATATGGATGCAGAGTAAGAATTAGATGATAACTTAAGTGCGTGCATTGGTGAGGAACTCTGCTTTATGCAGAGAGCTGAGAACTGTAAACAGCAAAGACCTGCCCGAGGTCCGTCTCTTATTACCGTATTTTCCGGACTATAAGTCGCTCCGGAGTATAAGTCACACAAGTCAAAAAATGCATCATGAAGAGGAAAAAAAGATACATAAGTCGCACTGGACTATAAGTCGCATTTATTTGAAATGATCTGTAATATTTACAGTATTTCAAGAGAGAAGTATTTACACAAGTCAGTATTTGCATATTAAGAGGTTTAAATCTTATTTTCCTACAGCACCTCATATCTGTGACCACAGTTCAGTTTCAGTTTCACTTCCCTACATTGGATCCGCTCGCTCACTTCACTTACGTACACCCCCACTTGCTGTACTGTGTACTGTGTGTGTTGCCAGTGAGACAGGTACAGTGTGAGCTCAAATGAGCCTCAACGGATAAACAGCCTCACTCTTAAAGTTACAGGAGTTTTGAAACTAGTTTGTGACTCAAATCCCCCAAAAAACTGTCAACAACGTAGAGCGAAAAAGACGTGAGTGAATTTTTATTTCTCCAAATCATGTGATCAGGCGCTAAACACAAGGAGCTGTCAGGCTGTCCAAGCAGAGATGCAGAGCCTCCATCAGGGCTGCAGAGATCATCCCATCATTATTCCTCATGTATGAATTTAGTGATCCCCCCCCCAAAAAAAAGTTCCCAATAACACGCCGCCTCATTTATTTGATATATAAGTCGCACCTGACTATAAGTTGCAGGACAAGCTAAACTATGAAAAAAGGTGCGACTTATAAAAATCTCGGAAAAATACGGTAGTTTAGACCATGATGTGATCCTAATAAGAGTGTGAGTTCAGTTTCAGGAAAACACAGAGAGATGACGTGCTTGCTAAAGAAATCTGTTTTCTCCCTGGCAGCGTCAGGTGCACCGGTGCCACCTCGAAAAAATGTTATTCGCGTCATCATACATTTGAGACATCTGAAAAAAAAAGATCCTAAGATCATCATCTTCATTTAATTATTGAAGTCTATCTGATTGGACATAAAGGACTGAGCTTAATACAAGAGAAACATACTGGAAGCTCCACCTGACAGCATCTGTAACATATTGCAACCAAGCGGCAACCTGCGGTCTGAAAATTTGAGGCAATTTCTTTGAGTGTCCGCTTGAGGCTGGCTCCGGAAGTACCGTAAGTCACAAACACACCAAACCAAAAAAAAAAAAAAGCCGTTTTCATAGCTGAAAAAAGCAATGTCTCCCATCTGAATCGCTAATTTTGCTAACGGCACACACTGTACGGTAGGTGAATTTTTTTCTAACTCTGCAGTTCAGACAATATTAAGATCGCCAGTTCGTCCAATCAGAGGCACAGCCTAGTTCACGTGACTGTCAGGCGCCCTATGGCTGTTACTGAGACTCAAAGCCCGCCTCATTTCCAATATGGCTGCGCTGGCCGTTTTGCTTCAAAAATCTTTTTCAGAGACAGACGGCTAACGTCCCAGAGACTACCTTTATTAATTATACAGTCTATGATTGCAACATATTTGTTTTTATATTATTACACCCCCCCCAAAAAAAAAATAAAAAAATAAAAAAATATATATGGGAAATGATTTGGCAGCCCACTGGCAATGACATCACGGCCCACAAGTTGGGTATCACTGCTCCAAACATCATTGAGACCCTGCTCTTTTGTTTTCAGACACAGATGACGAGATAAGTATCCCCATGTGTGTTTTGAAACTGTGAAGCTGCAGAGAGCAGCTTGTTAGTTTGACACGCAGGACGGAAACAGAAGCAAATTGTTAGCACGGTTCTGTCACAACAAATAAAACAAGGGGCTCTGAATACAGCACTTCTCTCTTTCTCAGTTGCATCACATTTGTTGTGTGCAGATGAGAATGGTACCAAATTTTTTTTAACTAGATCTTGGCAAGAAAGATGAAAAAAAAACAAACACTCAAAGTGTCCAACCAAAAAAAAAAAGAAAGAAAAATTTCATCAGCCACCAGGGTGAAGTGAACCATTACTTCATAACGATTTACTTTTGAACAGAAAAGTTGAAAACAGTGTTCATTCATCTTCCCCTGGACAAATCTGAGTGGTTGTAAAAGCCTCAGTGAGGTATGGGAGAAAAGTATTGGTTGTTCATTTGACAGAGAAACATGGTACAGAATTCTTACCACTAACAGGAAATACATCAGAGAAGCTAGAGGCAAACATATCCAGTATAAGATACTTCATAGGTACTATCAGACACCATCAAGGCTTCATGGTATGGGTTTAATTAAAGACAGCTAATGCTGGAAATGCAAACTAGAATGTGGTATATATGCACACACTTTGGAAATGCCCCATGGTATCCTCTTTATGGAAAAGTGTTTTGAAATATATGGATGAATAAATGGGTGTGAACTGCCTAGACCGCCCCAGCTGTGTCTACTCAGAGACAGAAGTTTGGTGCCACAGCTGAATAAATCAAGATTTTGAATATTATAACTGGCTTTATAACCGGTACCAGACTGATTCTCAGATTCTGGAAAGAGACTCAAACTCCTACACTAAAAATGTGGAAAGAACAGATGACAGGAAATGCTGCATGTGAGAAGATGTTGGGGGAATTGAACTCCAGAAACAATATGACTAAAGAACAATGGGACAGCTTCAGTGACTTCAAGCTTGGGGGAAGCAATGCACGCTTCTGAGGAATGTATGAAAATTGTCCTGGTCATGTAAAAGTTAATGTAAATGTTGATTTTCTCCTGCCAACCTCCTGGGGCGTGTTAGTGCCCATGGCATGGCGAACTCGACCATCTGTGAAGGAGCAACATATCCAAGCCACGTCTTTTCAGCAAGACAATGCCAAGACACATTCTGCACGTGTTACAACAGTGTGGCTTCGTAGTAAAAGAGTGCGGGTACTAGACTGGCCTGCCTGCAGTCCAGACCTGTCTCCCATTGAAAATGTATGGAGCATTATGAAGTGCAAAATACAACAACGGAGACCCCGGACTGTTGATCAACTGAAGTTGTCCATCAATTAAGAATGGTAAAGAATTCTACCTCCAAAGTTTCAACAATTAGTGTCCTCAGTTCACAAACGCTTGGCACAAATCATCATAAATATTGGGATGCTGAGCTTAAGTCAAACATTTCATTCAAAATAAGGACCTGTATCCATTATCAGCTTTTTATTTTGTCCTGGCAGCGCCTACGGTCGGTTAAAAAAAAAAAATGCAGTTAAGCATTTTCAGCATCAAGTAAAAAAAAAAAAACAACCCATTTAGCATCAACTTCTTTTCTATCTGCAGTCACAGCTCTCACTTAAAAACAGTTCGACTTTACGAACACTGCCTCACACATCAACGTCACTTCACTGTCATTGACCGATAGAAATCATCTAGGGGCGGGGCTTCTCGTATCACTTTTTCAACACTAACAATGGCATATGACCTTTAGGGGGAGTATCAAGCTCCACTTTTGGTCTTAAAGAGCACTTTTGCGATTGAAAGACTACAACTGAGTGAAGTGGAAATGCTGTGGAAACTTACATAACCTGGCAACAGTGAGTGCAGTGCGAAGCACCCTGACACTGAGGTCGTGGGCGCTTCCAACAAGGATGTGTGAGAGATTTGATGCACTTGTATTGTTTTCAATTAAAATTTCATCGAATGAGACGAGCAAACAATCAACTATTTATTCTGTTTGCATTTCAGCATCTTAAACCCTTTTGAAACCTCAGCATTCACACAAAACTGTTGTGAGGGCACAACAGAGGAACAGAAAATATCCATTATAAATCAATTATGAGTTTGTAGCAACTTACAGGGGTGAGGTAAGTCTAAGGTCTATTGACTCAGCATGTCTCACACTCCGAGGTAGGAGTTGAAAAGTTTAAAGGCCACAAGCAGGAATGACTCCCTCTGGCGTTGTGTGGTGAATCTCAGTTTTATGAGTTCCTCATATAACATTGACAAGATCCATCTCAACGCCACCGGCTCTAACTCAGTGCCCCAAAACAACCTCATACTGGATTTTGTCACCTCAGACATCCACAGCATTGTTCAGCAGATACTGAAGGACTGCAGCAACCCTAAGAGTTTGCTTCTTTGTTGAGGTTTTCAGCTGTTATAAATTTACTCTTCCAGGTACAAGTAGGTCTCCTCATCTCTAATATCCGCGTGTTCTCTCAATCCCGCTCTCAGACTTTTATTAGTTATTAATTTGAAGTGGCTTTCCTGAAACTTACCAAATTGTCTTGTGTCTCTACAGCTTTGCTTTTCCCTGAATGGGCCTACAAACCGGCCTGGTCCCCGGGCTCCAGGCAGGTTCAGCTTTGGCACTTCTTGCTGGAGCTGCTGGGGCGAGGCGAGGTCGGGGCCATTGGCTGGGGAGGAGAGTGGGGCGAGTTTGTCATCAGGGACCCCGAGAGGCTCGCCAGGCTGTGGGGGGAGAGGAAGGGCAAGCCACATATGAACTACGACAAACTCAGCAGGGCGCTCAGGTACGGTAACAAGTCCAATTACCATATTTATCCTGACACATGCCTGTGAATGTTTGTAAACGTTTGCAATTCATCATAATAACATGGCAGCCATTTTTTACTAACATCACAACCAGAAGCTTTTATACAACTGTACAAACCTTTAGAAATTTTTATTACTGTTATGCTTCCAGGTCGATAAGCAAATCTAATAAATAAACAATAAAAAGCCTGATGTTACTATGTCAGAGTCTTAGCGATACTGCAAGATAAAATAACATCTGATCACTCTTTAGCCTCCCATTGTGCAGCCAGAGTCTGTGTAGTAGAGGCTATGAGGGACTCTGGAGTCGGGTGACAAAAATTATTTATTTTATTTCGTTCCAAAGTCTAATCTCTTCTTAACTCTCTTTCCTGATGTATTTTACTATTCCAGAAAAAAACTACACAAGAATGGCAGCTGTCAATCATTGTTAAACGAGACGTTTTCCCCATTTTGCTAGCTCCTAGCTAGCATTAAAAATAATACACTTAGTACCATTAAACTATTAAACTGTAATGTTAGCATTAAGCCAATTTCTAGCCATCAGAGTGGCTAATACTGATTTTGGTTAATATCTATTAGCCAGTGTAATTATATGATTAGATTTCATTATGTATCCATGGTCATGCATCAGCTAGCTTACTCTGACATTATGCTCCAGGTGAGCACTTCAATTACTCATGAAAAGTTGCTTTACTGTTCAAATTTTTAACACATAAACCTCAAGAATTCCACAAATAGAAATATATATATATATTTTTAATCGTAGAAACTAGAATCTTCGGCTTATCCTTAGAATGAATGACAACAGCAAACCTTAGCATTTAGCCCGTTCTTTGCTAACTCCATTCTTGGATAGTGTTACAAGCCAGTGCAGAAAAATTACTAGCTTATGATTCTAGCTAGCTAAAGTTTAATAGTTGCTGTCTTTATAAGTTGATTTGATTAATCTTTTGTATTTACTGACAGCTGAGTCACAACTTAAGTTGATGGCATTTCTTGTTAGCATGACTGCAGGTAAGCTAACGTTAACATTAGCTAGGAAGCTGCCACTTTCGTATCATATTTAGTAAATTTTCAGATACTTATATTAACTAAAAATGGAGACAAGCTAATAAGAAACAACAATTACATTAACATTCAGCCAGTTCTTTGCTAACTTCACTCTTTTATAGCATTATAAAAGAAGACAGACAATTGCTACATTATGATGCTAACTTGCTAACGGTTGATGGTTTCTTATATTGCCTTCTAATGAGCTCACAAACCGCTTAAGTCACTAGACTTAGACTTAGACTTCCTTTATTTGTCATTGCACAAAAAAACACAACAGTGCGATCTTGGCAATGAAATGTCGATGCTTGGCTTCGAGTTACAGCAGGGATGTTATGAGATTCAGTTTAAACATTACAAAAAAATATAGTCTATTTAACTTAAAAAGTAAGAGATAAAAATAGTTATCAGTGCAATGGGGATTAAGTAGGTAAAAACAGAATGTAAACAACAAAATAAATAGTGCAAAAAGAATGACCAGTAATAGACAGTGTAAACATAAACATCTTATGGTATGCGTCAACATTAGCTAAGAAGTTGCCACATTCTTGTCATATTTTATAAATTTAATTTACTAATGTTGACGGAAAATGGTCAGAAGCTTTGGTAAGCCAACAGCTAACATAAAGTGTGAAGTTGCACCGTGCGTATCATATGACTTTATCATGTTAACTAGGGTTAGCTGGAGTTAAATGTAGCTCATGGTGGCTTGTTGTTTGACCTGAAATCTGGCTGTTTATAGTATTTTTAAAGCTGGAATACAACATTATGCAGCATTTAGCTTCCCATCTTGAATATTCCATCAAAGGAATTATGCTGCTCTATGAATATGGACAATTCGCCTCCCTGTACAGTTTCTCCCCAAGGCTACTGCTGCTGCTGCTGCTGCTGCTGTAAATAAAACGGGCCGCTCACCACAAATGTTTTCAATTAAAATGTAAAACCCTAAATGCCTCCAGACACATGCCATTTGGGAATCTAAAATTCAAGTGTTCCTGCAGCCTGTCCTGAAGGAACATGTGCACATATGGCCTGGTGTAAACACACACACACACAGATCCTAAACAAACAGACACATTTAGAGTAAAGTCTGACACGGAAACATTTCATTTCCAGATACTACTACAACAAACGCATCCTGCACAAGACTAAAGGGAAAAGATTCACCTACAAGTTCAACTTCAGCAAACTCATCCTGATCAACTATCCAGGACACCCTGCACCCCTACATCCACCATCCAGCCATCAGGTCATCTTCATGTGTTTTCATCACACATCATATAAAACATCTTTTTTTCCCCTCTATATCTTGGATTTTAATGCAAAATTGGTCCATGTATAGGCAGCAATTTTGATCAATTTTCCAAAATTCAAGACAGTCCTTTTAGTAGAGTTTTATTCCAAAAAATAATCCTCTCTCTGTATTAAATTTTCAAGATAGACCTATTTTTATTGAAACAATTACAGCAACTTTTTTATTTAATTAAAAAAAACTGCCTGAATTGAACAGAAATCATGAGCAGAACTTTATCATTTAATACAAAATTGACTTCCTGACTGATCCTCTATTGAAGAGAGGATTCAGTGTTAAAGCTGTATTACATTCACAGCCAAACCCAGGGCTTAGGTCACCCATCACCTCTTCTAAAGCACAGCGCTGTGTTTTAACTTTATGATTAATTCTCTAAAAGCAAAGCTTTGTGTGCTAAAGCAGGAAAGTGCTTTATAAGTGGGGTCCATTAAACGATTTTCTGTTAATTTCAGCAAATTGGAATCCCAGTTTGGAATAAAGCTCTGATTATCATGTGCTGTGCTTAAGTTTTTACCTCATTTCAGTTTTAAATGAGGCCAGTGGTGTGCAAATTATTAAGAACACCTTTTTGCTGTTAGGTTTATTAATTGATTAACAATCCAAAAGCTTTCTAACGTTGTCTACGGTAATAGTTTTCATCTGCAGGATATTTTTAAAAAAGTCAAAGATCCAAAAACATCCCCTGGTGTTCCTCATATTTTGCGCACGAAACCTCAGATTACATTGTACTGTAGAGAATTCATGCATCCGTTTGCAACAATCCTCCCATCTCATCCTGCATTCATCCACCCTCCAGCTGGTACAGAGCAGTCCTCTTCCTTTTCCTCTCCTCCCTCCTGAAAGTGGTCTCCCTCTCTGTGGAGGAGCAGGCTCAGTGATGGACAGAGGTAAGGACACCCCAATTAGTGATCCTGCAAGGTCCAAACAAGTCTCACAGTGAACCCGTTACAACCCAAAGGCATTTATTCTGAGTTGTTTGTCCCTGGACCTAAAATGTGAGGAAACGCCTCATTTATTTTATGTGCAGGTTTTATCATTGTCAGAAAATCCTGTATCGGAGATATGTGAAGCTTATTTGTCCGCACTTCCTGTGTGCAGCTTCTCAGAACCAAGACCATCTGATAGAAGTCGTATATCAAATATTTATAAAGGTAAATTGTATTTTCAAATAGTTTGCACTCAGCTTCACAGAAAAAAAAAACAGAAAGGAAATGCAGAGAATGTAGAAATACACAAAGCCAGCAGTATAAGGTAAATGACCGTACACTTAAATAGTAATATATGGCATAAGGCAAACTTCTTTTGTAACGTTAGTTTGGTGTAAACTACACATTTGTTTGGGACTACTTTCTGCTGCGGATGGATAAACAACAGGTTTTCTACTAATTGTTAAAAGCAGCAGGAGACAAGACCAGAGACTGTTTATGATGTCATATTATTATTATTACATAGTGGGATATTCATCGGGATGCTAATTCTACGGTGGCCCTGAGAGCTCACAGCACTGCAACTTAAGAAAACACATGCAAAAAAAAAACAAAACACAAGAAACTGAAGTGTTTCCAGAGGACACTCAAAAGTGATGCACACGTCCAGACTAATTACAAGCAAAAGGCTGATGATAGTTTAACAGCAGATCACTGCCATATGCTAATATCTGAACCATGTGATCACAGTGTTAAAATGAATCATAAACATTTTTTATACAATTTTCCAACATCACTGACGGAAAAAGAACCTTAATAGGGCTGCGTGCACCACTTTAAAGTGTCCTCTGGAAACACTTCCATTGTGTTGTGGTCTATTTGCAGTGTGTTTTTTCTAATGTGTTGTGTTGCAGTCTATTTGCAGCGCATTTTTCTAATGTGTTGTGTTGCAGTCTATTTGCAGCGCATTTTTCTAATGTGTTGTGTTGCAGTCTATTTGCAGCGCGTTTTTTCTTGTGTTGTGTAGTTGTCTATTTGCAGTGTGTTTTTTCTAATGTGTTGTGTTGCGGTCTATTTGCAGCGCATTTTTCTAATGTGTTGTGTTGCGGTCTATTTGCAGCGCGTTTTTCTAATGTGTTGTGTTGCAGTCTATTTGCAGTGTGTTTATCTAATGTGTTGTGGTCTTTGCAGCACATTTTTCTAATGTGTTGTGTTGCACTCTTTTTGCAGCGCGTTTTTCTAATGTGTTGTGGTGCAGTCTATTTGCAGCGCGTTTTTCTAATGTGTTGTGTTGCAGTCTATTTGCAACACATTTTCTAGATGCTGTGCACGTGTTGTCAAATTGATGAAGATGTTTTCTTAATTTGCTTTTGTTTTTTCTTTTTGCATGGGTTTTGTTAAGTTGCAGTGCTTTGAGCTCTCAGGGCCACCGTATAATTCAGGTTTTATACAAGAATAAAAAACAAACACATTTCAATACCATCAGAGTGGGATTCATCTTGCATGCCATCCTCCTCATTTGCATATTCACCCTCAGTTTATCATCACTGAACTCACTCAAAAGCTTGTTCGCTCAAGTCCTGAAGTATGCGTATTTTGTATGCGTTGTATTTATATTTCAAGCAGGAACATGATGTGAGTTTTATAAAACAAGAAATCAAGTTCAATCTTAACCTTGAAGACACATTCCGCTGGTTTTTACACCGATGTAATCCGGTATTCTGGGATTCGACACTGACGTCTATCTCATCTGTTCTGTTGCACACTTTGAAAACTGTAACACTGCAGACTGTATCGACTCATTGATGGGAACGATAATTGAGCTTCAATAGAAAAAAAGCAGCAACTAGAAGAAACAAAAGTCGGTTTCTCATAACAAGAAAATCCTACCTTGGATTAATCTCGCTCGCCTTTTTCTGTGCTTTTATACTCTCTCTCTCTCTCTCTCTCTCTCTCTCTCTCTCTCTCTCTCTCTCTGCAGTTTGTTTCTGTGGATTAAACCTTGAAAGTTTATGACAACATTTTAAAAATGAATCCACGAGGGACCTGTGGTAGAAAACACAAAGAACATTAACTCAAATCTGAACCAAAGCTCAAAACTATACTTTCACCTGAATCTGCTCCTTATGTTACCTTCTTACTCACTGAGGAGTGGAGCTTGTTAGTCCTTTGAGACCATTTATAAGATGCAGTTCTCATGTGAAGGGTTTTCTGTAATCACATTGTAATCAAAACTTTTTGTTTCATGATGTGCTGAATAGTTTGAGAAGTCAGGACTGCAGGGAGATGAGTTCAGCACCTGCACCCTTCGACTACAGAGCCATGCTGCATATGTTGCTCCAAAACCTCTACATTTATGACCTCCTCTATGGAAATAAAGTAACGTTGGTTCAGCCCTCTCATCAAAGATTCATTGAGGAAAGCAGAATGCCTGCAGACACATGCCATTTGGGACTGTGAATTCATGTGTTCCTGCAGCCTGCCCTGAAGGAGCATGTGCACATAAAACCTAGTGTAAACACACACACAGATCCTAAACAAACAGACACATTTAGAGTAAAGTCTGACACAGAAACATTTCATTCCCAGATACTACTACAACAAACGCATCCTGCACAAGACTAAAGGGAAATGTTTAACTTCAATAATGGATGTGTGTGTGTGTGTGTCACACTGAGGATGTGTTTCTCCTTCTCCTCCACTCGAGTATCAGACTTTGGAATGATCTTAGTATCCAGGGTGTTGTTATCGCCATGGAGATTTCTCAAACTTCATTGAAGTGTTGCAAAATAATATAAACATTTGCTTTATGTCACTTTAGAGCTGAATAAGTGGCGTCCATGGGTTCTAAAAAAGAAGGGTACAGTTTGTTTAGTAAAACAAACAAACAAACAAATAAATAAATAAATTTGATACATTGGTTGTTGGTTTTGGCAACTTTTTGAATTATTATTACTACTATATTTACTTTTTTATGTTCAAAATAAACAGATAAATAAATAAATAAATCAAGAAAGAAAGAAAGAAAGAAATTCAGATGTTGTTCTTACTGTAATTTCTTGAAATTTAGCGATGATTTTCCTGAAGAAAAAAAAATATGTGGATAATTTCCTGAGAGTAGCTATTTTGAAAAGGGCCAAAATACAACTTCAGCTGCCTGTGGTGGTTTTTAAAGAAATTATTTATCATGTTGATGAGCTAGAGGTCTTTGAAACTCATGCATCAAATATGATACGTTTGGCAAACATTAGCATTTAGCCGGTTTAACGGAGGGTTGAATAACGTCTCTTCTTACATTTGTTGCTGCGGAAGCAGACTGTGGTTAAAGACGGAAGATTCTGGAAGTTTTTGAGCCCATGGAGTGCAGCAGTTGCTTTCTGCTTTGAACAAAATATTTTATAATCTAGTTTTTGGCACATTCAGCTGCTTTCAGTGAATTATGTACAAGTTTTCCTCTCTCCACCGCTGGGATTATGAAACTCTTCAACACCTGGCTGATCTCTCTCTGTTTCCCCCCTCCCTACTCTCTCTCTCTCTCTCTCTCAGCTGTCCCCTCCGTGCCTCACCCTCTCCTGCTCCCTTGCTGCCTCCCAAAGTACATCCCGATGCCACATGCTATCCACAGCCACTTCCCCTTTGTTCCTCCCCTGTCACGTCTGGGACCCAACCTGGAGGAGCTGAGGGAGTCGGGTCTGCCACCTCTGACCTCAGCCCTCCACCTCAAGAGCCCCACGGGCTGGGATCATCTGAACCACATCCGTCGAGGCCTGTTTGTTGGAGTGAAGCAGACTGAAACTGAGAGAGAGGGGAGGAGAGGGGAGCGTGACACACACACGGTGGAGAGGGAGTAAAGAAAAGGAACAAGCTACGACAGATGGACAGCTCTGCCCCCTCTAAAACACACTGTTTGGTCTTTTTATGTATTTTGTTGGCTAATAATTCAATAGGCCGCTGTGTAATCCACTGACTTTGTATTTATTGAGTTGGACCATGATGCTTTGTTGTTTGTTTTCTTTCTGCTGAATAGAGATGTTCAGGAAGTAGCTTTTTCTGCTGTCAGCACTTCATGCCACAGTCGGGGAATTACACTCGTGAACAACCATTAACAATTAACGTCATAGCACTTGTGTTTGAGTTAATAAAGCAGAACGCTCAGTTTACATTATTCAGCTGTGTGTCTTACATTCACCCCCCTTCTTCAGGCTTCTTGAAAATAATAAGAGCCGCTGAATAAATGTTGCATTTCAACAGACACTGTGAAATTTTCATGACGGCAGCCTTCATGTCTTCTTAGCGGCATCAGGACCTACCGCTGCCTGCAGTTACCACCCCCATACAGCAGGGGGCAGTGGCAGCTTTGATATCCCGCGAAAACTGTTTCACTGCACAGATTTTTCCCGGGAGAGTCAGAGCCGAGTTATGAAAAGAGTAAGAGGTGCCACTCCGCCCCTATTTTCCGGATACACTGAATCTCAATCAGATTTATGAAAAGCAGCAAAGTGTTTACCTCAGCCCATTGATTCATGCCAGTTTCTAATATGATTTATTATATTTAAAGTTGTTTAATTAATGAAAATAGAATAAATTGATGTCACATTTTGTTACAGTTAAAAAGCAAAGAGTTCTGTGAATTTAAGAGCAATGCACAAGATCAAGAAGGCTTGTATTATCCTTTTTTCACCTTATCTGCTCAGACAGGGTCACAAATTCAAAAAGGACCCTCCATAAAGCCCTACAAAGCTTTACAAAAGCCTTTAATGTCCTTAGTTTTTGTAATAATGAGTCACTCAGAAGTTTTCAAGGGGTCTCGAATTTGTGTCACAGGAAAAAGTTACTAAAACACAAAAACAACCGAGAAACAGGAGTACTTTACCTCCTCGGTGTTGGCAAAGCTAGCTTAGCATGTTGTGTTCTGGCTAGCTTAGCATGTTGTGTTCTGGAGAAAAGAGGATTTATTTAAAGAAATGAGAAAAATGCATTATTTTATATGACCATATTACACCTCGTACAAACGAAAATATCAACAAAATAAATAACCGTATACAGGATGCAAGGACAGAAAAACGTATCACATTTTCGCTGCGGAGTGACCCGTCTTCTCATTCTAGAATCTCGCTTGAAATGTCATTTTGGCGCCTAATATTCCAATATTGTCATTCTGCAGCGCGGGAGTTGCCTTGTGTGTGTGTGTCTGAATGTTGTAGCCGTGCAGCCATTTAACTGTTAGTCTGAATTCAGTGTCCGGTGAAGGAATAGCTCGAAGACAAAATGCAGCGGAGCATCGCGTAAGTACACTGCCGATAACTTCTCTCTGTTTGCTAGTGGAAGTAGCGTTAGCTTGGTGACGTCTGGACACGTCCACTGCCTGCTAGCTTAGCTGATTCAGTGCATGTGTGTTAAAGTGTATTGTAGTGTCTGCAGTCGACTCGAACTTTAACTATACTTAGCTGAATTAGAGATAATCTGCACTACCTGTGAGTTAGCATTAGCATACAAAATATGGTGCAACTATTCAGGGCAGGGGCTGCAAAGACATGATCGTTGGTTTTTGAAGCACGAGGAACTTAACTTGCCAGCTTATCGTTTTATTGCATGATGAGTCGTCTGCACACCAACCGTTGTAGGACATGATGGGTGTATTTGCATGCTGAAGCTCATGGAACTGTCCCTGCCTTCTCCTGTTTGCTTTCCTGCATCAGATCCTTCTTTCAGCCCAAAGGCAAGGAGATCCAGAAGAAAACTGCGGATGAATCTGTGAAAAAGTAAGAGTTTGTTTACTTTGTGAGTGTCTGTGCAAGCATCTACTGGTAGAAAAAAATACGTATACGTTAAAAATCATGGTGAATTTTTAGCAGTTAACTCAGAAGAAACATGTTTTGTAGTGTAAGAGGTGGCTGTAATGATAAAACAATACGGATGAGCGTCACAGTGTAATTTTTCTCAGCATTAAAGTCAGGGTTGGTAATCAGATTTAGATAGATTTGTTGTTCTACAGGTTGAAATTATCTTTATGTCTTGATGTCAATCAATGCACAATGTGTTTTTAAAATAGAGCGAAAAATATTTGCTGTCTACAGCGGGAGTAAACCTGCGAAAACACCAGCCAATCCTAGCGATTGGGATCCAATTTATTAAACCAATCAAATCCTGTCCTCCTGTTCTGCCCGCCTCCTGCATCTACATGTTGCTGGTGTGCACTAGCCCTTATTTAATGCACATTACCAAGCTGGATCAAAGTATATCAGACAATGTAGGGCAAACAAAAACAATGTAATGAGGACTGGTTTTAATTTGTGGTTTTGAATCAGTCACCATCATATGATCATGAATCAGTGGCGCACGTGCACGTGAGTGGGGGCGTCGTTTTGGAGGAGCTCCGAGTGTGGGAGGGCGGGGGGCTAAACGGAGTCCTGAGGAGATGCTACATTCAAATTCATGCTAGTTTTCCATGACTACCAACCCTGCCTTTAATGGGATAAATTTTAAAGAGAGGCTGCACAACTTCAATAAGCGATACTTTGGCTCTCTGCAGTCTGACAAAAAGTAGCAGTGTGCAAATAAAATAAACATTTTAAAATTAGGAGGAGTCAAAGCTGCAGTTGCACATCCGTTGCTTTAAGCTGTTGCTTTTTTCCTGTTATGTTTCGTTTTTATGATTTTTATATATCAATATTTTGTCATTTGTGCAGATTTTTTTTTCATTTTAAACATTTGAGCTTTTGCCTTACTCTTTCTCCTCCACTAAAATCCTGCAGTTATATCCGTGTATCTTCTCTTTTATGAGTTTATATGATTGTAAATGTCCACCAACGTACGCGCAAAGTTCATTTTGTACGAGGAGGAAAACCTGCTGCTGACATACTAATCAGGAAATCACTGATACAGTGAGGATGAATTTATTCTGTTAGGGGGGAAAAAGGGACGTGTTAGGATACGTGTGGAAACACTGATGGAGAGAAACGTATGACACACAGACAGGAAAACACCTTAAAGTCCAAATTGAAATCTCTCAAAATGAGTCAGAGTGAGACGAAAGGCAGCCCTGTCAGTGCGTCAGCTGAAATTCAAACACATCCGTGTTCAAACCTCTTTGACATCCGTCCTGAATCAGATCTGTGCCGCTTGGCGGAGCTTCTCTGTGGCCAGTTTTATGATAATCAGAAGAGTAGATAACTTCAGTTCCTCATCTGTGAGCCGCTTTGATGACTGCTCATTATCTCCAGACTGTTACATCTTTAAAGCAGATTTAAGAACCCACTCATCTTTTTTTTTATAATGATCTCTTCATATGTGCATTAACCAAGCGTTTATGACTCCTCTTGATTTTATGACTTTCTTTTTATTCGTTTGAAATCAACTTTAATACATAGTTCTGCTCCTCGTTGTACTGTTTTGTGAATGAGGCTCATATTTGATTCACATCGCGTCTCTTCTTGCGTGTCTGTGCTCATCTCCAGAACTGTCAAAAGCCCTCTTAAGGTGCAGAACGGCGTCCAGGAAGCAGACTCGCCCATCAAGAAGGTTGCCAAACGCAGCCGTCAGATCCTGGACAGCGACGACGACGACGTGCCGGCGGTTAAGGAACAAGTCGCCGCAAAGGGGGAGAAAGATGCTGCGGGTAAAACGGAAAAAGTAAGAGAAGTTGAAGCAGACTCGTGAGGACTTGGCACGCAGTGCTGTGGATGAACGTCTGATTTTACGATGCGGGCGGATCGGTCTTTTATTCCGAGGAAAGAAAGTAACAGCATGCGGCCAATCAAACACTCTGAATCCCTTCTGAAAGGCCGTTAAAGCTCCTGTATTTGCGCTGCGGCCTGTTGTTTATCACCGAGTCGGAAAACAGTGTAGCACAAAGGCACAGTAATTGTACAGTGATTCAGCATGTTGAATGTATACGTCAATAAGCCACATAATGAGAAGACCTGATTATTGGCTCTGGCTGTCGCTTTGACCACCTGTTGCTTGATAAACACCTCTATTAACCGCTGTTTATTCGCTGTAATGTGTCAGGAACGATTCATTACTTCTTCGCGGAGGAGAGGGATTGTTGCTGATACAGAATCACCCGGCATCACTTTGAAATGATGGCTGTTGTTAAATATTTTCCAATGATGATGCAGCGGCGTGCAGTCTGTGGCCTGCTGCTGGACACAGATCAGCTCCTGAAACATAAATACAGTGCAGACGTTACTGATCGTTTCAAAGACCTCTATCTCATCAAGATGATAAATATTTTCATCAGAAACCTGTTTGAATTCTGTCCATGTTTCGATACCTAAACGCAACCTTACGAAATACTTCAAATCTGAGGAAGCACATAGGGCTGCCACATACGATTATTTTGATAATCGACTAGTCACCGATTATTTTTTGTGATTAGTCGACTATTCGGATCCTACATAAAGTGCATCTTATTGCTAAACTAACTAACTAACTAACTAAAAATGAAGACAGTTAATATCATAGTTCATTCAACTTTTAATAAACTTTGCAGCTTGTAGCAGCATTTTTTTTTTTAATGTACCGATTTTCTATTCAAACATGACATCGCTATTAAGTAGGTAGCTCCCTGTTGACGTTAATGTTAGCAGCCAACTAGCCAATTAGCTTACCGAGATTGTCATTCTTCGTCAGAAAATAAATCAGCCACGGCGTGCTGTCTTTTCAGATGCTCGTGCATCGCCGTCGTGCTGTCATGGAACAACATTTCTGCTTTGCAGATTTTGCATTGCACACTTTTCTCCTTTATTTTGGAAAAATGCTCCCAAACTTTCGAGCTCTGTTGCCGGCTAGCCATGATACTGTTGGGCATAACTTTTCCGGTGACATCACAGGTTACCCTGGTTACCACTTCTGCGCGTATGCGTCAAGGACAGAACGGCAGACGAGACAGGTGAAAGTACAGCGGCAGTTTTGAGGGAAAAATAAAGTTTAAAAAAGTATTAAAACAATGACGTTGATTTTTAAATAAGTCGCCGACGAATTTGATCGTCGACGTCATCGTGACTAGTCGACTAATCTTGGCAGCCCTAGTGAAGAACTAGATTTTTCTCAAGGCTGAAGAGCGCACAATTTTTGACGGACTAAGATGGAATTTTTCAATAGAATTTTTTTACAGGGGAAAGAAAAGGAACGGGAAGTACAAAGAGCTGGGTTTTAATGTGCATGATTGAGGAAAAATAATGCATAGTTGCAGTTAATTTATGAAGTCATAGTTCGTTTTGGTTACAGGTTTTCACGCTAAAGAAATTTTTGAAACAACAAAGTTACAATACAAACAGTAGAATGTTGTTTTGATATATCTGTTAAACTTTGTTAGTTGAGAGATGTTAAATTAAGAAAAAGAGACTATATTATTAAACAAATTAATATTCATTACCACATAAACACAAAAGTACCGAAAATTGGTACCATTGAGTATCAGTGAGTACCGGTTCCTAGGTATCATATCGGTTCAAATCTGAAAGTCACCCTCAAGGATTATGAATCCACCACAAACAGCTGAAGTTGTATTTTGGTGCTTTTCAAAATGGCGGCTCACATGAAATCGTCCACACACTTTTTTTCAGTTTTGTTAATTTTCAAAAAAATGCGATAAGAATAGCATTTAAAGCAGGGGTCGGTAACTACGTTTGGGCATGGGCCACTTTTTTTACGAGCAACTCGACGGCAGGCCAAAATTACACCTTCATCAGGTAAAACCTCTTTCCTGTTAAAAAAAAACACCTTTTTCCTATCAATGACTATGATATCTTGTACAAAAACACAGTGTGACAAAGTTATTAATTAGATTTTTTTAAGATAACTGCTTTGGCTCCACACTGTGTCTGTGTTATGAAGCAGGCAGTAACCTGGCGATGATTACGGCTGAAATACACCGTGTTTCTGTTCAAGTCACCGTACGGCAGATTGAGGGAAACGGGAAGTTTTGCAGGGAAACTACCTGAAAACACTCAGTGACTTTCAAAATAAATCAAACCATGTCAAAATTTAGCTCGACAACAAGAAAACAGACCGACAAAATGAGCGGAGACAACGGAGTCAAAGGAGCCGAGCAGGACCGGTGACGCATCTGGTGTATTTGAGCTGTTAGCCTGCTGTCTTTGATACACACACACACACACACACACACACACACTGTCTTTTAAGACTTCATGGTTAAATAATTACCATTTTAAACAATCAACGCTTCTCTGAGCCTAACTAGCGTAGTAATCATTTTACGGACATTTACTGTGATGATTTGTCGCAGCCTGTTCTCACATGACATTGTGATGCTGTTATTGTTTTTATGCTGAGATAATGTTGTAGCAAGAGATGGCTAAATAGCAAAGCGAATGCCCTCGTCCAAAGCAACGAAAAGTCGACAGCGACGGACGTAAGAGACTGGCATCACATGCGAGTCAGTCAAAGGAAAAAAAAAATATCACCCTCTGCTGGAGAGAAGCAGTAATGTTTTTTCAACCCAGCTTATAAACAAAGACTAAAATGAAGGAAAAAAACATTTTTTAAGTAAAAAAAAAAAATCTTTTTTTTATTTACTTAAATCTTTACTTTTAAAAAAAGTTGCCAAAACCACCAGATGTGTCAAATATGACACCAAAAAAATCAACCATTAACAAAATGATACTGCGGTATTCTTTGTGGATTTTGTTAAAAGGGTTGATAAACATCTCAGTACCAAAAAATTAGAATTTTCTCGCTATTTTTTTGATGGGTCAGCTTAAGAGTTAATCTGTTAATAAACTTTTTATTGTTGCCGAGTTTGGATTTGATGTGTGAGGAGGAATTTTCTGCCAGTTTGATAAATTCCAGCTATTCGCTTGTAGGTTTTTCCTGCAGGTCTTCGCTGCTCATTGATAATGTACAGAGGTCAAAACTCTGCTGACTGTTTCATGCACTTTGTCTTTTTTCAATAGACTGAATCTAAGAAGTGAACTTAACCTCCAGATTTGTGAATAACCACCAAGGGGAAACTCCAGCTCCATTTCTGACTTGATTTTATGCCTGAGTAGAGATCACATCATATCGACACGTTTCATGCACGGTGCAAGCTTTGAACCCGACTTTTTCAGGTGGTTGCCCGTCTGCCTGCTGTAGAGCTCTCTGTTTTGTTTTTTGTTTTCTTTTCTTTCCCTCCTCGCAGCCTTTTTTTTAACGACGCGCTTCATCGCACAGCCAACTTGTTTCCTCGCTGATGGAGGTGTGTGTCAGTCAGGGTTTGCAGCATTGTTTTCCAGCATTTTCTAAAAAGCACAGATAGTCTGCTTCATAGATTTTGAGGAGGTTTTCTTACTTCTCTGTATTTTGCTCTCAGCTCTTTGGTGTTGACAGGTCATTGTCAGACTTCTATAGACTAAAAAATGAAACTCTTTTCGTTCTGCAGAAGTTGATATTGGGTGATAGAGGCAGTCCACAGAGCTCCAGAGCTGCACAACCAACCCTAGTTTCAAAGAATTCAAGAAGATGTCTGAAAAAAGAAAAGAATCAAAGTCCTGATCTGGTGTAATTTCCTCTTTTTATGCTGCAACACTAAATGAAATCCAACTTTTAGTCTGGACAATATTTCATAAAGTAGATTTAGCTTTTTTTGTCTGTTTGCACGACAGATTTGAATTCTTGGTGGCCATCACTCGCTCCTCTGATTTCTGATCACAGTAGAATGTAAACGGCTTGTGTCTTCTTCTGACATGCCAAAAAGACTTGAAAATGGACCTATGGCTAAGCCACGCCCCCCCCCCCCCAACCACCACCACTCACTCAGACAAACAATGAACATTCAGTGGTAGGTGCTATGGTAGGTGTCACAGTAGGAGATATTTCACAGGACGTCATTGACGATTTCTGAAGACAGAATTATCAGATATCATCTAAAAATCCAGGAAATAAGACAGAGGATCAGGAGAAAAATCTAACCTCCTTTTTACCATCTTTACCAAGAGTGTCTCTGTTAGTTTGGAGCTTCAGTATTTACATTGAATCATTCAGCAGAACATTTTTCGACCTTTATCTGGGCTATTACAGATAAGCTAATGAAGCTAAGCTCCAGAAGCTAACGTTAACGAGAGCTCTTTGGACAACAGCTAACAGTGATGGACGATTATCAAAGAAGAAAAACTAGATCAAAACAGACCAATGAACTCCAACAAACAAAGAGACATGACGAACAATGCAGCTAGGCGCTAACGCTAGGCGCTAACGCTAGAGAAAATCCCAAACTGTCCGTCAGACTGCTGTGGCGGTTTGAGTGTTAAAGATAACTTAATATTTCTTTCCAGCAAAGTGACAACATGTTGCCTACATACGATGTTGACTTACCTTAGGACAGGTGTTCCGCTCCTTTCTCAGCTTTTCGACTGATATCCCACGTCCTAAAACACGTGCAACGAGCAGTTTTGCAGTAGCGCTGATTGATTTTTGAAAATAATCTAATTGCAATTCTTTTGGACCAATATTACGATGAAGCATGCAATTTTTTTATTTTTTTGGGGGGGTGGGGTGTATCCTCTGCATTATCCACTAAATACAAGCAATAAATCATTCTATAGTATGACACATCTTCTTTCCTAAATCCAAAATAGGTCCAGACACCTGAAGTGCTATTCCTCTTTGACACCAAAGTCTCCAGGCCAGTTTTAAAGATCGCAACAAAACTTTAAACTTTTTTTTTTTTAATTGCAGCCTTTACAATTTGAATATTGCCTTCTATTACATTGAGATGTTGGTTTAAACTCCATTAATTGTTCAGCCCTGTTTTGAAGCCCTAACATGCTCCAATCCTCTGTTTCAGAAGGACGACGTGTTTAAGGCGGTCCCTACCCCTCTGTCTCCTCCACCTGCCCCTGCGACCCCTGCGACCCCGGCCACTCCTGCCACTTCAGCTTCACCTGGAACCCCCAGCACCCCAAACTCCACTTCGCCCTCTGGGATTGTGAAACGCAAAACAGGTGAGCCCGACAGGTTCTCATTACTCCACTGCTGTTATTAATGAGTGATTTGTAAACTTTTCCTCCAGACTTGCTCCATCTTTTGAACTTTGACACCAGCTGAGAGTTGATGGTTTTTCTGCCTGGAGCTGTTTAATACTTGATTACTTGTTAGCAGGAGCCTAATGGATTCAAATACTCATTATTTCACAACGAGAGCAAAAAAAAAAAAAAATAACGGCTTTCATCAGAAACTGAACGCATGAGGAGTCTGCTCGTGAGGAACAGTTCGGTACACTCTCCACACTTGTGTTTCATTTATATCCTGACTCCCTGGACGGGTGTCAACCACCAGTGGACTCGATTGTCGTCTCCCCCCCCCCCCCCCCCCCCCCCCCCGCCCTGCAGACACTGTACAAGCTTACATCATTATTTTTCTGCATGTATTTACATAATAGTAGTAATCTTATTATTCCTGCATTGTCTTGCGATGTGTAGTTTCTGCTGACTTAATGGAACCAGCGGAGCAAGTCGTCGGTATTAAAGCAGCTGATTGTCTGTGCTTCACGTCGTGTTCTCAGGCTTTGGTAACTTTCTTTCCAAAATAAAAGCACAAACATATGTTGTGATGATTGTTTGACGGCTGCAGTCTGTCCCTGACAGCTTGCACACGTGCAGAACGAGGGTGAAAGCGAGGTGTGCAATTGTCGTTTTCAGTCATCATGGATGCCTTCTAAAGGAGATGTGAGTGTTAACCGCTTTGAATTAAACAGAACAGCTGAGCGATTCGTCCTCGATGCGTTTCCAGAAATATGAACCCGACTGTGAGCAATCGCAACACCTCCTTTCCCCCCCCTCACTCTTCCCGTGCAGCTCGTTCTCTCATCGTCTCATTCTCTTTGTGTTTGGTGACTGCGGTCGTCCGCCACAATAAGAGCCCCTGCCATCGTCGCCACTGGAGGAAGCAGAACATTAAAGAAACGCTCTAATTTCAGCAGAAATTGCAATCTTAATGACGCTGGGTTAATGCTTTCATTATAACACAGAGAAGGAAAAACACCAGCAGAGCTACCTGTGCTGGAGTGTAACAAGCAGCAGAACAGAGGCGGATGTGGACCCAAAACTAAAATTACCCTCAAGCACCACCGCTGCATAAAATTACAGAGGAAATTACACTGGAACCCTGAGCTGCTGTGCTGCATAATATCATTCAGGATGGAATTAGTGTTTTCATTAGCAGAAATACGTCGCTGAGATCCTCTTCTTCCTCATTGCCCTACATCTGCAGAAAGAGCCGTCCTGTTTTCATCTCCTTATTCTCTTTCTGTTTGATCATGGTGTGATTTCAGCTGGGATGCCTCTCACTCCCTTTTCTTCTTCTTCTTCTTCTTCTTCTTTCTTCTCTCTCCCCCTCCTGTCCCCGATGCGTGCAGCGAGGAAGATGTTCCCCAAGAGGAAGCTTGATGAGAGCCGGAGCGAGAGCGGGAAGGACGAGTCTGAGGTCAAGGAGGAGCAGGGTCAGCAAAACAAACGTCCCCGTGTGGACAGCAGTGGCGGCAGTGCAGGTACGCTTTCACCTCTGCTTTGAGGCTGATGCTGCAGTTCACAGAAACACAGAGAGGGAGGCACACGATGGGGTGATGAAGCACAGACTTTCAAGGATTGTAGAAGTTGGGGAGTTGCTCAAACACTCTGCTCACGTCAGAGAAACGACAAAGAAAAGCTGCAAATTTAGAGCTTTGCCATTAAAACATCCGGCCAGTTACTGATGATGATTTTTTTTGTTTTTTATTACTTTAATTTTTATTGATTATTTGCACATTTTGAAAACATTCGGTAACCGAATATGTTCGGCCGAATATTGCAAAAAAAGCCACCACATTCGGCCTTCTGTGAAGTGAGTTAAAAGCAAGGCCGAATAGTAGCGTGTGACACAATGACGCAATCAAACAGCAAAGGCTACTGGAATATTTAAAAAATGTCAGAGTCTGCAGACAACATCCCGCTGCTTCACGTTCAAACAAGCGCCGCTCCTCCGCTGGTCTGTCTGTGGACACTACTCCAACATAAAGCAGACTTCGGGCGCACGCACGGCTCGCCTACGTCACCATGAAGCGTCTATCAAAAACGTTTCACATGCAGCGCGGTCTGATCAGAGTCAGTAGAGTGAGACAGAGAACAGGATTATAACTTCAGAGACTTTTTGGCTCATGTTAAGTTGTTTTGGTCCCACACAGCCCTCTAACACCCCGTTATTGTTTCAATAACTGTGGAGAGGAGCGGTCACGGTGATCATGTGCGCGTGCGTGAATTGTACCGTGCAGGTAATATTGGAAACAAAAAGAGAGTCACACCTGATCCCGATCAAGTTGATAGATTTGTGTTTCTGTCAAACAATAACAGAAATGAAGACGGGCTGTTCGGCTTGAGTATCAGTTATATGTTTTACCTTCTTATTCAAAGCTGTCGAAGCTTTCTCTTGTTGTTAAGGAGACTGTTAAGGAGAGCGCGCGCAGGGGCGCGGGGGATATTCGAATATATTCGAAGAATGACGGGTCATTTAATATTCGTTCTAATATGATTTCTTGAAAAAGTGACAGCCCTATTCGGTATTCGGCCAAGCGTTTATATTTTATTCGGCTTCGGCCACAAATTTTCATTTCGGTGCATCCCTAGGCATCAGTGAAATAATTTCGTCATCATTGACTAAAACGACACTGATTCCAGTAGCTTCCAACAAAACTGCATCAGACTGCAAACATTCTGCCGCAACTCAAGAACTCTTACAGCTGACGTCTTTAAGTGAAGGAATTTATCATGATGTGAAAATGTGCTGCGCGAACATCCAGTTAAAAAAAAACAAAACAAAACAAAACAAAAAGGCAAAAATAGGTGCATAAAAATGTTGAGAATGTTTGATAAGAAATATCTGGTGTTGAAAAATGTTGTTTGCTGATCAAAATTATCTTAAAAATAAAATCCAGATCCTGATCCTGCCAGAAAAACATCCTGACGTATTTGTCCCATATCGCCCCCTAATGGAGAACATTCTCCTTGGTCAGACGCAGAGTTTGATGATGTTTACGCAGAAAATTGACCACTGATCATCTGGTATGTTTCCTGCACCGATTAGTGACAGATTTCATTTATTTATTTATTAAATTTAACAAAAATTAATTTGAGCATTCATGTCATTCTTACTTTCATGGTTAATAAACTTCAGTTGGTCTTTGAAAAAAAGTTTCGACGCCACTGTTTTAAACACTCTGCCCCTCCACTCCAGTCACTTATAAACAGGTAGGTTTATCAGGCCTGCACCATATGAGAAGATTATTTGAAATGCGATAAACAAACATACATGAAAGAGCGAGTGTTATCCTGAATCGGTCTTTATGTCCATCTCCTGTTGATGCTTCGATGTGGTAAACAGCAGACAAAGCCCTCACTCCTCTGGACTGTCACTACGCTTTTCAATCAAACACCAGCTAAACTAACCTGCATGTGCACAAGAAGAAACAACAGTCTCTCTTTAGCATAAACGCTGTCTCTAACTTCACACAGAGTAAAAAAACAAACAAACAAAGCCAAGAGGGAAAAATAAAACAGTTAAACACACACTTTGATTTGAATAAACAGGAACTTTAAATAAGAACGTATTTACTCCCGTGGGATTACTGCGAATGTATACAGACACTTTTTGAAGCGCAGATGTGTGTAAACTAATCCCCTTCAAAATAAAAGTCTCAACTTATTCTGCCTGGTTTTAATTCATAGCCACATTATACTTGATACTAAAATCAGTGATTGAAGTCGTATAACCTTCAAACTTGGGCCGAGTCCTTAATGCAGGGGACGTCTCTCCCCTCTGCCTGATTGTCTCTGTCGAAGAGTACTTTTGATTTCATCTCTGAACAATGAGGAGAACTGTGACTGCAGCAGAACAGCTTGACTTTCATTTCGGTCTGCATGTAAACAGATCAGACTGTTCAGATTGCCAGCATGAGCAGCGCGCTTCACGTCCATCTCGCTCTGCCAAAACATGCAGTATGGATCACTCCTCCAGGTTTTTGCTGCAAGCTGTGGGCCGATCTCGGCCAATTTGACAGAAAAATATAAATTTATAAGCTGTAGTGACTTTTTATCAACCTTATATTTATGTTACAGGCATGATGTATAGTGTAGCATCACCTGCTTTTGAATCGTTTTTACACCGTGCTTTTATTTTGAAGTTTTGTCCAGAACAGTTATTTGATGAATGAAGTTATGTGCACAGATTTTTATTTGAGGCTGTGCTCAACGTTTGCTCAAAAAATAATCAGAAGTCACACTGACTGCAGGTGAGTTCAGCTTATTATTAAATAACGTCAAGTTAACAGGGTTGGTTCCTGTTTGCTGTTTCCCTGTTGAGTCTCTACCCGTCTGCGCCTCTCTCCGCCTCTCTCCGCCTCTTGAAATGAATTAAATTTTGAATTTGTTGAACAATTATAAGATATTACAGACAAACAGAAAGTCAAAACAGAAAACTTTGAAAAAACAACCAAAAAAGAAAGCAAACTATTAAATCACTGATTTAACTTCATCTACATTTCAAAAAAGGAGCGGAAAGAAGTAAAGTTTATTCATTGTTTGTTTATTTCAAGGATAGCCACTTGAGATGTGTCATCTCATTTTTGAGGGGGTCCTTACAAAACCTAAATACATCATCAGTTACACAAAATCATCCTGAACTCATCATTCAGAACTGTTTTCAGCCTGGATTTGAGCATCGTCAGAGTCTGGAAGACTGTTCCAGATTTTAGGAGCATCAAACTGAAAAGCAGCTTCACCATTTTTAGTCCTGACTCTGGACAACAGCAGGAGATCCCTCCCTGTGGTTCTCAGGTTCTGATTTGGTTCATAACATCTCAGAGATGTACTTTGGTGCTAAACCATGAAGAGACTTATAGACGAGCAGAGCTGTTTTAAAGTCTATCCTCTGGGCAACAGGAAGCCAGTAAAAATATATAAAAAAAGAGGTGATGGATCTAAGTGAGTGAGGTAGGTTGTTCCAGTCAGGTGGAGCTTGAAACTTAAATGCACAGCAACCAATTACTTTCCTGATTCTTGGGGTAAAAAAAAAAAAAAAAAAAATTGATCATTATGCCTCAGGCTATACTGTGAACTAAAGGGAATCAGGAACTGTTTCAAATATGGAGGAAAGTTGAAATGGAAAAAAAATGGAAAACAACCAATGAAATTTACTCTGTCTGTGAATTTCCACTCCTTCTCCATTATTGATTGGTAAATGAAAATCCAGTCAGCTGACCTCTAATATACGTATATATACAATAATATAGTATGCCTACATTAACAATTCGTCTAACATACAATGAACAGTAATTTTTACTTATCATGCATCAATACTATTTACAAATTAGCCATTATAATTATACAAATTCATTAATTTAATATGTAATATATACATTAAATATATACACTTATCTGTGCTTATCTATCTTAATATCCATCTATCCATCTATGCATACATCTATACATACATACAAACATCTATACATACATCTGTACATACATCTATACATACATACAAACATCTATACATACATCTGTACATACATCTATACATACATCTATACATCTATACATCCATACATCTATATATATATATATATATATATATATATATATATATATATATATATATATATATATATATATATATACATATACATATACACATATATATACACATATATATATATATATATATATATACATATACATATACACATATATATACATATATATACATATATATATATATATCCAGAAGCTGATTGGTGCGGTCTTCTGCCTGTGGTTATTTACTTCCAGTTGCTGCCAATGTCAAGTTAGCTCAAAACAACTCGTGTGAAATCATTAATGCTGGACAGGGCTCAGTGTAAACTTTTTCTAAAGCATCAACACTTTGACTTTACCTCCGATTTTTGTTCATTTTGTCACTTTCTTGCTTTCTAAAGCTGGTCATTAGAGCGAGCATGACAGCTAGGCTTACATCTTTAGCTTTGTGGTCTCCATGGCGACGTAAACAGACCGTCAACTGGACGAGCAAAACCTGCAATCGTGATGAACTATGGGTCGTCAGGAAAAAGGTGGATACATATACATATATAAATACATGTGAGGACAGTTTTTTGCAGTCATACCTACACACATAGTGACCCAGTCATGAGGACTGCTGACAGAGTTTACGGCCTTATTTTGGATAAAATGTGTGGAGTGGAAACCGCTGACAGCAGAAAGTTGTGCAGCCAACACATCGCTAACACTTAGCCTGTTTGAATGCTGTGATGGCAAAAGCAGGCTCCATTATATGCAGCTGTCACTTTCAGTCAGAAACCATTATAACACCCTGGATGATGGATTTTGAGTATCCTAAATGGCAATACTTACAGGTGACATGCATCAAATGTAATCAGTGTTGATAAAGTCGCAGCTACGGTCAAATAAAACACAAACAAATGGAATCCAGTGGGCGGTCAGGGTCGTTTTTGGCATCAGACCACAGGAAAGAGATAAGATTAAGCCATTTTCTAATGGACGAGATTTTACCGTCTGTCAGATGAAATTTGTGAAGTAAGGTTGTTTTTAGGTCTCTTTGGGCCCGGGGGAATTTGTGACAGGTGTTGAGATAATCTCTGGTGTTTGCTCTAACATGAACTGACACGACTGATGTGTGTGTGTGTGTCAGAAAATGATGTTTCCTAAACCAAAGAGATGTACTGTCGTGATGACACCATAGGAGATGGGATTCTCAAAATTAAAGACCCTGAATCCTGAACAGTCGGTGTTGACACCGAGAGATCAGGAAAATCTCTGACAAAGATGCCACAAGTGCCAAAACCTTCATTTTATTCAAGATTGAATCAAAAAGTTGAACGTTCAAGCAACCTGCTGGAATTTTCTGACTTGACAAAGTTTCACTTTTACTTGCTATGTGAAAGGAGGTATAGCACTGTGATTGACGGCCCTGTTGACAAATGCAGTGCCTACAGCGCTGTGTGTGCAGGTTAAGCAAGGCAAAGGAAGTACAAGGGCAGACACTGAATTTTCCATAGTAGTTTCTATTTTTAAACCCACACAGAAATCTGCTCTCCTGGTCTGTGCCCGAATGAGGGATGTGTGCCGTTTTGTCTGATTTAAATGTGAGTTTTGGTTGGTGAAGAGAGTGGCATGTCATAACCTCACTCCTGCCAACCGGGGCAGGAGAGTCTGGCTCCGAACGCCTGAGTTGTCAGCGCCTGTCATGGGAGTGTTTTGGCTGCACATCTCCTGCAGAAGACGCTGAAGATGTGCTGTCAGTATTCATTCACAGTGTTTGTGTTGTGCCACGGCTCAGAAAAAATCTGTGCAAATACAGCATCCACCAACAGCACTTTGCTTCCTCTCTTAACCTGGCCTGTATGATGAGAGAATATAAGTCAGAACATTTTTAAATACAGGGATCCTGATGATTCTAGGTAGAAATACTTTATTATCCTGGGGTAAATTCAGTTTTTACAGGTGCTCTGATACACAAGTAAAAATATTAATAGAAAGCACAACTTAAAAGTAGAATAAAATCTCTGGTGTCTGTTGCCAGGTCATGGCTATGCTGCTAATTTTACACGCACTTGTCAGGTTTTTTCTGAGATCTCCCTGAGCACGTAGTTCGGTCAGAGGCTTAGAGCTATCGGTCCAATGTTTGGGCAGCAGATCCGTTTCCGATCAGCCCAGACTTTCTTGGAGCCTAAACTGCATTCCCTAGAATCTTGACTTGTCCTGTAAGCTCATCCATCATATTCACCAGAGGTCTCACATTGTCCATGGTAGGGGTGGGTAAAAATATCAACTCACCAATGCAATTCAATATTCCCCCCCTGTTCAATATAGATTCAGCTAATCCTCTGAGTCAGTTCACATCCTGGCCATTTGGAGGCGCTATGCGTGTGATTCACGTTGTATGGACGGAAGCCGCACTCAACCACAATGGCCAAATTCACTGTCAATTTAAATCAATTTACTGTTGATTTACTGTTCAATTACCAGACAAAACTTGCAGGTCCCAGAGCAAACCTGATAAACCACATCTGGTTACCATAAGCATGTCGGACAACAAGATAGAGGATCAGCATCAGTCATGAGAAAAATCTAACCTCCTTTTTACCATCTTTACCAAGAGTGTCTCTGTTAGTTTGGAGCTACAGTATTGACAGTAAATCATTATGCAGAACGTTTGTCATAAGCTAATGAAGCTAAGCTCCAGAAGCTAACATTAGTTTAACTAGAGCCCTTTGGACAACAGCTAACAATGATGGACAATCACCAAAGAACAAAAACTAGAACAAAACAGACCAATGGACTCCAACGAACAAAGAAAACAGGACAAACAACGCAGCTAGGCGCTAACACTAGGCTAACTTAAGCTAACGTTAGAGAAAATCCCAAACTGTCTGTCAGACTGCTGTGGCTGTTCTAGTGTTAAAGATAACTTTATTTCTTTCCAGCAAAGTGACAACATGTTGCCTCACATACAATGCTGACTTACCTTAGAACAGACGTAAACATCCTTGTTCATTTTATTCACGTTGAGTTGATGTTGTGGTCGACAGCACAACTTTATCCAAAGAAGACTCTTTTCTGGGTTGAGATGTGGCTTAAGGAAAGAGTTGAAAATACACTTCATGTACTCCATGTATTCCATGTGACCATTTTCAAATTTAAATTTTCAGAAAGATTTCATAAAACTGTTCAAAAACTGACTCTCTGCGATGCATTTCAGTGGATGTCCAGGCAGAGAATGTCCGAGTGTATATGGGAATGGCTATACGCACTGTGATTGGCGTTTGAGGGCAGGACTTAGCCATAGTGGGGTTATCGCACAGCTTTATTATTATTAACAGCAACAGAGTGATGGTGAAAAGCGCTCCTCAGCTCTCTCCAAATGCACGCTCAGAGAGTGAATAAACATCTAGAGGAAAATACAAGAGAAAATCTGACGTGTTCAGTAGAAATAAAGTCAAAGAACGTAAAAGAAAGCATGCGCAGAGGGAAAGGGCTGCGTGCAGCATTCACGCACTACAATATGAGGTGTGATTAGAAATAGACAAAAATGAAAGAGCGCTTGTGAGCGTGTTAACTCATACTTTTTACCTCTGATGTTCCCTCTGTTTAACACAATACCTGTGATTGAGCGTGTTCTCCTGAATACAGAATAAGTGAAAGCAGCAGGTTATCACACTTCAAAATCAATCCAACAGGTGTCGTGTTCGGAGCTCAGAGAGAAGGCTTTGCTTCTTTACGCTGTGATTTATTTTCTACATTTATCTGCTGCAAATGCTAGTGTTCCTTTTTAGTAAATAAAACCAGGTTTAATTGATCGGTGATGTGTGCATAAAAACAAGGTGAAGACTGACTGAGTCCTCCCACAGTCTGAGGCGGCATGTGTACCTACAACAGCAGAGCGAGCAGAGAAATGGGCTCTCTCTTCTGAACTTGTGCGTCAGAGCACCAAAAGTGACCGCTAAAAGTAGCAGTCCAGTCCTGCGGTCATTTGAACTTCTGGATGAGAAAATTAAACTTTCATGTCTTGCTTCTCTCCCAGCCGGTATCATGACCCCAGCTCGCTCTGCAGGGACTCGGAGCTACACGTTTGTCAATAGTCATTTCTCTCTTACCCGACTCTCTCGGGTGAAAAGGAGACTTAAAAAATGTAACCCGCGGCATTTATTGAAGAAGGCTGTTGTGTTCAAAACTACCTTCACACAAGGGACACACAAAAAAAAACTGGGTCGCCCTCACTAAACCTGCTGGCATTTATCTCTTCAATGACTCCTCTCCCTTTCTGTCTCAGCCCGCGCAGGGAGCGCCGATGAACCCATGGAGGAGGGAGCAAAGGAAGAAGAAGTTGAATGTGTGGTGACAGAGGCTAACAGCCCAGATGAGGAGGAGGGGAAGAAGAAAAAAGAGAAAGACGAGAAGGCCAAGAAGAAGGAGGAGAGACGACGCTCTGATGAGGGCGCAAAGAAAGCCGGGGGGGAGGCGAAGGAGAAGACGGATGATGAGAGCGGGCCCAGCGATGCCAAGAAGAAGGAGGTGGTGGTTGAAAAGGACACGCGAGACGAAGGAGAGAGCCCGAAAAGTCAAACTGCGAAAAAACAGAAAGAGGCGAAAGAGCAGAAAGATAAGGAGACGCCCAAGAAAGCCCCCATCAGCAGTTTCTTTGGTGAGCAGGAATTTGCATAGTTCTGTGCTTGCATAAAAGACTGTGTCCATAAATGTGCCACGCTTTTATCAGCTCCAAAAGACAGCAAAATATTGCTCTGGTCCAAACTATGCTCCCCATCACCTCTTGTTCTTTACCCTTTCTGTTTTTTTTTTTATAGCTCCAAGAAAAGCAGCAACAAAGACCAAGAAACAAGAGGAGAATGAAGGAGAGAAAAAGACGAGTGCAGAGAGGAAGACTTCAGCGGAGGAGAGCAAAGAGACTAAAGGGTGAGACGGAGTACAAGAAGAAGACAGAGTCAGGCACACACACCTCAAACATGTTTGTCTTTTTCTTCCCCCTTTCTGTTTATTCATCTTTACACACTCTGAACTCGTCAACACTTCAGTCAGTGTCGACCTTTGACCCCTGCAGTGAAGTACGCTCATGCTTTTGGCAGAGACAAGAAACTAATTGGACTCTTTGGAGGCAGAGCGGAGCTGCTTTTAAAAAGTTATTTTATAAACTGATGGTGATTCATCCGAAGACAAACAAAAAAAATAATAAATAAATAATATCAGTATCAAAGTGGCCACTGAGAGGCTGAAAGAGTGGATCATACATGAGGTCAAAATAGTCAAAGACCAGGCGAAAAAAAAACAACAAACGGTTTCTGTAGTTTTATTCAACAGATTTTCAGCATCCATATGTGTTTCTCTTCACATTCTTTAAACCATTCTCCTCTATCAAAATACTCAAATATTCTACTCAAAACATACAAATGGCATCAAACTAAACTGACATTTTCTCAAACAAATAAAAATAATTACCTAAACCAATAAAAATAGCTTAAACTATGACAGATTAAAACATTTATTTATTATTATTAACCCAATGCAGGCAGTCTTTGATCCAGTTTGTCTTTACCAAAGCTTCATCATAGATTTAGTCATAAACTCGAGAATTGATCAGTTTTATAGTCGTTAACTGTTCATTCTCTCCTTTTTTTCGTAAGAAAAGACGCAAAAAATCTCTGAAGTTGGCTCCCAAATCAGAATATTTCCTTCTTTCTTTAATCCTTTTCCAATATAAACTGAAAATCCACAGGATCTCGTTTCTCAAAGACTCAATTTTTTTCCACTGTGAGAAATACTGATTGAGTTTTTGAGATTGCTCAGTTCACAAACACACACACACAAATTCATCACTAACAGCAGATTACTGGAAAACATTAAACAACAGTTGTATTCTCTCACAGTCCCTCTGTGTGGTGATATCACACCACTCAGGTGTTCACACCTAAATCCAGTCCTACAAACGAACAGTGCGTATCGACAGGTCGAGTACAGCTGATGGGAGCGAGATGGACAGTTGAGTTTACATCAATCAATCAGTCAAACTTTATTTATAAAGCACTTTTCATACGCAAAATGGTAACACAAAGTGCTTAACAAACAGAAAAATAATAACATAAGATTCCCTTCACCCCCAAACCCACAGATCAACACAAAACCCTCCATCCTGCCCCCCCCCCCCCCCAAACACACACACACCCCCACACAACCCCCCCCCCCCCCCGTGCATAAAGTGTGTGTGCTGATGAACTGAGAAAACGCTGTCAGACGAGACACTGAAGGTAGGATTAGATGTTAAACCTTAGGATGAGAAAACCATTCTAAATTTAAAAAATAACCATTTTAAATTTAATTTTTACAGTGTAGTAAACTTATAAAATCATATCAATACTGCACCAAAAAAGTTACTATGAATATCTATCTATCTATCTATCTATCTATCTATCTATCTATCTATCTATCTATCCGTCTATCCGTCTATCCGTCTATCCGTCTATCCGTCTATCCGTCTATCCGTCTATCCGTCTATCCGTCTATCCGTCTATCCGTCTATCCGTCTATCCGTCTATCTATAAACGCATATATATATATATACATATAAACACACATAGATATACATATAAACACACATATATATACATATAAACACACATATATATACATATAAACAGATATATATATACACACATACACACACATATATACACACATATATATATATACATATACACACATATATATATATATATACATATAAACACACATATATATATATATATATATATATATATATATATATATATATATATATATATATATAGATATATAGATATATAGATATATATAGATAGATAGATATATAGATATAGACATATGTATATATATATTTATAGATATATATTATATAGATATTAAAAAAAAAAATATTAAAATCAGATAAAATAAAGTGAAATAACATCACAGAATCACTTCGTATTAGATCATCACATCACATCAAAATAACTTTGACCGTCAGTAGTGTGGCAGAGCAGCAAGGTCAAGAGATTAAACAAAAGGATTCACAGGGTGGCACGGCTGAAGTAGGTTAAAAATGGAGACCAGGTTACATGAACACATTCAGGTTTTCCACCAGAGCTGAATTTAAGTTTTCTACCTTAAGGCAGCCCAGTTAGTCTCTGATCCACTGGCTGTAAGAGGGCAAATATGTTAGTTTCCAATTGAGCAATATGATGCGTCTGGCCAACAGAGTAGCACAGGCTACAGAATCAGACTGAGAGCAAGTTGAAGGGCAGACAGTTGGTGTGATCCAGAAACTAGCAGTGAGGGGGCGAGGTTTAAAGTCAAACTCAGAGATCTCAGAAAAACCCTTAAAGACAAGACCCCAAAAGTCTGAAATCTTTGGACATGTCCAAAATGGATGTATTAAAGTTGCTGGTTTGAGAACAGATTCTTTCAGCAGATATTTAATGAGAAACATTGCTTGCACCAGTTGACATTTTTTTTAGTTTATATTGGCCTATTAGTGTTTTCCCAAAGCAGGGGCTGTTTCTGCTCTCTGCTGTGTTTGGGGTCACTGCCCTTGAATTAGATGATACTTCCTCTTTATACAGCAGAGCTGCAGATCTGTTCTTTTTTGTTAGTTCAGTTTTATTTATATCACATTAAAACTCTCTACTGGGACTTTAACTTTGCCCTCCGCAGTGAAGTTTCACTACAATCATAATTAAATCAAAACAAATGAGGTCGGGTATCTTTGTCTCAAGTTGAGTTTTAAACAACAGCCCATCCAGCTGACATTTGCCCTGATTAATCCTCTAATTAAACACTGAAGAAACATACATCGGCAGCGCAAGGACGTCAAAAACATCAACAGATTTCGATCAGTGTGTGTTTAAGGCTTAGAAACGGATTCAGTTTTGTTTATTATCTGTAATAGTTTTGGTTTCTGTGTGTGTGATGGGGAGAAAGAGGGAGTTAAAGTGGATCTAAACCAGGATTAGAGTTAAGGATTTTTTATCTTCAGCTGAGGTGTTTACTCTGTGCTGCTCAAAGCCATCAGTTTTCCCGTAGTCTGAATCTGTTTTCCTAAAAGCCGTCCTCTAAATGCACGCTCACTTTATGTCAAACAACAGGAGCAGCAGCAGCAGCAGCATTTTACTGCGTTGTCATTTCGAGGTCATGTTAACCATCCCAGCCACAAACTATTTTTAGCTCTACGAGAGAACAAATGCATTTTTCATCTCACTAACTATTTGGTTTTTTTTTTATCGCTGCTTTGTGTGCGACGGTGTAGGAATGATTGGCGTCGCACATGAAAGAGAGTTCACAGCTACGCTACCTCTGCTTTTATCAAAGAGAGTTTGTTTTTATCAAGTTTTTTTTCTGCACTTTGTGGAAAAAGTCGACACGTCTTGCTTGTTCTACAGAAGAGGACGTAACTCTTTAACCAGCCTAATCAGTTTTTCTTTTCAAAGCGTGAATTATTATTCAACAGCGTTGACGTGAAGAATAATTTATGTTTTAGTTTTAAGTGCTGTTTGTTTGCCAAAATAACCTTTACTGGTGTTGATTAGTTTGGTTTGAACTTCATCTTCAAAACAGCCTTTACGTTTCAAACTCTCTCATTTTTATGATAATGTGCCTGACCCATAACTCCACAAAGAGTTCAGACTCTACCAGCTGTCCTCATCGTTTTGTGCATCTCATTATTTACTCTTTTGTTTTCAGTGAGTCAGCCTCAGGACCGACAGACTTCAATCCATCCAGGTCAAACTACCATCCTGTGGACCATGCGTGCTGGAAGCAGGGCCAGAAGTAAGTCGTTCTGTAGAGCCTGAGACTTTCAAAATGAAACAAATCGTGTCGAAACCAGATCGTATTTAGCTTGACTCCTCACAAACGTCATAATGAGCGGAGACGCGCCAGGAGTCGACAGGTCAGAAGTTAGTAAGAGTGAAAAACATGGATGAGGAGAAGCTCATCATTGAGGTGTAAAAGCACAAAGTAAGAGTTGTTTATATCAGATAACAGGAGCCCAAACTTCCCAGAGGATGAACCAAAATAAAAGTGATTTATAAATAAGCTCGGACATACTCATGGGATCCTGAGTTACACGTGGTTGCAGTATGCAGGACGGTGTTGCCAAATTAGCGACTCTGTCGCTACATTTAGTGACTTTCAGACCCCTCTAGAGACTTTTTTTCTAAAAAGTGACAAATCCAGCGACTTTTCTGTAGTTCGGCTCACCTGTTGGCTGCTCATGCTGCCGTGATTTTGCGCGGTCCAGGGCGAGTGATGCTGTCCTCTTTCCTGGGCTCCTCGCCGTATCTATGATGTAAATCTATGGTCTTAAACAGCATCAACAGTGCCACCTGCTGTTGTGGCGCAGTCGTGTGCTGGCGTTCATGAATAAATCTAAGTCCTGCGGATGCGGATCAGAACGGCGGAAAGTTACTGCCAAAAGTCACATGACGTGGTAGAATCATGTCAAAACTGTTTCTCCTACTTGCAGAATTTTTTTTTTTGAACTCGAGAAGAAAAAAATTAAATCTTGAACAATATTTTTTTTGTACTTGAAAGATTTTATTTTTGCGCCTCAAGGATATTTTCATTGAAGTGAAAATACATTTTTCTGTATTTGTGAAGCGAGATGTATTTGTTGGAGAGACTTTTTTTTTTTCATTAATAAAACTAAATACACTAGTTGTGAATTATGTTTTGCTTTTGCAAATCACACTAAGTTTGTTTGTGAATCACTGGCCGCAAATAAAACACAGTTTTTGTGTTTGTGAGGTTTTGGCACTAGTTTAACTCCGTACACTTTTTGCACCTGTTCTTTTGCATCAGTAAAAATTTGTTTTATTTATTTATTTATTTATTTATTTATTTTTAATGTAAGAAAACTGCTCAGAGTAGAAAATTAGATATAGATGTAAAATAAAACCCAAGATTTGTACCGTAACATGTAATTAAATTTTCTTTTTGTTAGAACAAGTATCGCTCAGGAAGCGGTATCAAAGCGAAGGTATCGGTATCGCTACAGGAATTTAAAATCTTTGGTTGATATTAGGGCTGTCACTTTTTATTCGAGCTTCGAATATGAGGTGAAAAGTTCATCTTCGAATTCTAACCATCCATTCGAATATCTGCGGTATCCTTCAGAGGAGTTTCTTTCACATTGGCTGACATCTGTCTGCTTCACGTTCAAACAAGCGCCGCTCCTCCGCTGGTCTGTCTGCGGACACTACTCCAACATAAAGCAGACTTCGGGCGCGCGCACGGCTCGCCTACGTCACCATGAAGCGTCTATCAAAAACGTTTTACATGCAGCGCGGTCTGATCAGAGTCAGTAGAGTGAGACAGAGAACAGGATTATAAGTTTAGAGACTGTTTGGCTCATGTTAAGTTGTTTTGGTCCCACACAGCCCTCTAACACCCCGTTATTGTTTCAATAACTGTCGAGAGGAGCGGTCACGGCGATCATGTGCGCGTGCTCGTGCGTGAATCGTACCGTGCAGGTAATATTGGAAACAAAAAGAGAGTCACACTTGATCCCGATCAAGTTGATAGATTTGTGTTTCTGGCAAATAATGAAGAAATGAAGACGGGCTGTTCGGCTTGAGTATCAGTTATATGTTTTACCTTCTTATTCAAAGCTGTCGAAGCTTTCTCTTGTTGTTAAGGAGACTGTTAAGGAGAGCGCGCGCAGGGGCAGGGGGGGGGTATTCGAATATATTCGAAGAATGACGAGTCATTTGATATTTAATATGATATATTTAATATATCATACCCAGCCTTAAGCCGGTGTGAGTTGACAAACACAGTCAACACGCAGAAATAAACTTTGGCGTTTGTCTCTCTCTGCTCTGAGTCGGCCTGGTTTCCTCTGAGTGACCGTGCAGAGTCGAACAGCAGCGCTGAAACCTGCTGGAGTTTAATTTTTCAGTCCAGAGAAGTGCTCTGACTCGGTGATGGAAAGTCATGGAAAAATTATGGAATTTTACATCAAGGTCGCAGTGCCAGGCATGCTGCTTACACTCGGGTCAACTCCTGAGCACAGTCGTGTTTTTCTGTGTTTTTAATATTTGAGCACCAGACGACCGGGGGCTCGCTGCTCCTGAAGCGACGTGTCACTCATGAGAAAGTCACTCTGCTCGGGTTTAAAAGAAAGAAATGGGTGCGAACACATCATTTCCTGCAAAACGGAGGTCGAAATAAATAAAAACTGATAGCTTCGACTGTCTAAGCTCTTGAAATGTATTTCATTCACACGGTTTTTCAGCACAAAGCTCTACAGGAATTTGTCTTTTTGAAGCTCCAGCTTTGAAAAAGAATAAAACCCTGAGTTTTCCTGCCTCTCTGTGGAGCGTAATGGATTTTTTTTTTTTTTGCATATCAAACATCGTTTTAATGACACAGTTATCCCACCAAGGCAGCTCTGACCTTTGTCCCTCCTACGGTGGCTTTCATGCAGGTTTTGATTACCCAGAATCAAAGCTCTTTCTTCTGTTGCGCTAATTGCTAGCAGCTCTGAACAGCTGAGTCAGCCCAGCACTGTGAATGTGAAATGTGCCAGCGTGGATGCTTCGCCTGCTAACTACATGCTCATCACCCTCCAGAGTACCATACTTGGCGGTGGCGCGCACCTTTGAGAAGATTGAGGAGGACTCTGGCAGGTAAGCGCTCCATATGGCGGCGAAAGATGTTTATTTAACCCCAGATTGATACGAAACCATGTGAGGAAAAAAAAAGTCATCTCTGCTCAGTTTGGTAGGAGAAATTATATTTCAAAGCATTTTTTACTAAATTACCATTCAAGTGCCCTGCTGGGGAGCATAATTAGAGACGCCTGTTCCAGCCAGGGAAAGTGAGGAAATTGGATTAATTTTCCGGGGAGGGCAGGGAACACGAAGAAACTCTACAATTAGGTCACTTTCTAGGAATCCTCCAGATTTTAACAGGTTTTTATTTTTCACACTTGGACTTCATTAAATGCTTTGATTCTCTTCAACTTTCCTGGAAACTTTGCCCACGACTTATTTTAATCCTTGTCACCCAAAAGAAGACTCGAAACCACCAAGAGGTACGGTTTTTAAGAGAAGAAGATAATGCACGTTTCAGGAATCAGATCATGAGGAAAAGGCGTCTTAAAAACAAACTTTTCTTTCACTTTGAGGCTTTTGAATGACAGACATTCTGTTACTGACTCTAATCCAGTGGCGATTGCTGTAAGACTGCAAGGGAAGCTCAGCTTCTCCTAAAATGTCCCCAAAAAAAGTGTTGATGTCCTGCTGTGTGTACATTTCATTGCCTAAATATGCGCTAGAAAACCTTCATCTTTTGTTCTGAATCAGCTACTTATCACAGGTAACTGGTGCCACTTCCTTCTCATTCATCCCCGCAGCGTCTCAGCGCTTTAACACAGTCGGACGCTGAGCGTCTTCAGACTTCAACAGTGTAGGGTAGAGTGGGTTGTTCCACTGTGGAAACTGGACGGTCATTGGATAAACGCTGGGCTTTGTCCCGCCCATCGGACACTCAGCGTCTCTGGGGGTCTATGAGGCAGTGGGCTGGCCTGGACGCTCAGCTTCTGCATGATGATTGGATGATCTTTCTGAGGCTGAATCCCTTTTTGATTGACAGTGAAATGAGCCAATCAGCGATCTTGAAGTAAGACTCTCTACCGGAGACTTTCTAACTTCTACATTCAGTTGTTCTGGACTGATCCGGAGGCTTTATCGATCCCCCGCGAGTTTACCTGTCTTAAAAACGACGAGCGTTGTCTTTTGAGATTCAAAAGATTCTCTTTTCACCAACAAGCAGCTACAGCTGCAGGTGTAGAGGGGAGCTTCTCCTGTTTAAAGCGGCTCAAGTCTTACACCCGCAACACAATGGGCCAAGGCCGTTTAAGCAGTCTAGCTCTGCTGGCCATTGAGAGAACACTGGTAAAATCCCTGGAAAAGACACCTAGTTGGTACGACAGGGTCACAGATCATTTCCTTGAAAAGGAACGGAGGGTAGAATTTACGTTTAAATAAATAAACAAATTTATGATGTAGGCCAGAAAAAAATTGAGCTTCCCCTCCTTGACCGACCAGCAGCCGCCACTGCTCTAATCCCTCCAACCACCTTCAGCTGAAGTACATCTTTTCATAAAGGAACAGTTCATCTGCTGGTCCTGCTTCCATTTCCCCCCGATTAAAACCTCCGGATGAATTTCATTTCTGCCTCCCGGTATTTACGGGACGGCTTTAAAATCCGTTTAACTCTTCCTCCTTGTCTCAAAGCAATCCCGTTGTCATTTCCCAGGCTGAGAAACATCGAGACGCTGTCGAACCTGTTTCGCTCCGTGCTGCTGCTCTCTCCAGGTAAATGCTGTTTTATCTCTCCTATAATGCATGCTGATGTAGCTACACAGGCAGCTGGCAGCCAGCCACTCCATCAAGGTGATGATGATGAAGCCAGGTTGCACGTAAAAGTGGGAGGATGAGTCAGTTCATGGATGTGTAACTGTGTGTGTGTGTGTGTAAGCATGTACCCGAGGAGCTCCAATGATTTGTGTGTGTAGTTGTACAAAAATGTGTGTTTAGCCTTTTCTTAGCTGGTGTTTGTGTGTACGTCTGTTTTTGTCTCGAGTGTTCTCCTGTGTTAAGATCAGACTGTCCTTATATCCTCTGTTGTGTGCGTCTTTAATTGTATATCTGCGTTTGTGTGTGTTCAGCCCATAGACTGTATAATTAATGGACGTAGTCTCCGCGACGTCACCCGACTGTTTCTGAAACGGACTTTTGAAGCAAAACGGCCGGTGCGGCCATATTGGAAACGAGACGGACTGTGAGTCTCCACAGTAACAACCATAGGACGCCCCACAGTCACGTGATCTGAGCTGTGCCTCTGATTGGATGAACTGGCGAGCTTAATATTGTGGAAACTGCTAAATTAGAAAAAAATTCACCCCCAGTACAGTGCGTGCCGTTAGTGAAATTAGCGATTCAGACAGGAGACATTCTTTGTACCAGGCTGTAAATGTGTTTATTTTGGCTGTGAAAACGGCTTTTTTTGGCTTGGTGTGTTTGTGACTTCCGGTACTTCCGGAGCCAGCCTCAAGCGGACACTCGAGGAACAGCAGACTTTAGCACCTCATATTTTCAGACCGGATGTTGCCGCTTGGTTCAGCCCCTGTTTTCTTTGCTTTCTGAAGTGTCGTCAGTAGAGTTACCCTGACCCAACCTTTCAAGACCTCATACCAATCAACACCAACATTGATCAGCCAATACCTGTTGACAGATATCGATCTAATCCAATGCTACTTCCTGTATTTTTAATATGAGGATAAGACTGAAAAATAAGTTTTGGTAACTTCAGATTTTTTAACTTTGTAAACTGAAATAAAATAAAATAGGGCTAAAGTGATTCATCCAATAATTTGAGTACCCGGATTACAAAAAAATGAGGGATTTCCTTATCATTTAATTTTTTTACAGCTCAAATCATGCTACTTCTAATGTGGCACATAGCGCTGACGTCATGCACGCAAAGGAAGAAGAAGGAGGGGCAGTGCAGCCAACTTTGCAACTTTTCAGACCATTTTAGGGCCTTTTTTTTTTTTTTTAAGCGAGTAGTGAAAAATCTAGACTTTTCTGGAGTTTGGAGACTGACCTGAAAGCATGTATTGAACTCCAACGGCCTCTGCTTCTCAGCATGCAGTGGGTGCTGAGCCCCTCCCCTATCCAAAGCAATCACAGAAGGACTCCTTGCTGGTAGCAGTCCCTCTCAGCTGCAGCCAGAGCAGACGGGAAATAGACGCTTTTTTTTTTTTTTTTTTTTTTTAATGGCTGCCGATTCGCCAAAAATACTCTGGAGCCCATATCTTTGCTTCTGTTATTGCTACAATGACAAATTTTTTGGCGAATCAGTGGCCATTTTTGGGAAAAAAAAGCGTCTATTTCTGATACAAAGTGTGATCTCACTTGTGTCTCAGGATAAATTAATTTCTATTGCCCCAAAGTACTTCCATACCAAAGGGGACCTTTGCACCATGACTTGAAGTCAAAAGCATACTTTTTTGGCGAGCCCTTCCTATTGTCTGTTTTTATCTTTTTTTATTTAGCTCTCTGGATGACACTTTGTTTTCAGCTGTGGGGCTTTATAAATGAAGTTGGTTGGTTGGTTTTAAAAGTCCCAAGCTTGGATAAAGGAAGAGGATTGATGTTTTAAAAAAAAACAAGATTCAACCAAAGAAAGTTCGTTTGTAGTTCAAAACACATTTACATTTTCCGTCTCTCCTACGATGTTATTCCTCGCTCCTTCAGCGTCCACAACTGTAACATGAAAATGACTTGTCATGCAAATTAGAGGAATGACGTCATTTAGCAACATGTTTTATCTGTAAAAACGGCGCTGTGGAGAGAAGAAGATGGAAAATAAAACCATAATAGAACTATCTCACAAGTCATTGATGGATAAAATACCAAAAAGCTCTGGTGCCTGATGTGCTCCAGCAGGTATCATCATTTCAGTTTGAACACAGCAAAGACTCAAAATCTGATCAAGAAAACATCTTATTTCTCTTTTCTAGTCAGATCTCATTGAACTTAAAATATATTCCACCTGAAGTTACCTGTTTTTCTGGTTTCAAACACATTTCATTTGAAAATCACTGCTCTCTAACTAAAATAAAGTTTTTTTTTATCCAATTTCTCAATTAGTTGATGGAATTTTCAGTAGAATACTCTTATACTAAAATATTTTATAGCTGCAGCCCTAAAATAAAACTATATTTAAACTGTTTAGTTCTTTTATGGGATTATAAATGTGAGGTGAGTTAATCTCAAAGACTAACAGGAATTACAGTTTAACTTCATTTATTTAACCTTTATTTAACCAGGTAGAAAACCCATAGAGATCAAGATCTCTTTTGCAAGGGTGACCTGGCCAAGAGGTCAGCAGCACACGTCAATACATAAATACATTACAATAATGCAAGATTAATTTTAAACAGACAATATTTAGAGATAAAAATTGAAGGTAAAATGCTAAAGTGACTCGCAAAAACAAACAAACAAAACAAGAATATATTACAGAATATGATTAAAAACGAAGTGCTTTGTAAACCCCAGAAGTGAATGACTGAGGAGGAGTTATACTCACACTCATACTGGTGTTGATAACGCAACACATACATACAGTTGTTGTACACACCCACACACACACGGTTGAAGTAAACACAAGATAGCATAGAACTGAGTCGAATAGATTGGGTTATGTCACTGTTATGTGATTTTATTTTTCGGGTCTGTTTCGATACTAGGATTGGATTTGTGCATCACTGGTCTTAAGTGTGTTTCTGTGTCTGTTTGTATCAACAGTGAGTGTTTTTTCATGTTTAGTTCAGACTTTCTATCTTTGGGTTGTGTGTGTGTGTGTGTGTGTGTGTGTTTTTGATTCAGTTTTAATGTTTGTGTCTTTTTGGGACTTGGTTCTCTGTTTATGGTCTACATCCTCCACGTTTCGTCTTATAAAACGTGTGTGACTACATGTCTGTTCCTGTCTGTGTGTGTGTGTCAGATCAGTGGGTCGGTGTGTGTGTGTGTTTGCATGCGTTTCATTCTGTTAGTCAGTATGTTTTTTAGTTTTGTGTCTGTTTGCTTGGCGAGTTCTTATCATCAGGACATCTCTTGTATTTTTTACGTGTGTGTGAGTGTGTGTGTATTCTGTTTCTTTTTGTGCATGCTCCCATGATACACATGGGCAGAGAGACACATTTTATACCACATACAGTGTGTGTTTAACTGTGTGTGTGTTTGTGTGTTTGTATTTGTGTGCATGCTTTTCTTCTTTCGCCTAAACATTTATGTGTGTGTGTGTGTGTGTGGATTGCTATCTCTGTGTTATGCAAACTCATTGTGTGTGTGTGTGTGTGTGTTTTTCCAGATGACCTGCTGTGCTGTGTGTACCTGTGTCTGAACCAGCTGGGTCCTGCCCACCTGGGGATGGAGCTTGGTGTTGGAGAGACGGTGCTGATGAAAGCTGTTGCCCAAGCCACTGGTAATACACACACACACACACACAAACACACACATACACACATTAATGAACACAATCACAACCGTTCTGTTGCATCCAAACACTTGCCCGTGCATTCCGTCCTAACTGCTAATTCCAGCCTTCTTAGCTCATCAGCCAGCGAAGCGGTTGCCATTTACGGTCTCGCTCTTGTTTCCAGGGCGACAATTGGACAAAATCAAGGCGGAGGCGCAGGAGAAAGGAGATTTGGGCCTTGTGGCCGAGAGTTCCCGTAGCAACCAGCGCATGATGTTCCAACCGGCCAGTCTGACGGCAGGGGGCGTGTTCAGGAAATTGAAAGAAATTGCCAGCATGAGCGGGAACTCGGTGAGCCAGAGAATAACGTTTTCATTAGGTGAAAGCAGCCCTGTGAAAATATTGTTTTCAGTCTATTTGCCCCCCGGTATGGGGGGGCAGAGAAGAAGCATTAACGTGTTTGTGTATCGAATGAGAGAGCAATTTGTTTGTCGTCTTCAAAGGCAGATTTTTCAGCCTGTGAATAAAGTCCTCACCTGGCTGGAATCTCTTAAGCAATTAGTTCTGTATTCATCCCCGCTGTTGTTGGCGCCTGTTATTTCGCCTTTCATTTTTTTTCACTCTCTGGTTTGAACACGGAGTATGTACTCGCTGGTGACCTCAGTCTTTTTGCATTCTGTCTCCCCTCGCTCGTCTTCTGTGAATCTCAATTTCCTCCCGCCTGCCTCAGGCCATGAATAAGAAAATCGACATCATCAAAGGCCTCTTTGTGGCGTGCCGCTTTTCCGAGGCCCGCTACATCGTCAGGTAAAAATCACACTCCCTCACACACATGCAGGGACAGGGGGGGGCTGTGTACGCTCGCTCACATGCCTGCATGCTGCATGTTTATAGACACACACGTACTGCAGTTCATTTTTAGCTTTATGCATGTTGCTGTTGTGGACGGCCAGTGCACACAGAAGCTTATGCTCTCTGGTTTTGATTGACAGGTCTCTGGCTGGAAAGCTGAGAATTGGACTGGCTGAGCAGAGCGTCCTTTCAGCACTGAGCCTGGCCGTGTGCCTGACCCCACCTGGACAAGGTAACATTGTTTAGAAGACAGTTTGCTATTTTTCGTCAGGAGATTTGTGTTTGGTAGATTATTTCTTTGTCCTAACGATGCTTCTTGGTAATAAATCTTAACTGTTGTAAAGCCTGTTTATTCCCCTTTTAAATGGGGCTAGATTTGTAAGGAACATGCATTTTTCATGGGATGAGCAGCAGAGCAATTTAAAATGCCAATGGCAGTATTGTTTTGCAAATCTGTAGCAGACAGCCTATCGTGCGGTGCGGACAGGGTGAAGAAACGGTCTTCCTCTGGTGTCACCCCCCCCTTCACTTCCAGGATGGTGCTCAGTCTCACTACAAATGATGCAGTAATTAGTTTTGCAGATCACCTGCTTGAAATTGGTGAAATTCGCCAAAATGGGTCATTCAGTGATTCAGGGGGGGGAATTTTTTTCTAATTCGTAAGTTTCCACAATATTAAGCTCGCCAGTTTGTCCAATCAGAGGCACAGCTCAGATCACGAGACTGTGAAGCGTCCTGGAGACACACAGCACGCCTCATTTCCAATATGGCCGCACCGGCCGTTTTGCTTCAAAAGTCCGTTTCAGAAACAGACGGGTGACGTCGCGGAGACTACATCCATTAATTATACAGTCTATGGTTAAATGGCGCTGGTCATGCCGCTGTTGCATGACCATGCCGTGCCCGCTCTTGTAGCCGTTCAGTGTTTCCTCTAGGTTTACAGGCTTGGGGTGGTGGAGGCGGGGGGGGGGGGGGTGCCATCTTCACAGAGAAGAGCCTCCTGAGAGCGCGTACACTTTTAATTTCTGAGTTTCTTGTGGTGGTTGTGACGTTATTTTTCCCAACTCGGTGTGTGCTTGCTCACGTGTTTGCGTGTCTGTGCAAGCATTGTGTTGAACTCTGCCGTGATCGATACAGAGAGCAGAGGAGAATTGTGAATGAGCAACCATGGCAGAATAAGCCATTTGGAACACACTCAGCTCTGCTGCTCATCCCACAAATGCATGTTTTTTACAAATGTGGCTTTAAAGGTGAAATTAGCAGTCTTTCCAACGGTTTATCGCCAAGAGGCATTGTTACAACAAAGAAATAATCTACCAAACACTGATTTTCTTACTCTTTCCCACTTCAGGAAACCATTGTAACCCATTTTCATCACATATAACGACGTCTTTGTTCTGTCCCTGAAAATTAATCTGAAAATATTTCTGCACGCGCTGTGGACCGTCTCTTCGAGCGGTCGATTAGCATCACTTTTTGAATTACAGAGGCTGATAATGAAGTAGCAGGTTGGCTGATGTCTGATATATATTCATGGTATCATGTAGCTGTGTCTATTATTGCATGGAAATTAAAATCTAATTTACATGCATATCTCAGCCAATCATATGTTTGAGATGGATTTCGATTCAATCCATGAAATAGAAAACATTTTGGGTTATATAGATTTCTGAACATTCAGATTTGTTGTGGACGGATCCAGTTTGTACGAAATTAATTTGAACATTATGTTTAATTTTTTGTTATTTGGAAAAGAGTCAAAATCTGTCACAGGTTTACGTGTCAGTCAGCAGCTCTACAAGAAGGTTATCGCCATCGTTTGAGTTCTGATGAAGACTTTTCTTCTTGAAAACACAAGAGCTAATTTTTCTTGGACTGTTTTTTTTTTTTTTTTTCAGCGCAGTGTTTGTTAGTTTTCCAAACCTCGACCCATATTCGAGGTCTTTTCTTTTCCAGCAAGAACAATAACAATAACTACTTTCAGGACTTCTTTCAGCGTCGAGCAGTCTGATGGCAGAAGGGAGAAAAGATTTGGCGTATCTGTTCGTTCTCCTCGCATAATCCAAATCGAACACAAGCCAGTAACTGTTTTAGACTTGACGTGCTGTTGTTAAAGATAAGAAAAGAGCATCACCTCGCTCAACAGCTGCCGTGCTTTATTCATATTTTTTGTTTTATCAGCCTTTAGTGCAGAAATTGACTGAAATTTGTCTGTTTTCTTAAAAAAAAAAGTCACAACTCCATCTGATATCCTCTTAACTTTAACTTTAAGTTTGAAGACTTGCTGTGTGCTGTGTCATTTGATGAGAATTAAAGGTGTTATAATCTTAAATTAAAACCCCGCCGTGATGTCACACTCGACGGTGAGAAAGGTAGGGGTGTCAGAGCAGGTAGAAAACGAGGCGTATTTTTGGAGCGCGTGTTAAAACAAAGTGAAAGTCTCCTTTCCTCTCCTGAGAAATGTCACTCATGAAATCTAATACAGAAAATGTGCCTTTCAGTCGATCTGATACCCAGATTCACGCATCATTCACACGTGTTAACTTAAATCCATTTATTATCACCTGAAAAACACGACGAACGAGAAAGATGGGGAAAATCAACACCTGCTCTCAGCCACTGAGTGGGTAAGTTTGTGAGGGAAGTTTGAACAGTGCGTCTCTTGCCAGCTGCTTTCAGCACTTATCAGACCTGCTGCTAACACGGCCTACACCTAATTAAAGAAATCCCTCCCCGACTTTATTAGTATTCGTGACTTACTCATGACTTGGAGGTATGCTTTGATAAGTCTCAATTAGAGCCGCGGCTCTGTGGGGAAATCTGCATTAATCTGTGGCCAGGTATGGTAATGTTTTTCTTCCCATTTTTATTTATTTATTTAACCATTATTTAATCAGGTGGGTCAACTTAGAGCAAATTCTTTCAGGAGCTGAGGTCGGTCACTGCGATAAATTATTCAAGCGGATGAATTAGTATTGGTTGACATTTTAGGAATGGAGTTAGAAATTATTAATGTTCAACTTGGAAACACAATACTTATTTTAGTCGTTGGGTAAATCTTCTTAACCTCAGCGTGACTCAAACTCAATATTTAAGTTTATGCAGCGTTTTAAAGTAAACACCGACTGTGCGTGTACGCAGGTGATTGTGCCGCAGCGAGCCGTGTGTTTCCTCTCTTTTGAAGTCCCCCCAAACTCGCATCCAAGAACTGCTGTGTCATAAAAATGTTCAAACGCTCACACGGACCCGTTTGAAAGGCATTTTTTTTTTTTTATTACTTGCAGCTTTTCCACCCGCTGTGATTGACGCTGGGAAGGGGATGAGCGCCGAGAGCAGGCGGGCCTGGATCGAAGAGAAGAGTCTGGTTCTCAAACAGACTTACTGGTAACTGAATCCTAACCTCTCCACAACTTCCCACAGACACACATGAACACACATGAACACACACACACACTCTTTTGAAGCACTTGGCTGTCTCTCTTCAGCACCGCTACAATACCTCATCCCCCTTAAGCCTTGTCCCTCATTCTCACTCACTCATTGTTCTCACTTTCATTTTGGACCCTATCGATTGTCTTTGTTGTTTTTCTTCCCTAACACGCCGCCTCATCTCCCCGCTCTCCTCGGTCCAGCGAGATGCCCAATTACGACGTCCTCATCCCCGTTCTCCTGAAAGAGGGCATAGACGAGCTACCCAATCACTGCAAGCTCACTCCAGGTAAACAGCCAATCAGGGGGCAGAGAGGCTATACGTTCCCAAACGCGGACGCGTGTGTGTTTTATCGATCCGTTCAGTGGAGGCGAGTCCGTTATTTCAGTTGAGTCATTTATCACAGAAGATAAAAGATACCGCTAAACTAAGGATTAGCTCCCAATTACACTGTTGTCGAGCTATTTGTGATAAGGCGCCTTGGCACCAAGGTAGGAAATTAATACCAGCCACCATCTGAACGCGACTAAATTGGGAAAGTAAATTGGCCCTTGTTGGTCAGTTAGACAAATCTCGCAGCTATTTTGGCAGCTAAACAATTGTTTTTGTTCGCACTGAGGGATGTTCTGTTCCTAAATGTAAAAGGAGCTGCTCTGTGGTTTTTTTTTTTTTTTTTTTTTTTTTGGAAAGCAGCAGCCAGTTTGGACAGAGAGTGTCTGTCCTCCCATGTCTGGCTCCATGGCTCTGTAAGCTGCAATTAAAGCAATTTGTTTGGTATATTTCGCTATAACACTCCTCTGCTTCTTTTAAAGCTTAACTTAGCAGAGAAGCCCAAGGGGATTGTTAGTCAGAGGACTTTCATATTACGGCCAAATGAGAGTACAAACAAACTAATTTTCACTGTGGTTTTGTCACAGAAAACAGTTGTGGGTGTTATGCTTATGTGTCATGTGGGAATGTGTCATTGAAACTAATTTTACAGCTACTGGCTGTTTTTTTTTTCTCTCTCTCTCTCTCGCACTGATCCAAGAGTTGCCTCATTCTGATAACCCAAGGCCTGTTAGCGACAGCTCCGCCCTTCTTCCTAAAAAAAAAAAAAAAGATGCAAATGAGGAAAGTTCTCCCGAGCTAACTCAGAATTAGTCTCACCTGTTTCGGAGCTTATTAAAGCTGCTCGACTTTGATGTGGTGATAATTTTCTTGATATTTTTTTGTTTTCCTTTTCCAGGTGTGCCGCTGAGACCCATGTTGGCTCACCCCACGAAGGGTGTCGGCGAGGTGATGAAGAAGTTCGACGAGGCGGCGTTCACCTGCGAGTACAAATACGACGGAGAGCGTGCACAGGTGTGTGACTGTGTGTGTGTGTGTGTGTGCGTGTGACTGACTGACCGGGTGCAACTGTTTGTTTTTCTTGCGTTTGGCACCTAACATATGCCAGCTCGATTCCATTTGCATATACCTTTCGGCTGTGTTCTTTCAGCGTGAGGTATTGCCATCTTGGGACTCCCGCTGCGAGCCCACATGCATGGTCGTTTCAGTACACCGTGTGTACGCCTGTGCCTATTCTTTTAAGATAAACAGTGCTGCTGCTGCTGCTGCTTCTGCCCTGGGCCTGTAAGCAGAGAAAGCTACCTCTGCCATCGTGGACCAGAGTGAAAAAAAAAAAAAAAAAAAACAGAGGAGGGGGGGGAGTGGAAGAGAGAGAGGTGAGGAGAGAGAGAAGCAGGAAACATAAAAGGGAGAGGAACTTGAAGACACAACAGGAGACAGCAGAGGGGCTGTGGAAATTTGTGTGCAAGAGAGAGAAATAAAGAGACATAGCAGGAGAGAGAGTGTAATGTAAACCCCTCCAGCTGTATTGTTAATTTTGGACAGTCATGCCAATAAAGTGCCTTTGAACTGAGCTGAATTGAGAAGAAGTGAGATGAGCGGAGAGAGAAACGGGAAGATAGAGAGAGTCCCATGACGTCCTTCTTTCCCTCCCTTTCTGTTTCTCTCTGGTGTCACTGCAGTGGACGTTCCCTCCAGCAGCCAGCAGGGGGACTCTTGACACACTATTCAGACAGACGTCCTCATTGTGTGTGTTGAATTTTGTGAAAAAGCCAAGAGTGTGTATCTGCATGTGCAGCAAAACGATGAATCAAAATAACTGCCTTTCTGTCTGTTGGATTTTGTGCCTCATCTAGTCAGTCAGGTGAGTTATTGTGTGTTTTCTTTCTATTTTGTGACTTTATTTACAAGACAAACCCTCATTCATCAGTGTGAAACACAGCAATACACTGTGAAAAATGTGATCCTCTGACAAATGTAAAACATGCACAGAAATGTCATTAATTATCATATCCTATCGTGTCACTACACAGCCAAGAAGTGGCATGGTAACTTAGATTAAACACAGGAAATCTAATTATAGCACACATCCACTTTAATACCAGCATCAGAGTTCACATGCGTCATGGAAACCAATTTTTCCGGCCACCGAAAATGAAAGAAGGAGCCAAATGTGTTGGAAAAACTTCTCCTGATTTCATCACATAGTTCCACAAACAGCTGATGTTATCATCTGAAAAGGCTAAATTAATTATGTTAGGTATCATATCTAGAGGTGATGATAGTTTATTGACGACAGTAAAAAGAGCAGGCTTCATGTTGACACCCTCAAGTCACGTCACGCTGTAGCACCTGCAGGCTGTCTGACACGAAGCATGTCTAGAGGTCTGATACATGTCCGCTGAACTCCGTAAAAAATAGTTTTATTACTCACAGGTTCGTAGTTCATTCTTCTTTTATTTTGACGGGTGAAAATTTCATGGTTCCATGTCTTTGTCCAAAAAAAAAACAAATCATCAAAGCAAGCTTAAATCAGGTCATCGTCAAAAAAAACATTTAATTTGACACTCGTACTATAAACCCACACAAAGCAAGACTGACCCCATCTGAGCCAACTTCCCAAAACAGAATAGAATAGAATAGAATAGAATAGAATAAAATGGAACGTACTTTATTGATCTCCAAAGAGAAATTCAGGGGTCACAGCAGCAAACAAAGTGTTAAGTATATAAAAAGTATAATATCAAAAATGTCAACTAGAAAAAAAAGTCCATCATTGACGACAGCTTGGCCATAATTCTCATGTCAGCCTTGTTCTCCTGTATCCTGTCTGCTCACAGCAGGTGAAATCCTACGGTATGGTGTTCATGTCCGTTGTTAGCTCCGTCAGCCATGTCTCTGTAAATAGCATGATGCTGGTCTGCCATTATTCCCTCTGGTGCTGGGTTAGCACCGCCAGCTTTTCCATCTTATTGGAGATAGATCCTACATTCTCCAAAACGATGGATGAGAGGACGGGTTGATGTCGTTTCTTCTTTGCACACACAGCACCAGCACAATGTCACCATGGTTACACGTAGGATACCCCAGATAAACAGGAACAAACAAGGTAGAAACACCACTGCAAACCCAACCAGTTTCGTGTCACTGGTCAACAAATGAGCCATAAAAAGTAAGGACAGGCTCCAAATATGGAGACAACAACAACAAAAAAGGGCCTCCCCTATTTTATTAAAATAGGGGAGGCCCAGGTGACCTCATGTTCTCTCTCTTACACTTTGAAAATCAATGATCTAATCCATAAATTGTTATTTCTTTACTAAAATCTAAAAATCTTCAAACGACTGTTGCTTTTCCGTCTTGTTTAAAAAAAGTTGTATAATGGTAAATTGGTTAGCATATTTGGGTGACTTGCTAAAAACATTAGCGTGTTAGCACAGTTAGCTGCATTGTCTGGCATACAAAGGGCTTTAAGTTTATATTGTTAAAGAAAACAAAGCATTGAAACAGAAAATAAGGTGCTTTTTATCTGTATTTAAAATTTTAGTCTTGTTTTTATGACTTTTTCTGAATCTGCACTGTTTGCAGTGTGGTTTCAAAAAATGCAAGACCTATTTAAGGGGATCCATCAATGAGCTCTCAATGGCGGCTATACATTTTTACTCACAACATATCAAATCCAACATTGTAACGACTTTAGTCACTGATGGCTTTATTTGATTCAGAATTCTCTGGCTCCCTTTGTGATCTTTGTGTTTTGTGCGGCACATTTTTACGGGACGAGCAAGGTCTGCACTTTACTCACATGTACCGCCGACATTAACCCTTGAAATTGATGTCAAAGCCTGTTGCAGCATCCACCTCTTAACATTACCGCTTAATACCTGCTGAGCCCGCTGAAGGATGGAAAAAATGTTCCCGAATGCATGCTGCCGTTACTCATCTCATCATCTCTTAAGATTCTGATGGATTTGAAAAACTCTCTCTCTTACTCTCTGACTCAGTCTCTTCAGTGAAATGTAAGAGTAGCCTCTTAAATTCACTCCTAAAATACTCTCAGGACCTCCTTTTATCAATGGCCTTCAAATGTGGCAGATGGAAAAGAGTCAAAAAGGAAACGACTCCTTCAAAAATGTACAAAAAAAAGGACATCGTGATACCCACAGGAGTAATGTTTTTACATGTTCCATATGCGTGCTAACTTTACATGGCAGGTTAAAGTCACAGAAGATCAAACTACATAGGTGTTATTCACTGCATATCGTTGATCCACCCAATCTAAGGTCAACCAAGCTTAACAGTACGCACACATTTTCTTGGATGGATGTGAATTTGGTTGGAGAAAATGGGTTTAATGCACTGATCTGTATCTATATAGCACTTCCTCTGGTTGTAATTAACACCACATTCATCACTGATGACTGATGGCAGAGGCTGCTATGCAAAGCTCCCATCAGTATCGACTAATCCCATTCACACACCTCTGGCACAGCCTCCAGGCACAGTTTGGGGTCTAGTATCTTGCTCAAGGACACTTTGGCATGGACACAGCAAAACCTTTGATCAAAACCCCCATTCTCTACCACTGGGAAATGTTTATAATCAAACATTTAACTGATCCAAAAAAAAGGGTTTGAGTAACACTGAAATAATTGTTACTTTATTAAATTAAAGATCAATTCAAGGGATGAGTCATGACTCTTTGAATAATCATTTAACAGTTTGTTATTTCATCTTAAAATGTGTTTTATTTAATGTTTTTACAGCCCAGAAAGTGATTGTAGAGCATCTGAAAGCTGATCCATGGTTAATAACTTTAATAGGACATTAAGATTAGAAGTTAGACTGACAGATAGAGAAGAAAGGGAAACAGGAGCCCCCCCAACAGTCTAAACCTATAGCAGACTAACTAAGAGCTGGTTCAGACCTGATCCAGCTCTAACTATAAGCTTTATCAAAAAGGAAAGTTTTAAGTCTACTCCTAAAAGTAGAGAGGGTGTCCGCTCCCCGAACCTCAACCGGTAAATGATTCCAGAGAAGAGGAGCCTGATAACTAAAGGCTCGACCTCCCAGACTACTTTTAGAGACCCTGGGTACGACGAGCAGGCCTGCATGCTGGGAATGCAGCGATCTAGAACGTGACAACAACTTTAGTGACTTTATGGTTTATGTGAGGTTGTTTTGGTTCCACACAGCCCTCTAACACCCCGTTGTTGCTTAAAATGACTGTTGAGAGGAGCACGTCACACTGGCCAAACGAACTGGACTTAAGGGTTGAAGCGTGCTTGAGCACAGTACGAATGGCCAGTGTGACTGCGCCCTGAGAACTGGAGAACAACAGACTGTGGTATCAAATAGCTCTGGGAGAAACTTCGACCAAAAAATAACCAAATCAGTCAAGTCTGAGTTCAAACTTTGTTAGTTAAAACTAGGATACGTTTGTAGATCATATCAAGTTGAATATCATAGTCATTAAAGGGATCTCTGTTGCCTTACGTCTGCGTGGGGAAGGAACTATTTTAATCGGTGAATAGTCAGGGACGACTATCAAAGTATTTTTACCCATTACTAATTAGAAGGGCGCCAATTCGATTCAAATTGCAGTTCTTCAATATTTGCTATTTTATTTCCCATATTTAACATCAGCCCATTTGAAATAGTCGATTGATGATGATGATGTCTTCAGACTATTTCTCTAAAAAATGAACATCACATGTGAGTCAGTTTTTTTAAGATGTACTCAGGAGATCTGACATCACGTTACTAGACAGTCAAAGAAAAACATTTCGCCCTCTGCTGGAGAAAAGCGGTAATGTTTTTTCAACCCAGTTTATAAACAAAGACTAAAATGAAGGATTTAAATAAGAAACAACAAATCTGGCCCGTCTGAAAGCTGATTGCTAAATGACTGAAGAAGGTACCGTTTAGCTCCCGGTGTCAGGACTAAAGGAAACTACTTCAGACATCAGAATTAAAATAAATAAACAAAACTTTGACTAAAACAAAACTTTGCTAGGTATAATTAGCATATAAGTCTCAACACGAGAGCAAGGCACCCAGCAGGAAGGCGGAACGATTGGATCATTGTCTCAGCCCCCACTGGCTTTCAGAGAGGGGTTCTGCTTTTAAAAGCCCGTTCCTATAAAACTCTTGGCAGCTTGGTTGATAGTTTGAACCTTAATAAGCTAATAACCTACAATCAAGTGACCATAAAATAGTTAAAGCTTCAAATCAATTCAGAAAACTGCCCACTGCCCTCTCCAGTCACCCGTGTATACCTCCTGCTACACATGAAAGAAGGCCAGCTCCGATTGGAATGAGGCCCAACTGGTGGCGCGCCATTCCTCCGTCTGACCAGCTTCGAACCCTTTGGTCTGATGTCGTCGTGTGTTGGCAGTAAATTTGATTTTCTTTGTCCCTTTGATAGTTTGCAGCTCTTTTCTCAAAGCCTCGTACAATAATCACACATCCATCTCAGAATCATCACATCTAAGCTTTTCGCTCCAACGTTAGCCTCTTTGTGTGATATTTTATTTAGCGTTGATGTGTTTGTTTTCCTTTTCCCCACAGATCCACATCCTAGAGAATGGCGAAGTTCGAATATTCAGCCGCAACCAGGAAGACAACACCAGCAAATACCCCGATATCATCGCTCGCATTCCCAAGGTAAAAGCCTTGAACACACAGAGCGCCGCGGCTCGGCTACTGGGAGAGAGTCTGTGTGAGCTGTGATTGCCAAATGAGGGCTTTTAAACAGATGCGGATAACAACTGCACACATTTATCTCACTCACTCTCTTTCATTTTGCCTCCTTCTCTAAACCCGTCTCTCATCCGTGTGGTTTCCAAACGCCTCCTTTCTACCTTTCCTGTCTCCATTTGATGCCCATCTTCAAAGTGTTTTGGTTCCTTTTCTTGTCCTCCGTCTTTCCCTCTCAAGAGCTCTACGTTTCTTTTCTGCATTTCGAGAGGTTTCTCTTTAAAAAACTGACACTTCTAACCAGCCTGTCGAGAAACTTTATCCGTCTAAGTGATGTTAAAAACACCGGTCAGTCAAATTGGAACAGCAGCTGCGGGTTGGCTCTCCAAATTAGTGAGATTTGTGTTTGCGTGGGGAGAGAGACAGCGATCAGCGCTACCTGAAGCTTTTGCAGTTGCCCTGGGGTTATCTGAGCACGCTCACTACTTCTGTGCCTGCTGAGTGTGTTTTTCAGCTTAAGTAAGGAACCGCAATGAAGTCTGTGCCCCCTCCAATCTGGTTCACTCTCACTTTGAGTCAAGTACACAGGCGTTATTGAAAAGCCAATAATAGAAGAAACTCCCGTCTGGTGCTCGCTAATCAGGGCAGGTTGTGAATCAGATAAATTAAAGGAGTGAGAGAGTTTGACTAACAAGTCTTTGTACTTCATTCCTAAAGGAATTAGACACATCATTCAGTCAGAATCCATCTTCAAAGAGAGAGAGAGAGCTGTCTGTTTCCCAAACAGCCAAGAAAAAGTCGATGCTCAGGTGAATTTTGACTGATGGCTAAACTTCACACCAACCTTCTTCTCATAATAATAATAATAAAAAGACTTATCTTTCACAAGTGCATTTTAGTTTTCTGAGCTAAAACTGTGAGGGCAGGAGATTATTGGCAAACAGAAGCAGTTTTTTTTTTCCTAAATCAATCATTTAACCCTCCAACTTTACTGAAATTGGACATCATTCCTCCAGCAACGCATTGGATGATTTCCATCAGATACTTTCAGTAAATGTCTAGAAATTGATGCCGTTACATGAGTTGCTGCACATGAGACTTCAGAAGCAGTTCGAAATTAAGTTTCTGTCTGTTTTTGAAGTAAGACGAAAGCGTGAAAGGCTGGTATGACAACATTATGCCACCAAAAACCCCAAAAAAAATAAACAGAACATTTAACCGCTCTGATATCTTTGGCTCAATGCCCTTAGATCGTGTCTGTAGCTTCGTCTTTGTCCTTTTTTTCATATTCTCCCTTTTGGAGTTATTGTTGTTCTACATTTTCTGCTGACAGGAGCATCACAAACACAATCCATGCGATCCATAAATCCATAAACTGTTAAGGAAACTTGTATTTGGTGGTACGAGTTGAGGACATAATTTGTGCTGGAATAGAAGCCACACGCTGCGGCGAAGGTTAGCTGGCTAGCGAACAACTGAGTCCTCTTCCTTTTTGGCTTTTTCTGCTTCTGTTTCCTCTTCGTTTGTGCTCTGTTTTACGGCGGGCAGCAACCAACGCCACAATATCAACATTTCATTTTGTGTTAAAGGTTATTATCGTCAATACCAGGTATGGCTGCCACATACGTTTATTTTGATAATCGACTAGTCAATGATTATTTTTTGTGGTTAGTCGACTATTCGGATCATACATAAATTGCATCTTATTGCACCAGCATACAGCTAACATCATTAGCTTCCAGCTTCAAGTGTTTAAGGTATGTACTAACTAAAAATGAAGACAGTTAATATCATAGTTCATTCAGCTTTTAATGAACTTTGCAGCTTGTAGCAGCATTTCTGACATTTTTTTTATGTACCAATTTTCTATTCAAACATGACATCGCTATTAAGTAGGTAGCTCCCTGTTGACGTTAATGTTAGCAGCCAACTAGCCAATTAGCTTACCGAGATTGTCATTCTTCATCAGAAAATCAATCAGCCACGGCGTGCTGTCTTTTCAGATGCTCGTGCATCGCCGTCGTACTGTCATGGAAGGACATTTCTGCTTTGCAGATTTTGCATTGCACACTTTTCTCCTTTATTTTGGAAAAATGCTCCCAAACTTTCGAGCTCTGTTGCCGGCTAGCCATGATACTGTTGGGCATAACTTTTCCGGTGACATCACGGGTTACCCCGGTTACCACTTCTGCGCGTACGCGTCAAGGACAGAACGGCAGACGAGACAGGTGAAAGTACAGCGGCAGTTTTGAGGGAAAAATAAAGTTAAAAAAAAAATAAAACAACGACGTCGATTATTAAATAAGTCGCCGACGAATTTGATCGTCAACGTCATCGTGACTAGTCGACTAATCTTGGCAGCCCTAGTACCAGGTATAATGACAGCCCAGCACCTGAGTGTGGGCTTTCAAATGTGTTGCCTTAATATTGGCCTCCACATGGGGACTGTGTTGCAGGTTGTGCCCCACATTTATTCATCTCATCCTTTATTTTATGTAATTTTTCATCTATTGTCTCCTTCAAGAGGTCCTCAAATTCAATCAAAAGAAACTTCACATAGAGGACGCCCAGCTTAAGGCTTTTTCTGTGAAGCTGGGGATGAAGTATATTTGACAATGAGTAAGCTTTGTTTGCTGTGCAGGTACAAAAAAATGAGGTCAGTGAAGGAAGACTTTGAACAAATGAGGCCAAATAACTCAGAGAACGAGTTTGAAGCGGAGGGATATGGATGAGTTATGTAGGTTTCCGAGTCGTTGTTTAGTATGCTTGTGGTGTGGCAACGAAATCAACCATGTGTAGAAAAAAACACCTGATCTAAGGTGCAAACAACAACCTCTAAAGCTAAAATAATCCATTGGTAATAACAGTAAAAATTCCAATGATGTTTGGAGGTTGTGTAAAACGTAAATAAAACCAGAAAATCATCAAATCCTGTTTAACTTATATTCAATGAAATAAACTAAAAAGACAAGATCTTTATTGTTCAAACTGATAAACTTTATTCACATATTTTGAATTTGATGGCTGCAGCACGTTTCTAAAAAGCTGAGACAGGGTCAACAACAGATGCTCCAAAAACACCTGTTTGGAACATTCCACAGGTGAGCAGGTTCATCAGAAACAGGTGAGTGTCATGATTGGGTATAAAAGGAGCATCCCTGAAAGGCTCAGTCGTTCACAAGCAAGGATGGGGCGAGGTTCACCACTTTGTGAACAACTGCGTGAGCAAATCGTCCAACAGTTTAAGAACAATGTTTCTCATTTGATCATCTACAGTCCATAATATCATCAAAAGATGCAGAGAATCTGGAGAAATCTCTGCACATAAGCAGCAAGGCTGAAAACCAACATTGAATGCCCGTGACCTTTGACCCCTCAGGCAGAACTCCACTTAAAATAAAATATAATACTGGAAGTGGGGTTGTATGATTTATAAATGGAGGAGACTAAAGACTAAAATGTGACTTAAATGAACATTTTTGCATCAAAAGACAGAATCTAAAATAGCTGCTAAAATTAGCTCTGGGTGCCAGTTTGGTTAAAAGGTTCAGAGACCATTTGACCCCCCGCTGCACGTCGCCCCGCGCTCTCCTCTCTCCACACCTACCGTCTCTCCTCTGCTGTCCTGTCTAATACAACGTCTCCTAAAATACTGCCCAAAAACTGCCCTTTAATTAAAGCCGTAATTTTGATGTCTGAACATAATCGCTCATCTGCAGCTGTAAGTTACTGCCCAGGCATGGCAGACATCTGCAGTGACAGGCTGCTCACCACTCAGTCTGCTCTGCAGGCTGCACAATAAATCACAATTTTAGGTGCCGTGGAGCGATTATGCACTACCGTGTAGCTGTTTTTATAGAGTAGTGCTTTACGCTTTTATAATATTGGAACAAAGTGTGGTTAATGTCACTTTGAAGGTGCCCGATGTTGTTATATAGTGGTTATGTGTTGCTGCCCTGATGTAAATAGGCTCAAAGCTAACTCTGGTTCAGCTGAATAGCTGTAGACCGTCCCTGTAAAGCAAACAAATGAAATAAAAAAAACGGTTACTGCAGTTTGAAAACTCAACATAAGCACATCCTGAAGCTCTGAATCCGTTGCATGAATAATAAAAACGATTTAACGTAAACAAGACGTCTCAGTCAGTATGTGTGTGTTCTGAAACCAGACAGAGATGCTTTCACACCATTTTTAATGCAGTCAGAAGAAGCCAAAGCAAGCTGTCTCTCAGATTTCAAGGTGTCAATTTATTGGTGAGTAAAAAAAAAATAAAAAAATGTTGGATTCATTTTGGATGCAGGATGGAGGTGTTTCAAACACAGGTAGAACAGCAGGAAGTGAGTTATAATAGATGCGCTCTCTAACAAAGCTTTATTTATTACACTTCATATCAATAAATTAACAGAGTGATAGCACTTCTCAGATTTTATCACGCCGTATGTATTCTCACTGTTTTGTCACGTTTTGTGAACAGGTTGGCTGAGTTGATTCTTTCATCTGTGTCACATGTTTGAAGTGTTTTCACAGACCTGTTGTAACGATCGACCAAATACTGCTGACGTTTAAAACGCTTCAAAGTTTGAAAAGTATTTCAGCGTGCAACCGAAACTCAACAAGTACTCAACTCATTACAAAAAAAAAAAAAATTGCAATTTCAGCCAAACAAAAATTATCCTGCTGAAAAAAAAACTCAAAAGTCCCACGAAAGTCACGATACGCAAACGCGCTCCCATGAGCGGACAACTTTATCGTTTATCCTACTCAAACTCATTGTGGCCTATCCACCTTTTTCCTGACTTCCCATAGTTCATAGCAGTTGACAGATTGCTCTTTCGGTTGAACGTTTTGTTTATGTCGCCATAGAGACCACAAAGCTGATAGCCTAGCTCAGGGGTCGGCAACCCTAAATGTTCAAAGAGCCATACTGGCCCAAAAAAAAAACAAAAACCAAACCTGTCTGGAGCCGCAAAAAATAAAAGGCTTATATAAGCCTAATATGAAGGCAACATAGGCTGTCAGTATATTAGCTATATAAGCTTACTATTTAAATGACTAAGTAGGCTACAAATAAAAAATGAGCATTCATGATTAAATGTTTATTTTACCGGCAGCACATTCTGGAGAGAATGACGCACCACGTGACGACTCTGCTGTTCGATATTTGGTGCTTCAAGTTTAACTTCCATCACAATATTAATGTTTTATGTTTTGTTGCATTGATTAAATTATAGAAATACAAGTGTGGCGCACTGAGGTATCATTGGGTTGAGCACCACGGAATAGCAGAATAGCAGAATAGCAGAATAGCATCAGTGAATGGTTTCCCATGCTTTATTATCTCCCGGGCTGCTACAAAACTTGCAGCAGTCGTAGAGTTTGGAGACGCAATCCACTTCTTGAAACTATTTTTCCACAAGTCCTGCATTTGCACTTTTTCTCTCAGTCCCAACTGGGTGCTCGGCTGCAGATTTAGCATGTTTTACCTGGAAATGTCGCTCCAACTTCTCATTTCAAATCAAACATGCAGGCAGTCCGTCAGCATTGGCAATGAAAGCAAACAATTCTGTCCATTCTTCCTTAAATCCTCTGTTCTCAACAGCAATCCTTCTCTTTTTCCCTTGCCATGGCCCGTGACACACCCTCCTTTGTTTACAACAGCCACCTGCACTGTGTGTCGCAGGCTATGACGCAATCCTGCTATTTGGCGCAATTCTGAAATTCAGTATTTATTACATAATTTTTACAGCATAAGGATATTTGTGTCAGTTTTTTCCCCCCTAAAGAAACCATATTAAAACAACAACAATAAAAATAATTCATTTTCCATTTTCACACATTTTTGAAAAAGCTCCAGGGAGCCACAAGGGGGTGTTAAAGAGCCGCATACAGCTCTGGAGCCGCAAACGTGGGGTTGCCGACCCCTGGCCTAGCTCTAGTAACCGGCTTTTAAAAGCGACAAAACGAACAAAAATCGGAGGTGGAGTCATAGTGCAGATGTTTTTTTTTAAAAAGTTTAAACTGAGCCCTGTCTAGCGTTAATTATTTCACATAAGCTGTTTTGAGCTAGCGTGTTGTCAGCGGCAACCGGAAGTTGATAACCGCTGGTGAAAGTCAACACCCATTGGCTTCAGAAGAAGAAACAGATGATAGTTGAGCACAAAACATTCAATTTTCGCACCATTTTTTTGGACCTTCTCCCTTAAGGCTACATCATATCCTCCTTGAATAGATTTTCTTTTCATTCTGATATTAATTACATAATAATCATTGAACTCAGCGCCCACTTTACCCCATTCTTTGCATCGGAAAAAAGATTTTTTTTTCCTTTTTAATCACAACATTGCATAAAAATCTGTTACTCCCTTTTGATTTCTTGACGCTGGTTTTTCTAAAGTGGTCTTGTCACCGTTTCACCTCACGGGCATCACGTCTGGACGTACTTCCAGAAACGTTCACGTTGAAACTGGAGCTGTGAGAATCCAGTGATTTAAGCATCTGGCTCCTGATACTGTAAGTAAAGTTCAGGGAGGATTTGTAACCGAAGAGACGGCCACAGTGAGATTGTAGGGATGCTCACTCTGCAGTTTCTTTAAACCAGCGCGCCTCCAATGAATTAGAGTAAAAAGGCTGCTTTTACCTTCGTGCTGTTTTGTGGAAAACCAATAACTCTCCGCGAGCGGAGCTTGACTGGCTCAGTGTGAGAGTCCCCCCTCGCACCACCCTCCTCAGCATTCGGTCATTTCAACAAAGCAGAAAGTTCACTCTCCAGCTCGGCCTGCTCCTCCTTTCTTCCCGTCTCTCGTTATATCTCAGCGTCCGTCCGTAACTTCTGCCCTCTTCTGTTTCTCTCACACAGATGATCTCCTTTTCTTTCAGAACTTTAAAAAAATGTCTCTTTGTCTCTACCTCTCACCTTCCTGCCCTCTCTGCCCACCTGTCGCTTTCTCACGTCTCTCTCTAATCATCTCCTCTTTTTTTCCCCCCCTCTCTTCATTACTTCTTGATGATACCCGTTCGGTCCCTCGCTACTCGCCGCTCTCCTCTTCACCTCTCTTCTCACCCTTGTCTTGTTCGTTCTTGTCTCGCTCCTCCTCTTATCTTTCCTCGGCACTTTGATTCAGCTTGTCTGTGATTTTTTCCCTCCGTTTCCCTCCTCACTCCTTAAATATTCTCTCTATCTCGCTTCTTTTTTTGCCTGTCGGCTCTCCTGACTGCTGTCTTCTCGCTTCTTTTTTTTTTTTCTTTCCTTTCGCTTCCAGTTCTCCTCTATCCCCACTCCCCTCTCACCATTTGTCTTTCGCACTCAGTTTCAACACACCTCTCTTCTTTTCTTTCACTGTTTGTTCCCTCCTTACTTCTAAAGCTGTATTTCTCATTTCGTCTCCTTCGCCGTCTCTCGCTTGTCTTCATCTTAAACGGTCGGGTTATGTGTTAGAAAAACAATTATCAGTGTAAAAAACTTGAGGCATCATCAGGAGATGGAAACACCCCCTTTTTAAATCATGGCATCATTTAATTGGACTAAATTAGAGCTTGAAACAAATGTTATTTTATGCGTGATCCTTAATTTATGATGTTTAATTGACCACGATTGTGCTGTAAAAATCGCCCCTGTCATTTCAACAAAGCTTTAAAGGAGCAAATTGATTGCCGAGGATTAACACGTCTGTTGTTTTTGAAAGAAACATCTTAAATTTGCATCTTTTTTTTCCCTGATATTATGTTGTCATGAACACAATAAAACGAACAAAGCCAGGGTGAAACTTCACGCCAACACAAGGTCCCCGCGCAAAAGGAGATGGTCTGATTAGATTTTCCAGCACCTTGCTGCATTATTTTGCATAATGATGAGGGGAAAACTAATTTTCCCAAAGCTACCACAGGTCCTCAGCGCTTCTAATTATGAATTAGTATTAAAATATTAACACATTAATATTAATACAAATAAATTAATTGTTAAATAATGTGTAACTGAGTTTAACGACCTTTATTAGTTTAACTGTTTGTTTGGCGCGTTCGCTCATCCTGATCCCTTTTAATGTGCTGATTTTCCTCCTCTGATCACCTCTCAGATATCACCCGCTGATCCGCTCTCATTCAGGTCCAAGTTGTGAATTTAAAGCATCTTGGTGGCCCGAGATCGACCAAGCCGCGAGAGATTAACATCCCAGAGCTGCACGCAGAGGCTTTGGGGACTCAGATAATTAGCAGACGCTCTCTCTGATCTTGAAAAGCAGCGGCCGTAGTCGATATAATCTGCCCGTAGATGTTTTATCCCTGGCCTAAACCCGATCAGAGTCTCCTCTCTTCTGTTTATCAGCTGCCAAAGCCTTTTAGTTAATGCAAATACAGAACAAACACAAAAAAAACGGAGAGGAGAAGTCTCCTGTGAGGCAGTTTTGGCTTTTGGCACAAGCGTAGGCATCGGACCGAACGAGGGGGCGCGTTTAACACTTTGGTCACTGGTTGAGGAGAAGACACGGCAGCAGCAGCAGCAGCAGAGATGTCTGCACAGACGTAGAGTAATAAGAGTCATGTGGAAGGAAGGAAATGTTAATGTGTTGACTTCCAGAAACCGTTTTTTTTTTTAACAAATGGAGGGCATCTGCAGGTCTGGAAGCAGCCGGAGCGCATCTGTAATTCGATTTCCTGCACCTGTGCCTTTTTTAAAAAGCTCCAAACTGATTCTGCTTTTTCTAAGTTTGCTGTTTTCAGAACGAAACTTCCATGAATTTGTCTGAGAGCAGATGTTGCTGTCTGTTTTTTTTTTTTAATCTTATAATCCTCACTCAATAAAACGTCTTAATTTCTTCTTCCTTAAAAAAAAAAAAATAAAGGTGAAGAAGGACTCTGTGGTGTCCTGCGTCCTGGACTCCGAAGCGGTGGCCTGGGATCGTGAGAAGAAGCAGATCCAGCCTTTCCAGGTCCTCACCACACGTAAGAGAAAGGTACGAACTGAGAGGACTGAATTGAGGCGGGGGGGGAAGGATGGATGAGCAGCTCCGAGTGTCTGAAAGGTAGAAAGTAGTTGATGAGGAAGCAAAAAGGTTAAAGAGAGAGAAAACTAGACAGAGATGAAAAGCAGGAGAGGTGTATAATCGAGTGAAATGATCCAGCAGATGGAGGGAGATGGACGGCGAAGTATCAAGCAGACAGGAGGGAGAGATTGATAAGTCGGAGACAGAGGAGTCAAATGGATCGAGGAGAGAGGAAGAAGAGCGTCAGGAGACTGCAAATGTCAGCGAGGTGTTTTTTCAGTTTTGATCAAAATAACGACCTCTTTCCGCGCCGCCAGGCACATCAGAGTAAAATTCGTCCCTTTGACTTTTCTTTTTGTGTGCATGCCGACATCTCCGTAAATTAGAAAAAGGAGGAACGAGGGTTCGAAGTATCGAGAACGTGTTGATGAGAATGGCTGAAAATGATTATCCTGATGAATTTTTGCGAGATTCCGCCGCTGCCACTGTGAATTTATGATTATTTGTAATGACGGTTTGCTGCACAAACTGATTATATGGCCCTCCAGGCACTTTGTAGCCACATCTTCCCAGTTTTTTTTTTTTTTTTTTTCCCCCTCCTCCGTGAGCGTCGGAGCTGAAATGAAATATTTCAGATGAGGAGATGGAACCCGATACGGACTAATTAAACATCATTAATGGGTGGAGGGGGGAAGTAATGAGGGAGTGCGAAGGAGAAGACGGATAAATCAGGAGAGGAATCCTTCAGGTTTGCAGGCTGTGGAGGCATTTCTCTTTGTGTTTCTGATCACACGCGCACCTGTTTCCTCAAAGAAGAACGTTAACGCTGGGTTCAACCAGCTCTTCAAACATCCAGATATAGTTTAATTAGAATAAAGAGAATAATTACTTTCTTAATCCCCTTCAAGGAAATTCAATTTTGGAATATCATCACTTAATTATGACTTATCTGTTGACTATGAGAGTGAAAGAGGGAGGTAATGAAAATAGAGCCAATGCTTACCTTAAGTCTCTGATATAAAAAAAAAAAATCACAAAAACCCTGAAATTTAAAAATAGTAGAGCTGTTGATGATTTCTTCACAGTCTTTGTCATGTCTTTGAATTAAATAAGTGTATATTTCATAAAGTTAATAAGTTAGTTAAAAAAGTATAAATAGGTTAATTTCATGCTGTTAAAATGTTTCAGTAAAATCATCAGAGTAACACATCTTCACCTGTAAGGATCGTTAGATTTCAGTTTCAACGCAGTGTGAGTGCTCTGTCTGTGAATAGAAGATCTCTGACGTAACGTCTCGGAAAAAAGTTCAGCTAAGTTCTCAATGAAAGAAAAGTCTGAGAACGACGCATAAACATGCTGAATGTGCTTTAAAAACGTTTGGACCTTGGGAAAGATTCGTCTTTGTGAGTATTTGTGCTCAGAAACATAAGTTATGTGTAATAAGTTATAAGTTATCAGTTTATTTTAAAAAGTCAGTGTTGCCAGGCGACCGTTGGTGCCGCTATCGGCGTTGTTAGCATAAGCTAAGTAACTGTATTTGCTCAATGGCGCGCTGTGCCCAGTGTGACATGTGTTTCTGTGTATCTTTCAGTTACAAAAAAAAAAAAAGAAAAACGTTGTTTTTTACTACGAAAGACCTCCATAAAGCAAGAAAAGTACGCCTTGTGTACGGAGTCTCTTCATTTGTTCGCTGGCTGTCTAACTTCACACAGTAACGTGTCGTGAGGACAGCACAGTCTTTCTTATAAGAGGTCATTTGTTTCATTAGTGGATGAAATAATGCTGCTGTGGAAACTGAAGACACAAAGTTGCAGTTTTGAAGCATCGGTGAAAAAACAGGAAGTGGGTTTACGGAGCTGAAATGTTGGATTTGGATATGAGCGCAGTTCAACTTGACCAGAAAAAAACATAATAATCATAATGAAACAATGCACTTCTTAGTGTTTAACCAAGTTTCAACACAACACAGGCCATTTTTCAGTTCAGTTCCACAAAATTCACCAGAGTGACTCCTCCTGTCAACCCGAAGATCTCTGTCCAAACAGCTTTCAATCAATCAATCAATCTTTATTTATATAGCGCCAATTATCTCAAGACGCTTTCCAAAAGCGTTAACAGGTCTAGACCTGTAAATGAAATAACTTTTATTAACAGAGACCCAACATCAAGACATCTTAACCCACCATGAGTACAGAGATTTGCAACATTTAGCAAGTTACAGTGAAGAGGAAAAACTTCCCTTTAACAGGCAGAAACCTCGGACAGAACCAGACTCATGTTAGACAGACATCTGAGGAGACTGATGGGATTAGAGAGACAGAGAGACACAGACCCAGAGTCCATATTTCTGTCTTGTAGTGATGATGATGGAGAAACTGTAAGAAGCCGTAGCAGCTGGAGTCTGTCAGGTCCATGGCAGCAGCAACCTAACAGACAAACTCAGAGACTCCCAGAGAGATCTATGGGTAATAACTTTAATGGGACATTAAGATTAGAAGTTAGACTGACAGATAGAGGAGAGAGGGAAACAGGAGCCCCCCTAACAGTCTAAACCTATAGCAGACTAACTTAGAGCTGGTTCAGACCTGATCCAGCTCTAACTATAAGCTTTATCATAAAGGAAAGTTTGAAGTCTACTCCTAAAAGTAGAGAGGGTGTCTGCTTTCCGAACCTCAACCGGTAAATGATTCCAGAGAAGAGGAGCCTGATAACTAAAGGCTCGACCTCCCAGCTTTGATTCGACTGAAACACGTTTGAGCCCTGCTAGAGCCAACGACCCATCATTAAAAAAAATGTATTAAAGCTCAAAATGTACTAACTGACCTCAGCATCTTTTTACATTTTGGGTTTTAAACCAAAGATATTCAGGACTGTCATAGAGAAGCGAAGAAATCAGAAAATATTTACATTTATGGACGTCTTTGTCTTAAATAATTACTTAAAACGATTAATCCATTCTCTAAATAGTAATCGATTATTCGATTGATTTTTTCAGCTCTAGTCTTTACATTTTATTGAAGTTTGGGATATAAGAGTTCTATTAATGTTGAGCAAATTTTTTTATGCAAAAATTGACACAACAGCATGTAAAACCTGTAAAGAAAAGCTCTGGCAGACTTGGTGCGGTGGGCCGTAAAGGGTTAACCCTTTCCTGTGATCAAAAGGTTGGCTCAGCTCCATGTACTCTGTCACCTGTTAATTTTCAGGTGCAGCGCAGGTTGAGAGATTAATTATGCAGCGACACAAAGTGAAGTTTTCTGCCTTTTCAGCACAAAGAAGATGATTAATAAAACATCTATGAGTTGTTTTAGCCTGAAGCTTGTTGCGGAAGTTCAGCGTCGAACCTCGCTGTAGGTGAGGAGGTGATACAGAGTCTGATTTTTACTGAATGCTTCCAGAATCACATGATTACACCAGTTGTGTGTAGAGCTGGGTCGCGAACTTCAGTTCTTTTATGGCCCCGACCCAAATGCTTTGGTAGCACTAAGTATCGAATTACGTTTCAGCCATTGGTGCCAAGTTTTGGTACCCAAAGAGTTAATCATGATCTGATATTGCCGCCGGTGATTCGCTGCAACGTTACACATGGTTGTGGTATGCAGGACAGTGTTGCCAACTTTTCGACTCTGTTGCTTTATTTAGTTACTTTCAGACCCTTCTTGTGACTTTTTTTTCTAAAAAGCGACAAATCCAGCAACTTTTCTGGAGTTTGGGGACGGAGTGAAGGCATGTTTTGATCTTCAACCGCTGCTTCGCAATGAGCAGCCAGAGCAGACGACTGTGTGCAAATGAATCGCACCGTTTGTTTCTCTTAGGTCAGTTTTGCCGGAAAAGCCCAGAAAAAGTAGAGGGTGTTTATTTTAACATAAAAAAAACCAAGAATCAACAGAAGGTCAAGAATTATGTCATACTTCTGTAAATGGAATACAAATTTATAATAATCTGATGATGTGTGGAAAATGGGGACGGAACTAGATAAGCTCTGCTTCTCCCGTCTTCCCTTTCGGACATGTACAATTTGATCAACTATTGACAATGCGTGATGTTGTATGAGTGTGCTGACGTAACCGAAATAAATAAATAAATAAAAATTTAAAAATAGTCTGCAGTTGTCTCCCAGAGTGAAAAACAAAGCTATAAATCTGCTGATCAATGCCCTAGCGAGACGCCGTTGAGGCTGGCCAGGCCTCGATGCTGGGGCTCTTGGAAACCCGACCTACCTAAAGGACCAGCTGGACTCTGTTGTATAAGTGTGCTGACGTGACCGAAATAAATAAATTAAAAAAAAAAAAAAAAAAGGTAGTTATAAACACATTTACAGTATACTTAGTATAAACCCTCAAAAAAAAAAGTTTTGCACCGCAACATTTAATGAAAGTTTCTTTTTGTTGGAACTGATATAAAAACTGGTATTGAAAAAAAGTATCGTTCAGGAACCGGTATCGAAGTGACGGTATCGTTAGCACTACAGGAATCGAACATTTTTGATTGATACTCGGCCCTATTTGTGTGACAGTTTGATTTTGTCAAAAAAAAGTTTAAGTTCTTTTTTGTACCATGTGACAAATACCACAAATTACCTGAAAAACTGGGTCAAAACTCCTGCTGCCAATCGTCCAACAGCGTCAAAATAAAAGGTCATTATCAAACCTCCTCTGGTGAGCTGACGGTTAAATGAGATGCACAAAAACCGTAGTGCGCTAAAGGATGAAGATACAATAGGAGTAAGTTGAGGAGCAGGAAGTGCGTTGCAGGGAGAGAGGGATGAGGACGGAGACGAGATGTGATGCTGTAAAGAAAGTGGAGGTGAGTCTGGAAGGCTGCGTGATTAAAAGCAACAAGATGAACGGGGGAGAAATCAAAGAGCTCTTTGTAACAAGTCCCAAGGTTGGATGTAGCGATTTGTGAATAAGATGCTCCTATTTGCATAGTTTTGTCAAGGGAAGGATATGAAAAATGTGTGTGTTTTTATGCGTGTGTTGATGTTTCCCTGCAGGATGTGGATGCCTCGGAGATCAAAGTCCAAGTGTGTGTGTACGCCTTTGACCTCCTTTACCTCAACGGCGAGGTAAGGCTCTTTGCTGATGATGAGGAAAATATTACCCAGGGATCTCTCCGTGCTCCTGTTGTCATTTAAAATTGGCATATGTGTGTGTGTGTGTGTACGTGTTTATTGTTTGTGTGCACGCTCGCTGCAACCTCTGAGATGCAGGCAACGTCCCTGAATGCCAATGATGGTGCTACTGGAGGCCGTAACTAGATAATGATTGTAATGCTCATTGTAATTCCAGCGGAGTGTGTCTGAGTGTGTGTGTGTGTTTCTGTGTGTGTATGTTTATCTGAGTCTGTGTGTAGTAAAGAGAGAGAGTCTGGGCCTTTTTTTTAGACTGTCTATGTTTGGGAGATTGAGGGTGTGTGTGACTCCGTTCATATAAAACAACATTTTTAAGCTAATTTTCTAAAAGTCAGAGAATGAAAGAGAGAATGCAAATGAGTGAATGTTTCTATCGGCCAATGATGCGCGAGTTTTCCCAGGTGGATGTAAACAAAACAACAGAGTTAAAACAAAAACACTGTCTCTTTAAGTTGTGCCATTTTTCTAGCTGCTTCTCACCTAATATAGCATTTATGTAAATGTTGGGAATTAATTTGTCTCTGTGCAGTTTTAGTTCGTGGGATTTTTTTTATTGGTGTTGTTGCTGGTTTCCTTTTTTTTCAGTGTCTTTATTTTTAATTATTCCTCTTGGCTATAAACGCCAGCCGTCCAATTCCCTGTGCTCTGCAGTCACAGTGATATCTGTGTTCACAGCCTGTGGAGGGTTTGTCATGTTTCCCCCTAAAGACCAACACCAGGCAACCAAGGTCGTGTTCTTGGAGCTATGTTTAGGAATTTTCTAGGTTTAAAGACCCAGAGGACAAGATGAGTCTCCACACTCATACACACAAGTTTGTTTTCTAATGTTAACAGAAAAAGTTAAGTTTTTTTCCCTTTTATTCATTTTTACATTGAATTAATTCAATTAAAAAAAGAGCGTAACAGTTGAAGCTTTGTCGCCATGTCTGTCAGAATGCACTGTGTCCCGTGCTTTAAGAGGTTCATGAGAGCTGTGTTAAACACAGTCTTATTAATGTGACCTTAAAAGGCCTTTTGAAGCCCAAAGATTACAGTCGCCATATTGAAAACACTGACTCCATTTAACTTGAAGTCTCACCAGGCAAAGACCCAACACACCCAACAGTCAAGCCTCAAAACAAGTGCAACACATGAGGTGTTTAAGAATGGGTCAGAAAGGTCAGCATTACCTGAAAATGTGTGAACAAGGCTGTAAACATGTTTGGCATTCTGGTGTTATCAGGGGGTTTTCTGGTGCTTCTTGAGCTTTTTCTAAGTGGCAACCTCTGATTGCGAGAAATGAAACTGACGCGGAAATGCTAAAAAATGCTTTTCATCGAATCTTGGCTTCAGGCTGGCCCCGGAAGTACCAGAAGCCACAGAAACAGCCAAAGAAAAGCTGATTTTTACAGCAGAAATCAACATGTTTACATCCTGGTACGAAAAAATGACGTCAGTATGAACAGCTCATCTCACCAATGGCAAAAAATTTCCCCCAACTCAGTCAGTTTGCCCAATCAGAGTGTCAAAACAGACGATTTCTGGCGGCTGTTTGATTTTGTTCTGGAGGCTGAAGCCCCATTCTGATACATTGGATACTGGAATGACCAGTGCTGCTTCAGCAAGTCTAGAAACATTTCATCCAGTGAAGTCATGAGCAGTCGGCACGACGCTTTGAAAGACAAGGGAGTCCAAAAATCTTGGAGCATGTGGTCCCAATTTACGAGAGAGGCGACCTCAGTCCCGCTTTTGCAGTGCCAATCAATGCCAATGTTTACAGCAGTGGTTCCAAACTACGGCCCGCAGGCCGGATGCGGCCCACTTCCACATTTGGCACGGCCCCCTGAACAATACCAGAGACCAGATACCATTAGATCAAGACTAATATAATTTTCTCTGAAGATCCCAGAAAGGGTTATTTGGTTATTTATTTCATAAATAGTTTAATTAATTTCATTAATAGTGTTATAATTTATTTCCGGACTTTTTTATTAATATTTGGTTATGTGTGGTTTTCGGCACCCCTGCGATCGTCACACTTTTTCTGTTTCAAACTGACCCCGGCCCCCCATCAGAGAAGGGAACAGTTATGTGGCCCTCGCAGGAAAAAGTTTGGGGACAACACAAAACCTTATTAGTTAGCACGCTCGCTAACTAGCCATGACGTCTGCTGCAGGTGAGATATGCGATTAATGAATGGCTGTGTGACAATAAAAGTGGACTGAATCACTGTCGCGGTTCCTAATCTGTCGAAGTGACGGGCAAACCCTCAGATTTTTCCGTCATTTCTCAAAAAGTTCCGTCAAAGATGGAGAATAATCGGCTAACGCGACCTCTGACCTGGAGTGCCCTTGTGTACCCCTGTTTGAGAACCTCTGCCCTCAATGAACCCTTCGGCGTGTTTGAAACTTAACCATAAACTTTTTATGCCTTTTTCTCCTGCTGCAATATGCAGAGTCTGTATTAGTGCTGCTACATGATAACATGATTGTGCACTTACGATGTCCCCGAAGACTTTTTGAGTCTGTTACGTGTTGAATATTTTGCACGAAGTCCGAATTCCCCGAACGCTCGAGGAGGTCGGTGGGTGAACACACAGAATCTAAGATTGTGTGTTTTCTGCTGGTATGAGACTGTACTAACGTGTGTGGGTGTTCATATGTGTGTTCAAAGCTGTCGTGATGGAGTCTCTGTGAGTGTGCTTTGAGTGTGTGTGTGTGTGTGTGAGTGTGTGTGTGGGCAGCTATTTGAGATTTCATCCTTGTCATCGCAAGGCTCCCAGCTATGAAGAGAAAACGGTTGTAATGACACACAGTTATGGGATTTGTGATGATATGTCTGTTTCTCTGCATGTTTATGCGTGTGTGTGTGTGTGTGTGTGTGTGTAGTCCTTGGTGCGACAGCCGTTGTGTCAGCGTCGGGCTCTGCTGAGAGAAAGCTTCTCTGAGGTGGAGGGAGAGTTCGTGTTCGCCCGATACATCGACTCCGACAACACAGAGACCATCGCAGAGTTCTTGGAGCAGTCAGTACGAGGTGTGTGTGTGTGTGTGTGTGTGTGTGAGACAAAGACATACTTCTCTTGTTTACCTCCTGCTGCCTCCTTCTCTGTCTTGTTTTCTTCTTCTCTGTCTGTGTGTGTGCGCGCTAACTGTGTACTTGTTTTCCTTCCTGCTGTCCCTGTGTGTCTTGAACCCTCTCTGTGTGTGGGTGTGTTTCGTGCAAGTTTGATTTAATTTGTGGCCTTGCCTGCTGCCTTCATGTGTAAATTGTGTGAGCGGTGTGTGTAGTAGTTGTGTGTGTTTGTCTCTCTGCCTGCTGTTTCCTTCCCAGAGCTCAGTTGTGCGAGTGTGTGTGTGTGCAGAGAAGAACCTGTGAGTTGTGTAATTGAGTTTTTCTTGTGTGTGAAACTGAAAACGATCGCAGGGATGTTTCCAGATGTGTGGTGTTTATCTGTGCCCTTGTGTACTGTCCCTCTGTGTGTGTGTGTGTGTAGACTCCTGTGAGGGCCTGATGGTGAAGACGCTGGAGAAGGACGCCACCTATGAAATTGCAAAGCGCTCTCATAACTGGCTCAAGGTGCGTGTGACGCCGTCATAACTCAAACACACCTCACACAGAGCCGTCTTCGAAGCCGCGCCAGCTTTTTGTCACCGTCGTCTCTGCGCGTTTGTTCTTGCCGCCACGCTACACAAAGCACCGCAGGAACAGCAACATGGGTGCACGTTTCGGCGGCTCAAAACGACCCTTCGGTGTTCATCAATCCCAGGGTTTCTACCGGAGAGCCGAATTATCTGAAGAGGTCTCCCTGCTCCCAAAACTAACACTGTTTTTAGCAGCTCTAATCACAGGATTCTGATTTAACCCTTTTCACCTTAAAATCAGTTGTTACTCCAAAGCACTTCAGTCAGCTTCCCGGGGATTTCTGATGAGCTGCTGCTAATGTTAGCTCAGCGTCTCAGTGTGAAGGCTGCAAATATGAAATGCTTGGCCGACAAACAAAACTCTGATAAACGAACGTCTTAGAGGACACAGAAGATGAAGAAAAGGAGAGACAGGAGACCGTTTCTCAACACAAACACTTTCCTTCACCTGGAGAGTGGTGGAAGGTGTGTTATGCCATCTCCATCAGTGGGTCCTGATCTTTTCAGACCCTTGACCCCCAAAATAATGGTGCACTTACACACTTAGAGGCCAGTTCAAACGTGACAAAAGCCCCGTTTCCACCAAGCACTTCAGTTCAGTTCGTCTCAGTACGGACAGTTCCCCAAATAACCGACCCGTACTGTCCCACTTTTTGGTTCCCTTCTGTTGGGGTGCCAGACACACTGATCAGACCCCAAAAGGTGGAGCTAGAAACACCGCAGTCCGTTCATTGGTTGGAATAATCGTCACTTCCTGTGCGACATCGGTAGTGAAGAACCACACAGGGCTATGCGACCTTCTTTTCAGCAGTGTGGGAGTCAGAATTTCATCTGGTCGCATTCGTGCGAGTGTATATGTTTTAATGCTGCCTGTATCCTCCACCTGCACTCTCGCCTGTTCTGAAGAGAGCGCGGTCATGTACTCCTGCAGTGCAAATGAAACGGTCTGTTGCTGATTATTTTAAATAATAAAATGAGGAGAGAGAGGAGGAGGTCAGTGGTGAGAGAGAGCCAGCAAAAGGTGTCAAATCAGACGGTACTGATGATGTTTTAAATGTAAATTATATCATATGAATGGATCCATATAAACATAAAGTCTATACTTGCGCACATTTACAGACCCCAATAAGAGTGTGGAGTTGTACTCATGAAATGTGACGCTGCTCTTCAAATAACTGATTTAAAAAAAAAAAAAAAACGGACACTTTCTTTCCGGCTCGCTAAGAACGGCAGTGAAGAGGTGACAGAGCGGAGTGAAATATGGGAGAAAGGTACCTCAGCAAGGACAACTTTAACCAGTATTTTGCTCAAGCCTGTGAAAATGGCTGTAATGTTAGCGTCAGTGTTAATAACCTAATGTTAGCAACAGCAGAGTTTAACATTAATGACGTAAAGTTTCGCCTGCGCCTGTAAAATGATTTAAACTGCAAGCATTCAGGAGCTGCTTCTTGTAGCATGGTGTTTCTCACTGTCTACTCTATGGAGGCCCTACAGGGCCAAAACACTCAAACTCAAAAATCATGCACAGATGTCAGGTTTTTTTAATTTCACAGATGACCTGTTGACAAACTTCATATTCACAGTAAAATACTTTTCAAATATCATCACTGGAGTCACTGACAGTCTTTACTTCATTTGAAACTACAGTACGCCAATTAATACAACTATTTATCAGCATGCATGTTCATGCTGTATCCCCCAAAATAAAGAGGGCGACCAACTGAGAAGTCGGTAGCACCAGCTACCTGTCATATCTCCTGTCCACTTCGTGAAGACAACTGTCTTTATGTTTGGAAATTGGCGTCACGAAACAGTTCACTGTGTCGCGTTTTTCTTCTTTGTCAGATTTTTTTTAATTGGGTACGCTATGTCGCACTGCTACGTCACTATTACGTAGCTGACGTAGCTATCGGCATCAGGCTTACACTCTGCATACAAAGAAGGGTACAGATCCGACCTGTACCAAACTGATCCATACCGGACCGCTTGGTGGAAACGGGGCTTTAGTCACCTTCATCATGGAAATGTACAAAACAGATCCAACATTTTCTGTTTGCATGGATTTAACTAGGATTTTACTCAATTGTTGTTGATATTTTTTACAATAATGGAGGAAAATGCAACTGTAGGTTAATTGTGAACCTCTTATCAGTGATTCACGACCCTAAAGTTTGTATACAACTTTTATTTCTAAAAAAAACCCTCTTCTTTAGGGTTAAGCTTTTACAGTCCTTATTTTAATACACCTTAAAAACAAAAACTGGCTTTGCAAGGATAAATCTGATCAAGAAACAGCTGAACTGAAGTATAAACAGTGAATCCTATGGGTAAGGAGCAGATCTCCAGTCAGGGACATTTTCCAAACAGCTTAGCTCTTCCCTCAGTTTAATGATTCAAACAGAAGCAGATCCTGATTTTCTGGAGGACACAAACATTTCTAGGATTAGCTTGTCAGTGTTTACAGTCAGTGGTTTAACAGTGGTTTTAACAGTTCACTTGTTAATGAGCAATATCTTATTGCGCCCTCTGGCGTGTTTCATTTATGCCGACAAAATTGGTTACATTTTACAGTCATACTAAGCCGGTTTTGTTAATATTGAAATCCATTTTCTACCCGCTCCAGTTGTGGAATATAATCACATTCTGATTGTGCTTTAGTGTGCTTTAATAAGCCGTACCAGCTTCCTCTAATGAAAACCTGAAGGAGTATCTGTTTCTGTCGTCCTCCGCTCAGCTGAAGAAGGATTACCTGGAGGGGGTGGGCGACACGGTGGACCTGTGTGTGATTGGCGCCTACTTGGGGAAGGGAAAGAGGACGGGCACATACGGGGGCTTCCTGCTGGCCTGCTACGACGAGGAGAACGAGGAGTTCCAGTCCGTTTGCAAGGTGTGTTTGTTTTCCTCTGACGGTTTCTTTTTTTTTTTTATTTATATGCTTTTAATGAAAAACAGTCTGAGAGGGATGAAAAGAAAGTCATTTATTCCTCTGGAAGACAAACACGGTGTTCAAGTTTAATAATGTCTGAGTTTTTAGGCTTTCTTTTGATTATTAAATTTGCATAATTCTATCTTATTAATAACAGCCTGACAGTCATAGACACAGATGTTCAAATCATAGTTCACCAAACCACCCAAAATAAACATCTTCACTCACAGAGGTTTAATGTTTCATAGCCCAGGCATGTATATCGACATTTTCTCGCAGCAGTTGAATCCCGAGTTCAAAATGTTAAACTCTTTAATTTAGTTCACCCTCCGGTACTCAGAACACGTAACATATGGAAGGTAAACCTCGCTCGTTTATTTTCTCTCCTCTCCAAAAACATTTAAGTATTCGCACTAAGACGCTTCAGTTTTTTTAAAGCGTTGAGTGTTTTCTCTTCACGTCTCTTCTAGTGTGTTTGCTGCAGGTTGTTTTTATGTGCGCGAGTGTGTTTTGGGTTTGATAGATTCGAGGAGACTGACAGTTCAGCACACACACAGATGCAGAGCAACCACACACACACAAACTCCAAACACGAGCTGGAAGAGAATTTGTGTGTGTCTACAAATGTGTGTGGAGGCGTGACCGGGTACATCTGAGGATAAGCAGTAAGCACGTATGGAAGAATGCGTGACCACTTGTGTGTGTTCGTGTGTGTTTCTGAGATGAGTAGGACTTCACAACAGAGCAGAAATTCCTTCGTGCAGAAACCTTCCATCTCCATTTTTTTTTCCTGTCAGTAACTTTTATGTCTTTATCCATGGAAAAGGGATTTAGCGAGCATGTAGCTCACATTTTCACCACCTCCACCCGCTACACTTTTATGTACTTACACATATTCACACCTGGGAGCACTGTGGTACAACCCCAGAGTTCTGCTGTTGGCCACAGAGCGGCTCCTCTGGAAGCAGGCGGAGTTGAAGGCGAATGTTAAATCATCATTTCCAGGCAGATTTTCTGCTTTTCTCTCACACCTTCTGTCAAGAATAGGCTCTCAGTGGAGGAGGTTTTCACTCTTGTGATTGTTATCCTGGACGGGTTAAAAAAAAAAAAAAACACTATT